>JALKAD010000217.1:329168-343878 GCA_024500015.1 Ulva compressa | reverse complement strand
ACACTGTGATCGATCTAGGACCCAGCAGCGCCGAGGCAACAGAGCAGTCAACAGGCACATGTGCCTGTGTCTGTGTACACAGGCAAACCATCGCAAGCCCAACGGCCACTCTCCGCACGACCAAATGCTAGATATCTATAGGGGGCCATGTGACATGCATTAGTACTGGTCGCACCAGCGCTAGCGAGGCACGCACCCTGTTGCGATAGGGTGATGTTTTCCTGGATTGGGTCTTGCTTGCTTTGTGATGGCTAGTAGCGGTAGTGCCTGTGACTGTGCATATGCCACCGTGATTGAATAAGCTCTTGACCAGCATACATATCGAGCGCCAATGCTCCATGTGACGAATTCGTGCGTACCATGAAAAAAAAAAGTCTGGCAGTTCATGACACCGTGTTATGTGACATCGCTCATCGACGCCCGTGCTGCTTCTGATTTCGTGTTTTCTTCCGGCTGCCAGTGGGGCCCTGATCTGTCACAGCACTGGTGTTACACAGTGATACATCTAGGACCCAGCAGCGCCGGGGCAACAGAGCAGTCATCAGGCAAGCAGACAAATTATCACAAGCCCCAAGGCCACTCTCCGCAAGAGCTAATGCTACAACGGACCAGCGCCGGCACGAAGCAAACACACGCACACAACCAACGCAGGCAGCGAGCGCACATGCATATGATCTGTCACAGTGTAGTCATAATGCACCACATGTACTGCCGTACCTCAACCACCACCACAGTCTCCAATGTCATGCGAGGGATTCCTGTCAGCATGGCCATGAGCGGCGTGCTGATGCCATGGCCGCTGTGTGTTACACTGTGATAGATCAAGGCGTCAGCAGTGCTGAGGGAACAGAGCAGATAACAGGCAAACCAATTGCAACACCACCTGGCGGCTGTGTTTCCTGCAGAGTTTGGTCAGTGATGAACTGCGGCGAGTGCCGATCGCTGTAGCTGGCGCATCGTGTGGCGGCAGTGAGGACTTCCTGGCCGACTGCCCGGGCTTCTCCCTCGGCAACAACACAGACGTCTGCGGCCACGTCAACGATGTCTCCCTGGTTTGCTTCAACGGCCCCGATCCCGGTGTGCTCCTGATGTCAAGTGCTCAGGTGTACATCACGCTACAGCAGCCTCCTGCACACCCAAGACGGGCGACGCCATGGCGCAATGCCTCCGGGCAGATATGGCTGTAATAGACGAAGCCAGCGCTGGCATTATTCAAATCTGTAACAGCTGTACGCTGGCATGCATCACAATGACACTCAGTCAGCGCAAAGCAGCTATAGGAGCATGCAGGAGACTGTCACGCGTACGCCGCGTGTTGACTCACGTGTATACAAACCCTACCTATGTGCTCCATGCATTTGGGGCATCAACACCCTGCTGATGAAGCAAATTGCAACATGTATGCCGCGGTCTATTATCAGGTCGTATATGCGCTGTGACTTTGTCAGCTCTCCACGCAGCAATGGATGGCATGCTTCGGCTGATGGGCGGTGCAGCCGGCCCCGGCTACGAGTATGGCCGCCTTGAGGTGTTCCTAAGGGGATTCTGGAGCAGCGTGTGCAACATAGACGGCTTTACGCCCGACTCCGCCGCCGTCGCCTGCCGCGCCCTCGGCTTTGGTGGCGGCGCCTCTCTCGAGTTCTTCCAGCCATTCTCTCGCAGCCCAGCCAGCGTGCGATTCTGATGAACTGATGTGTGCTCGAGATACCAGACACAGCTGTGAATTGTAGCGAGCCTACTAGTAGGCCTGCCAGTAGGCCCGCAGCACAGGATGGCCACAAGACTTTTCCGCCGTTTGCATCGACGCATTGATTGATCGTAACCTGTAAATGCGACAGATCACGACGGACGTTTGTTCTGCCAGCAGAGTGCAGCTGTCCAGCTTGGCTACGATGTTATTGCACAGATGCGTTTGTTTGTTTGTTTGATTGTTTGCCTGTTGCCTGCTCTGTTGCCTTGGCGCTGCTGAGTCCTTGATCTGTCACAGTGTATCACAGACGCGTTTTAAAATACGTATTTGGCGTGTGCCGAGAGCTGCCACATGCAGGTTACACGGTATTGAGCTACTGCTGTCTGCAGGTGCTTGATGCAAAGCTGCCTGTTGGCCTGGCTGCGGTGAACTGCGAGGGCACGGAAGTGTCTCTTCTGGCATGCCCGTCTGATGAATCTGGAATTAGAACATGCTCAGCGGACGACGGTAACGCGGTCGACGCAACAATCGTTGCGTGTGGCAACTCTGCAGCGGGTGAGCTTCTGCTGGGCATGGCAGTGATTGTAATTCAGGCTGTGCATGCTGTGCATGCGTTTGATGTGGAGGCAGAGCAGCTAGGGGCGAGGACCTCTGCTTGCGCACATGAAGCCCCAAACGCGATACATATCACCCGTTCACGCTGCACGGAGGTCATAAACAGTGTGCGCGAGCTGAGAAAGCGGTGTGCGTGACGTTTGGAGTTGGCCCTGCATTGCATCATAGCATTGAGACTAAGAGCCTGTTAACACCGACAACGTTGAACCACACGAGTGCATCCATACCGCCTGAAGCCTCGCCAGGGCGACTGCAGTACTATAGCCGAATCTGGCATCCTCGGATGATGTATTCTCCATGCGAAATCAGCACGTGTTTTAATCACACATAGTGTCACCGAGAACGGGACGAGCGTAAGTTACAAAAGGGTAAATGACGCTGACGTGACAAACTTTGTTAGCATAAATGACGAGCATTTCAGAAGTGACGACCTAGAAAAGCTTCATCCATGCAAAAGCCCTGTCATGCATGCTAGGTTTTTTTTGCCATAAATGACGACGTTGTCTTACGAACAGCAATCTTACGTGCTGATGACGACGTCGTCGTTTAAGTTTTGGTTCGCCAGCGGTGACACCAATCACACAGTGGGTGTGGTTGTGTCAGTTGTGTCGATTCGTTGTGGCCTTTCGCCTGGAAGCGTTGCTGCTTGTTGCTGTGTGCTTGCGGGGTTTCGGTCGTCTGCTTTTCTGCTGTTGCCCTCGCTGCCGGGTTCTTGCGTTCATCTCCGTGTAACACTAATCACACATGCGCATGATGTGTACTACATCAAAACAATTTGCTGCAAATCATTGTGCAGCTGGGCTGTACATCATGATGTGCATCCTTTGCGGCAGGTGTCTGTTTCGGCATGCCTGTGGCACGGACGCCTTGGAGGCATAGCTACTATCTGGACCTTCGATCGAATCACCGACCCGCGAGTGACAGGCGGGGGATGGCATGGCTGCTAGCAGTAGTCCCACTGCTGCTATCTGCTCTGTTTCCTGCATGTGTGCTGCGTGCTGTGCAGGATGCGGCCAGACGCCCCCCGAGGTGGAGGGTTCCGTGCGGCTGGTTGGCGGGTTCGGCACGCTGTGTGACCCGCTGCACACCGGCATCGTAGAGGTCTTCCACTTTGGCGAGTGGGGCGCGCTGTGCTTTGACGACCGCGACGACGACATGCTGGTTGCGGACGTTGTGTGTCGGCAGCTCGGCTTTCCGCACGGCACGCCGGTTGATCCAACGGACGCTGAAGTGGATAGCACACCCGACTACTATTTCGGCCCTTATGGCCCCGGCAGCGGGGTCACAGAGGAGTCGCAGCTGCCGCAGGAGCGTTTCTGGCTGAGCGCGGCGTCCTGCCGCGGCACGGAGGTTCGGCTGGTGGACTGCGACCTGGGTCCTGGGTTCCGCACGAATAACCGCGGTTGCGGAGGCGCGGCGGGGACACGCTTCCAGGCTGCGTGCCGGCAGTTTGCGGTCAGTGAGGCGCTGGAGGATGTCGCAACACCCGGCGCAGGTGCGGGCCAGCCAACGTGCTGCTGACTCAGCAGTGCTGACTCTGTGCCATCGTCAGATGCATGCTATATCTATAGATCTGACAGATCCTACGATCTGCTGGCCTGCACTTGCGCAAGAGTGTATGTGCAATATGTGCAATGTGTATGTGGCACAGCTTGCCGCAGTCGTTTCCACATGTGCACACGCAAGATCTTTTTCAATTACGCTAGCTGCATATTTATATCGAAGCCAGTGAGTGTCTTCGTCTTGAGAAATCTTTACACTCGCCCAAGCTTAACGGCAAGGCAGCAGTCGAATATCATTGCAAAATCTGTGGCCTGGTTAACCATGGTTGTCTTCAAGTGAGATACGTCTTCAAGTTGCTGTCACATGCATATGCGGGTACACGTGCAGCCGCAGCACCGTCCGGACGTGACCAGGGCACGCAAAGATTGCCCTGTGCTGCAATGCGGGTTTTACGTATGCAGCAGTGAAGCACATGTTGATATCAACACTGGCATACAGTCTGCAAATGACACCAGAGCGTCCATCAACATGGTCGCAACTGCAGCCAGAGGAGAGCCCAACACTGAGGGTGTCTCCACGCTTCAATTGAGTTGGCGTCTGAAAATGTGCGGCCACTGTGGCACTACGCGGGCAATTATACAGTCACGGCTGAAAGCAACTCGTCTGCTGCAGTGGAGGGAGACGTCCGTCTGGTGAACGAGACAGTCGTTGCCAACTGGCAGGTCGGCCGCCTGGAGATCTTCTTCGAAGGCGCCTGGAGCCAGGTCTGCCGGGAGGCATTTGACAGCCCGGACGCTGACGTTGTATGCCGCCAGCTCGGCTACGGCGCCGGAAGCGTCGCGGCCACGGGGCCTGCACAGCCGGAGGACCTTCTAGTGTACCCAGTGGTGGCGGTCACACTGCCCGCCTGCAATGGGACAGAGGCGACACTGCTCAGCTGCGGCCGCGAGGACGTGTTGAACCTTGGACCATTCCGGTCGACTTCCGGACGCGGCTGTTTCTCCGATGCCGGACCCGGGCTCATCTTGGCATGCGTAGCCGAGCCACTGTCAGGCACGCCTCCAGCCTGACCTTTGCTTGCCAGGCCCACGTCATTCATGAGGCGATAAACTGTTGTGTTCTGTGACTCAGCGAGCACGTGCACTGCAAAGCAGCCAGCGCGCGGTGGCAGCAGTACATTGAAGCCTCTGCTTTGGCCGACCATTCTATTTGCTGCCAGATGTGGGCGTGCATATGTGTGGGGTATGCTGCAATTGTCAGCAGGAGGTGTATACAGTGCGCAGAATTGAGACGGCCAGCAGCGCGTAGGAAATGACCACGTTGACAAGGCAAATGCAATATTTGGCCCAAAAATTGCAACATGTTGGCCCAAGTATTGCAACACGTACAGCTACTAGTCTAACATATGTATTGAAAAGGCCTCCCGTCATGAAGTCATGCACAGCATTTGCAAACAAACAGCACGTCGGACACACACTGTTCCAGCGCACACACGTGGCGGAGGGTGCACATGTTTGAGGTGTACATCTGCTGCACTTGTTAGTAATCCTAAATGTCCACAGGGGGTGCAGGTGGCATGGAGGGGGCTGTTAGGCTCGTAGACACGGAGGAGACGGGCAACGTCACAATTGGCACTCCTCAGATCTTCCATGCAGGCGCTTGGGGCAGCATCTGCGCTCCCGACTCGGGAGCTACTGACCGCGGCTTCTTTGACTACAATGGCCCGCGGCTGTCCGAGGTGGCTGCTGCTCTACATGCATATGGGCTACATGCATATGGGCTACATGCATATGGGAAGCTAGCTCCGTATACGGAGACTTGTTTCTTGCAGTGCCAGTTCCTGCGTGCGTATACTAGTACACCTGCATTTCGAATTGACAGGACGTGTACCTGATGCAGTACTTGTCTCTTCGTAAGGATGAGTTCTAGTACACATATTCCGCATGATTTGACATGCACTGCATGCGCGTGTGTGCAGGCGTCCGCGGCGATTCTCTGTATGCAGCTCGGCTTCCAGGATGGCATCTTCGCAAGCCTGGAGAGCGTTCCAGCCAACACGACTCTGCTGCCGCCGTGGCTGAACGCCCTGGGCTGCGTGGGCGGAGAGCCGGCGTTGACCAGCTGCGACAATGGCGCGTTTGGCTCCGTATCCACATGTGGCCTCACACAGCAGCTCGTCTGCAGTTCTGGCTCTGGTGCGCATGCACGCCTGGCCTCACGCATATCGCAATTGCACTTTCACGAACAATGATTATGAATCATGCATTAATCACGTGCTGACCATGTACATGTCCATCTTGCATCCACTTGACAGCCGTTGACTGCTGGACTACACACCATCCGTCTGATGAGGCCATTGGCACTGGCCGAAACTAGTCACGGTAGCCTGTGTCAGTTCCGTAACCAGCAGCATCCAGTGTATCTTGTACCTCAATAATAGTGCGCTCGACAGCAATCAGGCGATGACAGTCCACCACTATGCATGTGTTCGCATGCACGCCAGCTGTCAAAAAATCTTTGTCCGAGATCAGCACACCGCTCAACCGTATAGGCACCAGCGTCAGGTAGCAACGGCCAGTGGCTTGTGCAGTGTGTGAATGATACGCGGTGCCTCGCCTGCGGAAACTGCATGACCCTGTGAGCGGAAAGTTCATGCCCATCATGATGGTGCAAGAAGACGTGTTTTGCATCTGTTTGTTACGGTAATCGCTGCAATGGTATTATTACCATTATAAACATTTGTGAACCTCCTTCCAGATGCATCGGCCACCGCTGGTGGGCTTCTCACCACATGCCACAACTTGCTGTGCACCACGTCCAGATCTGTCTACTAGTAGATTAGTAGACTAGTACTCCCACCACAGCAGTCATGGTTCCAATTTGAACTTCAGCAAAGGGATGGTGCTGGTGCAGTCCATCGCACCATGCGGCACCAGTGTATGTAGGATCGCATTGTGTTACACATTGATAGATCTAGGATTCAGCAGCGCCGAGGCAACAGAGCAGTCATCAGGCCAGAAGACAAACCATCACAACTTGATTCACAAGCCCCAAGGCCACTCTCCGCATGAGCTAATGCTAGAACGGACCAGCGGCGGCACGATCGCAGTGTGTGGCGCCGATACATTAGTGTACTATGACAACTACTAGTCGTAGTACGCACGTATATTATTAAAGTACAGGGGTGCATACGTACACCGCTGTGCAGGGTTGTTTGCCTGTTTTGGTTGTTCTATTTCCTGCTTTTGATACCCCGGCGCTGCCGAGGCCTTGATTTAACACAGTGTAACATCACTGTGCAGGGGTGCCCACAGGCATGGCGCGGCTTGTGGGGGGCAGTGCAGATCCCGGCGGCTCTTGGGCGTACGGCCGACTCGAGGTGTTTGACGGCCTCGCGTTCAGCCGTATCGTAGAGTTTCCCGCGGCCGACGGCGTCGTCCGGAACGCGGCCGACGGCGTCGGCCGGAACGCGGCCGTTGTGGCATGCCGGTCGCTTGGCTTTGCGGACGGTGTCGAGATCATTGCGGGCTCCGCGTCCGCAGTTCCCGGGGACGCAGGAGACGTTGATAACATCGTGCGCATTGCCTGTGCGGGCGATGAGGCAATGCTCGGGGACTGTGAAATAGAATTGTCAGAAGATTCAGGATACATGTACGAAGATGTGCCGGAATCAAGCAGTGTGTCTGTCCTCTGCTCGACTCCCTCAGGTACGCCATCACAGTCCATCCACAAACATGTGTGTGTGGGGAATCGCGGTGCTAATCTGTACTTGTGGTCCATTTTCGGTTCCACTCCTGGGCCCGGAACAGCGCTACTAGCGCAAAGACAGCCAGCCATGCAGCCACCCGCACCCACATCACGCTGGCGGGTTAGTACAGTTTCTAGCTATAGGTTTTTGTCCTGAGCTGGGATGCCGTGCTATTGTACTGCTTGCCCTTCGAATGTGGAGAGCATCAACTTGTGCTCGCAGAACGGAAGGCAATCTGCGCAAGTTGATACGCAGGGATGTGGGAATAGTGTACACTCAGCTCGATGCCGGACGAGTGCTGCAGTTGAATATTGCAATGAGTGCTCCGGCGGGCTCCCCGGGCATTGCAGCCTGCATATAGCATGATTTCAGGCACTGGCCGCTGCATATCAATGTGCGGGAATGCATGCATTTAGTTCACATGCTCTCAGACAGCAGCTGCTGAGAGGTCCAAACCGGATCGATCCGCCAGACCATCGGGCACTGCACACTGTGGCATTTAGCCTGTGAGTTGTTGGCCTACTTCACGGAGAGTGCTGGCAGGCCGGCACGTTTTATCTGCATGCATGAGACTGCGCGCTCCTGTGCAGGGTGCCCGGCCGAGGCAGGTCCACCTGCGGAGGGCGACGTGCGGCTGGTGCCTCTCATCAATGCCACGTCGCAGTCAGCCCCCTGTGATGCTGTACACCAGGGCGTCGTCCAGTACTTCTCCGATGGCGTGTGGCAGCTCATCTGCACCAGCACATTCTCCACGGCTGCGACGACCAACTTTGACATCGACGCCAAGGTCATCTGCGGCCAGCTCGGCTTCCCCTTCGGCACGCGCTTCGACCCAAGCGCCGTCGGAGGGCGCGACTCAGATCTGTACGACTACTCGTACACCGTTTCTACACCCATGCCGCTGGATGGTGTTCCGGTGTTTGCAACGCGCGTGTCCTGCACCGGCAAGGAGGAGCGCCTCGAAGAGTGCTTCTTCCCAGAGCAGGATTTTATTTACTCGTATGGGCAGTCACCCGTGGGCCTGCCATTACCCGCGTCATGCAACGAACGCCAGGCGGCCCGGCTCACGGTGGCATGCCGCCAGTTCCCAGTGCCAGGTGTGCTGAACCATCTCTTGCACGTTCATCTGAAAGTGATAATGCATGCATGTGCCTGTCGCATTTGACACAGTGCACGTGAGGTATTTATATACCCCGCCCCCCTGGTCCATCCTCCTCCCTCTTCCCTCCTCCCCGTGCACCCCCGCCACTTCTCCTCAGCCCCTTCACGGACACGACTCGTACCGTGGGACTGGCTGCGGCTGCGGCTACTGGGGCTGGTGCCTCACGGCCGCGGAGGTGGCTGTAGCGCGCGGCTGCGCGCCCGTCTGGACTGCTGGGGGCGAATCGGCACCCGGCGGTGGGCCCTGTGCAGGCTAACTGTGTTTGGCGTGCGCGTGGCATGGGTGATGTTGCCTGGTGCTGCGATCGCTTCTTCCTGCGTTGTTTGTGTGCTTTCGTGCCGGCGCTGGTCCGCTCTCGCATTTGCTCGTACGGAGAGTGGCCTTCAAGTTGGGGCTTGTGATGGTTTGTGTGTTTGCATGTTGTCTGGTCTGTTGCCTCGGCGCTGCTGGGTCCTAGATCTATCGCTGTATGACACAGTGAGGCATTCCGAAGTACAAGTTGTGACTCGACTTCAACTCCTCCTAATGAGAACTGATCCGCGAGCATCATGAATGATTCGCCAGTCATCATTTTAGATAGCAGTGCGGGGAGCGCATGCCTGCCATCGTTTTTACATGCATGCCCTCGCAGCGCTGCCAGTGGATCGAGGCACACGATCACATCGATGACATTAGCATTGATAAATATTGACCTCGCTCAGCTGCAGCCGCAGCCGATGCCGATGAATGATGACCAATCGAAACAAGTCGAACCGGGCCAGGTGGCAAGCCCTGATCTGCCAAATGAGGTGGCCTGCGCGCACGTGCACCATATGCATCTGTACATGTGCTACAACTCGCCAGAATATATAGCCTGAATTCTGTACGGTCTAACGAGTTCAGTCGGTGTGCGGGCTCTATGACTGCTGTGACGGCCCCACCGCTGTGCCGTGCAGAATCCAATGTCATCAGACGGTAGACGCGGCCCGTCGGGCGCCCGATGAAGAGCACACTACCATCAGCACGGCCGGCTCTGGTGCTCGATGGACACATACACACTCGGACACATACGCATGCCGTGCGTATGTGCTCTGGTACGCGCGATGGACACCATACGCATGCCAGTTGGAGTCCCTGTGGCGTGTCCCATGGACGGGGCACCGTCTGGCAGATGGACTCGAGGTCAGAGCTGCGAGTGTGCTCATGACCGCCAGGGAATGCTGAAGAGAGGTGGTCGGGTGGAATATCAATTATGCATCCACATGTATGTGTCCAAGTGGGCTCTCAGCATGGCCTTGTACAGCTGCAGGGCCCTCGGGGATGGAGAGACACGGGCTGCGCAGGTGTACACGGGCGGCCTGTGCACGTGTATGTGCCGAGTGACTCGGACTGTGTTTTGAGGCACTGGCCATGTAGGATCTGAGGCGGTGGCCATGTAGAACCCTACATATGCATCATGATGTAGGACCCCCAACGGTGCTGTCTGTGTGGGAGGAGGTATCTTCATGCCATTGGTGCATATGCGGGCACTTTCATGCGCACGCTGTTGTATCACCGCCGGCAGTTTGTATGCACACGAGCGTCTCAGCGCATCTGCAGGGGCAGCATGACGATGTAACACGACTGCTGGGGGTGTGAAGACGTTCGAGTATCATATGCGTTGAGCTTCCAACACAACGTCCTGACAGGCTGATCATGACAGTCACCTGAACCCAGACACGCACGCAAGCTCCAGGTCCATATGTCGGCATGTCCGGGCGCCCACTACCCGGTTGCATCTGGGTGGCAAACCGTGCCTGGGCCATGCAGACATGCAGCCTCCCTTCCCATCAAACGCACTCATTCTATGAGATGGGTAGCTATCTTTGTTGCAGTACACCATGGCACGCCCGTATCCAAGAGACCACAGGAGTCCTGCAGCTGCAAATGTGCATGCAAGGCAGGCCCGCGGCGCGCACACAGCTGCAGCATGCGTAGCGTGCACACAGCATGCATAGCGCGCAGAAGCAGAATCAGCACACAGCGCACAGCACACGCTGACGCTGACGGCAGAGATCCGAGGGCAGAGGAGGAATGCTTGATATCATATGCATGAGTAGGAATGGTCAATGTCGTCAGGAGTAGCACTAGTACACAATGGCACCTGGAGGAATGCTAGTGGCTTGATAGTCAGCCCTGCCTGTGTAAGCCCGGCCGAGCTTCCACGCACAGCATGGCACAGCACAGCACATGTACGCCAGCTGCAGTGCATTTCACGCAGCAGCCACCCGTTCCTGCCAGTCAGAGCCAACCTTCACGGCTTGAAAATAGTCCTGTTAGCCTGCATCCTTCATTCTATCCTGATGATTGCCATATGGACGGGTGCCATATGGGCCGCTGGCACCCACATTCAAAAGCCACAGTGGCATGCCTTGCACCTGTGCCTGAGCCGCATCCGCTCTAGTGCACATGGCTGTGCCTGAGCTGCAGTGCACTGGCACATGCACGCATGCATGGGAACACGCATGCATGTGGCGCTGCATGCATGTTTGTGTCTGCTCGCCGCTATGCGCTGCACATCGCGATGAACAGGCTCTGAGCTCGGCTGCACTTAAGGATGTTGACATGATGAAGCGTTGGGTTATTTTCTTCATTCACCAATCTCTACATCTCTTCACATTTCAGGTTTTCTGAGTGCGCCGCTCGACCAAGGAGTCTACCATCGGCCTGGGCAGTTAATTATAACCAATCAAGGACGTCGGTGTGGAGGTGAAGTGTGTGAAGGGGTTCGTCGAAGATCAACATTCAAGACAAGTCACTAGGACAAGATTCAAGACAGTCATTAGGACAACATGCGAGTTCGGATTAGATCCGGGCGCGAGAGACGTGTGATACCTTTTGGTGTTGGTACTCCACGCATTTAGGACCCATTTAGGACCCTGCTGCATGGCTTGAAGTTCTCCCGAGTTGCTACACCCCATGATTCTCGAGATATCAAACATCCTCGTAGGTGCATCCACGCCTATACCCCTTTCGAACCACTCTGGTTCAAGGTCTTTGTAAGCTCATGACAGCAGCATCCCCAGAGCGCACATATCTCACGCAGTCCGCTGACGCATGGATGACGTAGATGAACATCGGCCGGCTTCATGATCAGATGTAGGCTCCTGCTGCATGCACGGACGGAGTGGGCTACACGGAGATGAACGCAAGGGCCCGGCAGCAAGGGCAATAGCAGGCAAACAGACGACCAAATCCCCGCAAGCAGGCAGCAACAACTTGAAGCAGCGGGGTAGCAGCATTCCCCGGCGCAACGCCACAACGAACCGGCACAACCGCCACAGCCGCTCAGCCGCACCCGCACATCCACACAACCGACACATCCGCACACGCACACATCATGATCAGTGCAGGTGCCTGCGCAGGTGCGGCTATCTGTACTACCGCCGACCCAGTCCCAACCCAATGAAGCGGAGCCGCGGCTCGGCTCGTAGCCCCCGTACGTACATGCGGCAACGTTTAGGCTACTTCAAGTAGCCTATTTGTGGTACTACAGGTGTGTCACACAATGATAGACCTAGGACCCAGCAGCGCCGAGGCAACAGACCAGGCAACACGCAAACAGACAGACAGGCCACCTCGAGCACCAAGGCCACTCTCCGCACGAGCAAATGCCAGAACGAATTCGTTCGAACTTGCGCCGGCGCGAAAGCACACACACATGTGCATGCAAACACACACACATACACACACAGACAACCATGAACCGAGCGCAGCACCACGCAGTTCCACACAATCCACGCGCACACCAAACACAGTCAGCATGCTCCGGGCCCACCGGCAAGCGCCGACTCGACACTAGCAGTCTACACGGGCGCGCAGCCGCGCGCTACGGCCATCTCCGAGGCCGCGAGGCACCGGTCCCATGGGCTGCAGCCACAGCCAGCCCGGCAGTACGAGCGGTGTCCGGGAAGGGGGGCAGAGGAGACATGGCGGAGGTGTGCGGGCGAGAGGGAGGGAGGAGGAGGGACAGGGGCGGGGGCCCGGGGGGGGGGGGGGGGGGGGGGGGGGGGGCACGAGCAAGCCAATGCGCGATATCATATGGCCCGTCAGCGCCGTCAGGCCGTCCGTGGGGACAGGACGGCCCGGCAGCAGCGCGTTCCTGACCAGTCTAGCGCGGAGGGGCGCCGCCGCGCGGGCTTGTCGCGCCAGCGCGCGGCACAATCCTTGTACAGGCTGTGGGGATGGTGGCACAGGCATAGTGGTAGCAGGCATAATGGTAGCCCGTGTACTCCGTAGTAGTGATGCGTGTGCATCTGCATCTCGGTGAGCAGTACTATATCTAGTAGCTATCTACTAGAAGTAGCTATCTATAGAGGACTACAGCTATATATATATAGTGCCATAGATAGACTCCCAAGCATTCCAGCTTTGCATCCCATTTACTTTGGCATCCCCTGGCTTGACACTGGGTTTGCCAACTGTAAGCCATGGCGTCATCTAGACGTACTATAACCCTAAACGTCCTTACGTATGTGCACAGCTGCATCCCGCCAGCCGCGCTCATGAAGCCTCATCCCAACGTCAGAGCATGCATGCGGTGTCACATTGCAATGCGTTGTTCCAACATGTTGCAACATCCGCTATTTCGAGCTTCCTAGGCCTGTGACGTGCGCACGTTATGCCGTTACATACAGGTGCCGCTTGTGATTGTTTGTTTGATTATGCTTACGTATGCTTTTGTTGTATGCGTTCTTCAAGTTCCCTCGGCACTGCTGGCCTGGATCCATACGCATCGAGTGCAGTGTAACGCAGAGAGTGTAACACAAAAACTGATCATGAAGGAATTCCGCCGACGACGTCGCCGCCAAAGGTTGCGTCGGTTGCTTTCGAGACCATGTTCCGGACGGGGAATTCCGGAATGTGTCCCAAAGTGCACACGCCGTCCAGCTGCAGACGGCGTTCGATGCCTACGAGTCTGTACCGGTGCCGGAACCGGTCAGCATGACGGTCAAGCCAACAGCGAATCAATCCTTCATAACATACTTCCAGCCGCCGCATGCATATATCCTCGAATGCATGAGCCGCTTCACACCACAACTCCTACGCGGTTCAATTCGGTGAGGCCCAGGGTGGCCAGGATCCGCGGGAGGGACGCAACCGCAGTGCATTTCGTTCGCACGCTGCAGCAAAGTCCGCCATGTGGATCGGTCCTATGCGGTGGGGCGCTGCGTAGGACTTCGATAAATATGTCTGTAGACTCAATTGGCTGAAGCTGGGACACACTTGCACTCAGGCTGGGCTGAATCTGCAATCTGCTACAGATCTGTGCGTGCGTGCCTGCACATGGCTTGAACTGCAGCATGATCATGCTTATGAGCGATCAACACAGCTAGAGCATTCGTGGCTTTGTCTGCACTCACGCGGATTCCGGTGCGTCTCGGACACTGCATTCTTGCCTGGATCAGGCCTGATATCAGTATTCATCGATCCATGTCCAAGCACGCGGTTAGTGCATGCGCAAAGCGCGCGGTGGGCCCCGGGGGGGTCGGAGCAGCTGTACTGGGCGCAACAGCACGCGTATACGTACCTAGGAACCAGCTTGACCTTGTGTTGACGATCACCTTACACATTATGCATTGATTGAATGGTATAGAAACAGGGCCGACGCAGTAGAGGCGTCCGGCAAGCTCTGCTGTCTAGCTGCGCCATGGCCACGGACAGTTTGACCAGAGCTGCAAGGCGCCGGTGCGACCGTGCCACAGTATACGACACAAAGCGGCATGCTGACTGTCTTTGGTGTGCGCATGGACTGTGTGGTACTGCGCGGTGCTGCGCTCGGTTCCTGTGTTGTTTGTGTGTGTATGTGGGTGTGTGTGTGTGGGCATGCACATGTGTGTGTTTGCTTTCGTGCCGGCCCTAGTTTGAACGAGTACGTTCTGGCGTTTACTCGTGCGGAGCATAGCCTTGGTGCTTGCGGTGGGCTGTCTGTCTGTTTGCGTGTTACCTGGTCTGTTGCCTCGGCACTGCTGGA
>JALKAD010000217.1:284245-305499 GCA_024500015.1 Ulva compressa | reverse complement strand
ATCTGATGCATTGCCATGCTTGCCTGCCTCTGTGTTCTACGGTGCCTCTGTGTTCTCCAGAACTTGTACAACGTTGTGGAATGGGTATGCCAATACTCCTGTGGCGTCTCTCAGCCGCATGTGCCACAGCGTGCAGGTGCTACATGACCGCCTGCTTGCCAAGGTGCTCTCTCTGCCGATGTCGTTCTTCGACACCCAGCCCACCGGCCGCCTGCTCAACCGCTTCACCAAGGACGTCGAGTCCACCGATGTCAACCTCCAGTCGACCATCTCCTCTTTCACCACCTGCTTCGTCTCCGTCTTCATGTCCGTATTCGTCATCTCCGCCGTCACCCGCGGCGCCGTCTTTTTCGCGCTCGCGCCGCTGCTCTTCGCGTACCGCGCCATCCAGCGCTACTACCTCGCCACCACGCGGGAGCTCAAGCGCCTCGACAGTGTCGCGCTCTCACCCATCTTCTCCAACTTCAGCGAGACCCTCGGCGGCCTCGCCACCGTGCGCGCCTTCCGCCGGCAGTCGCTGTTTGCGGCGAAGAATGCGCAGCTGATGGACGGCAGCGCCCGCGTCTGGTGGCCCATCCAGGTACCCCACCCTTCTCTACCGCTTTGTGATGATTATAACGTTATGATTACTATGATAACTATAATACACGGCAGGCGTTGCTGGCTCGAGTATGTGTCTGTGATCACAGACACATGTGAGCTGCTGCCTTCTTCGTCATGCATCATGCTGTGCGAGGCTGATGGCACGCTCGGAACGCGCTGACGTTGCTGCGCGCACTGTGCAGCTGGCGAACCGGTGGCTGTCGATCCGGCTCGAATTTATGGGGCACAGCGTCGTGCTGTGCACGGCGGTGTTTGTGACGCTGGTGCTGCGTGACGCGGGGCTCGCGGGCCTCGCGCTCGCGTCCGCGCTGTCCATCGTCGGCCTCGCGAACTGGGCGACGCGGCAGGGCACAGAGCTGGAGATGGGCATGAACAGCGTGGAGCGCATGACGGAGTACCTCGCCTATGAGAGTGAGGCGCCCGCCATCATCCCCGGCAACCGGTGCGCGCCGCTCACGACCTCTGCCCGCTGCCGCGTGTCAATGTGATCGTTGGAACCCGGTCCGGTGAGTTTCATGCCACGTGTGATAGTAGGAGCGCGGCCAATTGACAATCCACCGCCCACGAAATTCCATCATTCGTGCACAGCCGTGAGTCCGAAAACAGGATTGGCACGGTGGCTATCATGCTTTGAACGCCGTTTCGGGGTTCACGGAACGGATCCCGAATTTCGGGTGCGTAGCAGTCTCACACAGCACGCGCAGCATGCAGGCCGTCGCAGGCGTGGCCGGCGCAGGGCGCGCTCGAGGTGCGCAACCTCGTCGTGCGGTACCGGCCGGACCTCCCCGCCGTGCTCTCGGACGTCTCCTTCGCCGTGCCGGCGCACGCCAAGGTCGGCATCTGCGGCCGCACCGGCTGCGGCAAGAGCACGCTCATGCTCGCGCTGTACCGCATCGTGGAGCCGGCGTCCGGCGCAATCATCATCGACGGCATCGACGTGCTGGGCATCGGGCTGCTCGACCTCCGCAGCAAGCTCTCGCTCGTGCCGCAGGACCCGGTCATCTTCACCGGCAGCGTGCGCAGCAACCTCGACCCCTTTGGCGGCGCGACGGACACCGCCATCTGGGAGGCGCTCAAGCAGGCCGGCCTCGAGGCCGCCGTCATGGCGATGGAGGTCCGTCTCTGCCGCACCCCGCGGCCTGCCTCCTCCTCTGCTTGTAGGGTTTGTCTGCGCGAATTGTGTTCTTGCGCGTACGTTGCAGCAGCTTCGTGATTTCAGTTCTTGAGATGGTTGCGCGGCCT
The DNA here is from genome assembly GCA_024500015.1 of Ulva compressa. Taxonomy (NCBI): domain Eukaryota; kingdom Viridiplantae; phylum Chlorophyta; class Ulvophyceae; order Ulvales; family Ulvaceae; genus Ulva; species Ulva compressa. The sequence goes on along the minus strand of JALKAD010000217.1, from coordinate 303,654 downwards.
TGCGCTTGAGGTTGATGTGTAGCCGTTTTCCTGAGGTTGTTGATAGCAACTGTTTCACAGCCGTAATTATCACGTAATTCGCACGTGTGCAGGCGGGCCTGGACACGGAGCTGCAGGAGAGCGGCGCCAACCTGTCAGTCGGCCAGCGGCAGCTGCTGTGCATGGCGCGCGCGCTGCTCAAGCGCAGCACGATCCTCCTCATGGACGAGGCGACGTCCAACGTCGACAACGCGTCCGACTCCCTCATCCAGACCACCATCCGCAGTGCCTTCCGCGCCTGCACCATCCTCACCATCGCGCACCGGCTGCACACGATCGTCGACAGCGACCGGATACTCGTGCTCGACCGCGGCGCCGTGGCGGAGTACGACGCGCCGGCGGCGCTCATGCGGCGGCCGGACTCGCGCTTCCGCGCGCTCGTGCAGGACTCGACGTCGGGGGGCCGCGGCGGCGGCGGCCTCACGGCGAGCAGCTCCTCCGTGGAACTAGTGCAGGACCTGCTGCAAGAGTGAGGCTGCTACAGGAGTGACGCTGCGGCGGGAGTGATGCTGCTGGTGGGCAGCTGAGGAGGCCGCATCCGCGTTTACTACACAGCCATGTCACGTATCTCATGGCGGCCACACATGAGGTGCTGGGCAGACGATGAGGCCGGCTTTAGATCCGGGCAGCCAGCATGACCGGCTTTAGCCCCGGGTCTATGATGCAGGGACCGAGGTGAGCCGGTGCTGGTTACGGGCGCATGCGTGTGTGCTTCCTACGCTCTCCGCAAGTCCATGCTCCAGCAGAGCAGACTCAAGAGGCGGAGCGCGTGTGCGCGAGTCACTGAGTCAAGCTCTTCTTTCTTCATGCATGCAACGGCTAGACGGTGGGCCTGCCCTGCTCCTGCAGTGTGGCGCGTCCATGGCGGTCGGGGCGTGTCTCCAGCATGCATGCTGCGGCAGAATCAGGACATGCATGCGCAGCGCAGCGAGCAGCCCTCACTGCACCACGTTGGATGGTGGTTTCCGATGTCACGTGGTGCCGCCAGGTCGGGCCTGACGCATGTCGTGCAGCATGCTGTGCGGCAGCAGCGCGGCGCACCGCATGCTTGCGGCATCGCTGCGTGAACGCTCGCTCCGCGGCGGGTGCGGAGCCGTGCTGGCCGTGGCTGTGTGACGTGTTTGACATCGTAGCACGAGGCACGCAGCACGAGGCACGCCTCCGTGTGCAGCAGTTTCCCGGAGTGCCTCCCCGCGACAATGCGAGTCAGCAGTCAGGCGGACGACTCAGCGGGGAGCAGTTAGACAGCTAGCCGCTATAGCCCATTGCTTACACAGCGCACATGCATGTGCGTGGAGAGTATGCCAGGCCATACACCACCACCGCCGTCGGTTACATGCATGGCGGGTTGACACTGCAGGTGGGCCCACCTGGGGCGCCCGGGCATTCAAGGGCACGTGAGGTGCACAATAGCTATGCATGGCAAAAATTATGGTACAGTGTGTGTGTGGCACCAGAGGATGTGTGAACCCGCCAATCCACACAGTGAGTGCAACAACACGGGCAACCCGGTCAACTGGGTTTCTGGCATCATATTGCGGTCACAGCAGTGATATAGCGACGCGTGGGTGTGCTTCGCAGGCTGTGCTGTGCTGCGTGCTGTGGACGGCCGTTTCAGCATGTAGCGGCGATAGGCTCCCCTGGCACGTTGTCCTGGAGAGCCGCACATGTACATTTGGGCTGGCGCCAGTGCGAGCACCTCATGCGTGCTGTGGCCACAGCATGTGGAAGGGCACTGTGCGCGAGTTGCTTGAGCAAGTGTCAGGGAGCATGAGATGATTTGGCTTCAGGATGGTTTTGAATTTGTGAATGCGAGCGGAGTTGTGGTGAATGTGTAACACTTTTCAGTGCATCCTAGTAGGCTGATGGCAGCGGAGCCCAACGCTCTGTCCAGGTGTGCCTTGTCTGCTGATGCACTGCATGAGCACCTGTTTCACAACAGAAGAGCAGAATCGTGTGCGGTGTCTGCAAGATTGCTGTGCGGAGGCTCTCACAATTACAAGTGCGTGGGGGGGGGGGGGGGGGGGGGGGGCTAAGCAGCAGACCGGGAATTTTCGACCTGGCGCGCGGAGCACGCCCGGACAGCCCCGGGCGGTTTCAAGTGGGAAACCTGTATTGCCGGTTCCGACGCTCGAAGCACGTAGGACACCGGGATGCTCACAATGAGGCTGCATGTGAGCGAAATGAGGGCGCAGGAAAGGGGCATGGCACGTGCACATGAGGCAGTGTGCAAGTGAATTGCGGCGCGCTTCGGCAAGTCGTATGCGACTTCCCCGCGAGGCCTTATAATAATCAACATTTTGTGGGAGAACTTAAGTGCCTCACGTGACATGCTCCAAAGGCTGAAAACCCCGGAGTATCGGGTTGAGTGGCGCGAAACGTGAAATGTGTATTTGCCACCCGGTTTCCGCTGGCACTATGCCCGGGAAACCCTGTCAGAGATTGTGCTCGACCTGCCTGCCACCCGCCTGAGATTGGGCCTCAGATCGAGATGGCCTGTTATGGCGGAAGTGGCTGTATTTACTATTTTGGGTTGCTGTTGTTCTGGCTGCTGCTGGGTGTTGTGGTGAGTGCAGTTCTGGTGCATCTGGGGTGTTGGCTGGGAGGGAATCTAGTAAAGCACAATATTGTGGGTACCATCGTGGCACGAGTGTGGTGGCATGATTGTGGCACAGTGACTGTGAACACCATTTTTCAACGCGCCAATGGCGCCAATTTTTTTTTTGCACAACCAAATTTTTTTGCACAACCCCTTTTCGGCACAGCATCCAACGGGATCTCCCTTTCCGTATATCTGCTCGGAACGGGACACCCAATCGACAATTTGAAAATTTGGCCGGGAATCCCAGTCTGTCGAGAGGTGCCTGTAGAGGCCTGGCGCGCTGATCGTGCTTTGAGTGTCTGTCGTTCTGAGCTTGTCCTCGTCCGCAGTCCTGAGTCGGAGTCCTGACCGCGATGCAAACATGCAGGCGGGACATGGAAAAGCTGATCGATCAGTACGGGCTGGTCGCGTTCGAGGCGAGTTTCATCGAAGGATTTGACTTTGACGACAACAACCGGCTGGTGTGGACAGACGCATACTCGGCAGTGGTTGGGGATGAGCAAGAGGTCGCCACAGGCATGATGGGTGCCATGATGGTACTGCCATCCGGATAGTGAGTGAGGCACTACATTCGTCTCATTCACAAATACACCCTCGGAACCCATATCAGCCGGATGGGATGTACGTCCCGATGTCGAATGGGCTGATGAAGGATTGCGACAAGTGCTTCAAGCTAGACGCGATGTGGTCAAATCGGCAGGGGAACGGGGCTTCGGGGAATGGCGCCTCAAAAGAATCCTCCAAGACTGGCATGCCGATGTCATCACTCAAAAAATAGTGCATCTAGTCCGACGGTGCATGCCAATCAAGAGTCCCTCATGTAACTGCTGTACAATGCCTTAATTATTTTGTTTGATCTGGTCGTACGACGCCTTGAAGTGATTCGATACAACGCACTGCGACGAAACTGATCATGCGGGCAGGGATAGGGAGGGCGATTCAATGCGACCCAGCGAAGCATCACAGCAACAGACAGTGTGGACGCTGTGGGAAACATTTATTTCTCGAGCTCCCGCACAATGTGGTTTACGTGTGCGCGTGTGCGCGAATTCTCAAAACAGTGATGACGTTCACATGTGGCGTCGGGGTGCAGAGACATTCAATTCGCATGGTCTCTTGATTCCGCTACATACACGGCTGCTCCATACGATGTTCTGATCGCAACGTGCAATGCTCTAGCATGCTTAATCATACTGCCTGTCCTGTTGGCTCTCCGTTGACCTTCTGTAGCCGAACAATCAAACCGCTCAAAATGGAGGGCAACACTTCGGTGTCTGAAGGCAGTGACGACTTGGAGGACGTAGTTTTTATGGATGAAGAACAGTATGCCGCGCGTCAGGAGGCCCGTAAAAAGAGGCGGGGCCTGTTTTCTCTGTTTTCAGAGCAACCCGCTGGCTTCGAGCCAATTCAAGATCACGACGATGAAGCGGACAGTCCGGCAGGACGGCCGCAAGGTGCGACAGACTTGTAAACTGCCTGCACTACTAGCGTACGTCGTGGCATCTGAAAATGGCTCGCTGTGCAACCCTCTGTGTGCGTCACTGTCATTCTTTTGCAGGTCGGCGTTGGTGCCCGGAAGAAGACTGCAACTTCCTTTCGCGAATGCTTTTTCTGTATGTCAATCCTATGATTCGCCTGGGTGCATCCAAGCATCTGGATGAGGATGATCTATGGGACGTTGCCCGGCGGAACGAGTGCGCTACGCTGGCCACAAAATACCACACGCAGATGCTGAAGACATCAAACCCACAGAAGCATCCATACGTGTGCCTCTGCTATCTCATTGCTTTGCCGCTGCGTGTGGCCGTTTGTCCAGCAGGCGCATGATTGGCAGTGTGCTGCTGCCAAGATGCATGCTTCCACACTCTCCACGTTGACCAGGTCATCATCGCGCCCGATCATCCCACGACCATATTCGCAACAGACAGCTCAAGATTATGGACATGCATAGGCGGTACAATTTTCAAACTGTACACAGCTTCCACCCAACTGCTCTTAGGCTTCCATGGCTCATGCCGGCCACTAGATGACATGTTGCCTTTTTGCTGCGCACCGCGCAAGCACACGGCTGTCTACATCAAAGTGCTGCATTGGTCGATTGTGGCCCACCGTTGCATCTCAGGAGCTTTGCAAGCGTCTGAGACGGCATGCCTGCCGAATTCCACAGTACAGCATCTGCACACAAAGATTGAGCACTGAGCAGCACTGACAGTTCCAACAGGTTCCACATGCGGTCATACCGTCACATATTGGCTTGCTATTGCTCCTCTTGTATGCAACACCTGCTGTCATGCAGGGCTCGGTCGGGACAGCTCTGTTACGAGCATTTGGACCAGGCTGGGTAGCAGCAGGCGTCATCAAGCTCATACATGACTGCGTCGACCTCTCCTCTCCCTACATACTCAAGCAGCTGCTCTCGCATATGCAAGAGAGCAACCACCGGGGCTATGGGCTGCTCTGGGCCCTGGCTCTCTTCGCATGTGGGGGCATCGTGGCCCTCTTGGTCAACCAGTACTTTATACGAGTCTACAACGTTTCCCTCTTTCTCAAGTCCAGCCTCATCCAGTTCCTATACAACAAGTCGTTGAGGCTCTCGCTGCGTGCCAAGACAGAGCTGGGCCAAGGCCAGGTGGCGAACCTGCAGTCAAACGATGCTGCAAAGCTATGGAACCTCGCTCAGTATGGCCACGTCATCTGGAGCGGACCCTTCCAGGTGCGATGCCTGCTTCAGCATCCGTCCCTGTTTGCTTGACACGATTCGAGTTACCTTTCTTTGCTCTCACAGCTACCACATGGCCCCACTGGTCAGTATCACATGTGCATGCACAGAGTTCAGCCTTGTACTGCCTCCCTTTAAGTCTTTAAGTCAACACTGCCTGTTGCACCCTTTTGCCTGTCCACTGCCCAACCCTCCATATCATTCAGCCCACCCTCTCAAGACGAACACGCCAGCTTGCTCTTCCAATTGGGGTCTTCATGCCCTGCACTTTCCTGTGAGTTTCCTGCCAGGCTGCTGCCACATCACCCATGCTGCTGAGCACATCCTTGTCACACATCCTTGTCCAGCACCTCAGCCTCGACAGCAGCCCAGGCATGCAGCAGCTGCTAAAGCACTTGCTGAGCACACAACTACACTCAGAGACTGACAGTCGTGGACGCAGTCGTTCACTACAAGTGAGTAGTGGACTGGAACGGAGCAGTGGAGTAGAACTCCTTCACAATGCATGAGCACCAGTGGTGGCCAGTGGCACTCTCACATGTTGCACGAGCATCAGTGGCACTGCTGGGTGGTACAGGAGAACCAGGGGCACTCTCACATGATGCATGAGCACCATCGGCACTGGCGTGCCGGTCGACATGCCTGGAACCCGGGGTTTGGTGGCCGGCGGGGCTGTTGCACGCTCCAAGAGCCAATCATGATCGAACGTGTCTGCGCCCTCCTGTTGCCGACCCATCCCCAAGTACCCGCTGCAGGTGATGGTCATCATCTTTGCGCTGCACAGCATCATCGGCCTGTACCCCGCCCTCGCCGGCCTCGCCGTTACCATCCTCCTCGTGCCCCTCAACGCCCTCACCGGCAAGGTCGTGCACCGCCTCCGCAAGGAGCTCATCGCCAAGACCGACGCCCGGGTCCGCATCGTCTCCGAAATCATCAACGGTGTGCACCTGCGCTGCCCCACAGCCGTACACAGTGACGAATCATGCGATCCTTTTGGCATAGTTTCTGTTGCCATCCGCGACCCGGACGGGCCACAGCCCGCCGTGCGGTGGGGAGGGCCTCCTCAAATCACCCGGCGGCTCCCACATGGCCACATGGCGGTTGTACAATGTACATGCACTGCCGCAGGTGCATGTAGGCATCAAATGCGGGCGCATGCAGGCATCAAGGCGATCAAGCTGTACGCGTGGGAAGTGCCATACCGGGCGCGGCTGGAGGAGGCGCGGCGGCAGGAGCGGCTCGCGATCCGCAAGACGCAGCTGATGTCATGCATCAACACCGTCATGTTCAGCGGGGGGCCCATCGTCGTCGCCATAGCCGCTTTCGGCACGTACACCTACCTCGGCCACGAGATCACCGCCGACGTCGCCTTCCCGGCGCTTGCTTACTTTGACCAGCTCCGCTTTCCCATCATCATGCTCCCTATGCAGGTGCGCGCCCGCCGTCACACCGCTCCTGCGCACATGCATGCGGACCCGCATTATGGTCCGCGTGCATGGCCATGCAGGTGCGCCCCTGGAGGCAGCCTGCAGCTGTTTTAAATCGTTTTTGGGCACCCCGTTGCATACAAAACACTCCCGCCACTCCGCATGGATCGTGGTGCCGTTCCGCCTGGATATCCAGAACTCACAGGTACCGTGGTAAATACGAAAGAGTACCGGTGTCACGCGTCACACCCCCCTCAGATGGTCCTGATCTCATGTAATTCTGTCGTCAAACTGGCCCTCGTGTGAAACAATCACCTATGTCACACTTGTGGGTTTGGTCCCGTGCACAACAAGGGCGGGCGGTGCTGCCTGGCCACGCTGTCCCGTCGGACGGTCTGTAGGCTGCCGCTGGCCGCTGCGCCGGGCTGGGGGCCGCGGTCGCTGCGGCGGTAGCCTCCCCCATGTCTGTCAGGGCTCGCCCCCCCCCCCTGTTCTCCCACGTTTGGCCGCGGGCTGCCGAGGGGTTGGCGATGTGGAGTCACGAGCGCCCCTTGTGCCTCGCGGTGTTGCGCCTGCTGGGTCGCCGTCGGGCTCGCATGTGGGGAGGGGGGGGGGGGAGCGTTGCATGATGGGCGTGGGAGTTTGCGGGTGGGGCTGGTTGCGGTGGTGCTGGTGCTGGTGTGAGAGTGGTGGCGGTCGGGCCTGCTGGGGGTGGATAGCGGCGCGTGGTGCGGACGATTGGTGTGCGTGGCTTTGGCGTAGTTGGCGCGGTGGATAGCGGCGCGTGGTGCGGACAATTGGTGTGCGTGGCTTTGGCGTTGTTGGCGCGGTGGATAGCGGCGCGTGGTGCGGACGATTGGTGTGCGTGGCTTTGGCGTAGTTGGCGCGGTGGATAGCGGCGCGTGGTGCGGACAATTGGTGTGCGTGGCTTTGGCGTTGTTGGCGCGGTGGATAGCGGCGCGTGGTGCGGACGATTGGTGTGCGTGGCTTTGGCGTTGTTGCCCCCCGGCCCCGGGCGGCGAAGCCCCAGACGCGCCTCGCCCTGGGGCCCCGCCGCCGCGCGCCGCCTTCGGCGCCGCGTGCGCGCGCCATCGCCCGCCCGCCCCGGACCGCCGCGCCGATCGCCCCGCCGCGAGTGCGTCTGCTATGCACGTTTTATTGTGCATCTTTTGCATCGTCTTGTGGTGGGTGCGGCGGCTCGATCGCTCGTCGCGCTCCGAGTTTGGCCTATCCTCTGCGTACGTGGCTCGGTCACGTGCCCGTTCGACTCGGACCGGAGCGTCACGCTCGGCGAGCTTGCGTGCGGATGTATGCATGCCGTCCGTCACTTCGTGCGAGCTTGCGTGCGCGAGCGCTCGTCGCACGGCCCCGCCCGTACTGCTGCCGGTACGTCACGACGCGTCGTCCCGTGCGCCATTCCGACTCGGAGCCGTGCATCGTGCGTACCGACCGTACAAGGCCTTGCCCTTGGGCTGTGCATGAGTTGCCTTCTTTCGAGTCTGACAGGCTGTACCGCATGCGGTCGTGCAATCTGCAGATGCGCTGCCTTGCAGCTCCTCAGAGTGCTGCTTGCTCGACTGTCTCGCGATTTCGACCGGCTGCAAGCACATGCAGCCAATGCACTACCTTGCAGCTCCTCACGGTGCTACAACACTGCTCTGCAGACGCTTTCAGCATGCAGCCATTCTGTCACGCAGCAAGCCATGCTGCCATGCTGCCATGCAGCCATGCAGCCATGCAGTGTGGGAAGTTTTCAGCATCCAGCCATGCTGCCATGCTGCCATGCAGCCATGCAGTGTGGCCTAGGCCTGTCTCGCGATTTTGACCGGCTGCAAGCACATGCAGCCAATGCACTGCCTTGCAGCTCCTCACAGTGCTACAACACTGCTCTGGAGAAGATTTCAGCATCCAGCCATGCTGCCATGCAGGCAGCCATGCTGCCATGCAGCCATGCAGCCATGCAGTGTGGCCTTGACCTGCTGCAAGCATTTCTGCCATGCACTTGCCCAGCTTGCTATCTTACCATGCTCACTATGGCATGCGCAGGTTGCACTAGCATCTGCATCTGGCATGTTGCTCTTCCCTGCGCCCAACCTTTCCACGTGCAGTCGTGCAGCCATGCAGCCACAGAGTGCCGCGGCTTTGCATCCAGCCATACCGCCATGCACTCGCCAAAGGCAAAGCCAGACAAGCTCCATCTCTGGCATGCAACAACTGCTCTGGCACCACTCTGCAATGCAACGCTCTTCAGTCGTACTACTCTGCTCCGCTGAGCTGTTTTACACGTAGCCGTGCAGCCATGTACCACTGACGAGGCTGAGCGCCAACGAGCAATGGCATCTGCACCGACTAACAACGGCCTCCAGCAATGGCATCCGATGCAACGGCTGCATTGATGCCTTTCGGAGCCTTGTGATGCGGCTGTACATTGGCAGAGTGCATGTGCTTGCAGCCGGTCAGAATCGACAGTCAATCACGCATGCGCCAATCTGAGGAACAACACTTGCCCAGCTCGCGTGTCAAACTGCAATGATGCCTTGCGGAACGGGCTCAGAAAGCACATCGCCTTGCAATGTGTGTTGGCTTGCCGTCGCCGCTCACTCCCTGCGGTCCTCAGACCTCGCAAGCCGTGCTTCGCCCGTTGGCTCCGACCGCTCGCGCCCCAGCCTCGCCGTTCGGCCTCGCCGTTGGGCTCTGCCGCTCGCGCCCCCCCCCCAACCAGGGGGGGGGACCTCGCCGACGGCCGTGAGCTTCGCCGTCGCCCCCGGCCTCCACCGCAGGCTTCGCAGCTCCGCCGTTGAGGCCACCGCCATCGCTGCTCCGTCGCCGGGGCCGGGGGGCGGACCCGAAGGGGCCATGATTGCCCCCCGACCCCGGGTAACGAAGCGGCAATGCATGCAAAAGTCCAGGGCACGACCGCCCCACGCCGCCTATCGCGCCGCGTGAACTCGCCATATCCTCCTTCGGGCCTCGCGATGGCGCGCAGGCGACGCAGACCGGGCCAAAATCGCCCAAAGCGAGAGCAAAGGACCGATGTGCGTAATTCAAAGTGAGTTGGATCTGCTTCCGACGTTGTATCGTCAATTGCGGTCCGCGATCGGCAGTTCGATCGTTTGAGGAAAGCGCTCAGATATGGTCACACGAGGACAAGTTTTTGGAACAGACCGATGAAGTGACGCATACATCAATGGCCACATGTACTCCGCTCGTCCTTTTGTGTACGGGCTGAAACTACAAATGGGCTGACTGTACAAACTTGCCTGCAACTGTGCGTGTTGCGGACGCACAAGCGTTGGTGCCCAATTCAGTTCTGTTGTGTTGCAATGTAGACACAGCTGCACGTGTGGCTGTCGGTTTCCGTCTCCGCCTGACGCGCAAATCACAGCACACTGTGCTGGCACCATCGCCACCCGGCACTTCTTCGCATGCACAAACATCAGATGCCCACTGCACGGATTTGTCTGGGTCCTAGATCTATCACTGTGTAACACAGATTTGTTCATGTGGCCCAGCATTGTTGACAGCTGAGGTGTATAGTGCCCGCCGCGCAAGTGACAGCCTAGTATATCGATTTGTCAACGGCAAATGCGCATGCGGCTGTGCATCAATGTCAGCAGAGGTGCCATCATCGATGATCGATGCCGTGCCCTGTGCTCCCAGCTCAACCCCCCCCCCCCCCCCCCCCCCCCCCCCCTGGGGGGGGGGGACCGCCTCCAAGGGCCCCAGCCACGCCTCGCAGCGGCCTCGCTCCCCAGTCTGCGCCGGGGTCGGGGGGCGGACCTGTAAGGGCCATGGTTGGCGCGGTGGATAGCGGCGCGTGGTGCAGACGATTGGTGTGCGTGGCTTTGGCGTAGTTGGCGCGGTGGATAGCGGCGCGTGGTGCGGACGATTGGTGTGCGTGGCTTTGGCGTAGTTGGCGCGGTGGATAGCGGCGCGTGGTGCAGACGATTGGTGTGCGTGGCTTTGGCGTAGTTGGCGCGGTGGATAGCGGCGCGTGGTGCGGACGATTGGTGTGCATGGCTTTGGCGTTGTTGGCGCGGTGGAGGAGTGCGCTGGTGTGCGTGTTACATGGTGGTGTTACGTGGTAGTCACGCTAGTAGCACATCTAACACAGCTGCTGTACGCGTGTGTGGATATGTGGGTGTGCGGTGGTGTTGGTCGGGTTGATTCGTTGTGGCTTAGCGCCTGTGTGTGTGCTACTTGTTGCGGCCTGCTTGCGAGGTCTGGGTCGTGTGCTTGCCTCCTGGTGCCCTCGCTGCCGGGCTCTTGCAGTGATCTCCGTGTAACACAACAAGTGCGTGGCTGTCACGCTCCGTTACACCACAATCGTCCAGCAGAATGTTGTAAATATCACACTGACATGGTAGTTTTGCAACTAGGAGCGAGTGTGCGGGCTGTTCAAGCTGGTAATTGGCCAGGTGATACAGGTGCCTTGCACATGAGGCCGCCAGGCCTCCCTCATGCATTGCACAGATGCAAGACCAACAACTTTGAACCAGTCACGCTCCGATAACCTGGAATTGTCATTCCTGACAGTTACTGTCACACACACTCGCCTGGTCCTGTTAGTTTAGTTGAGCCGCGAAACAAGTTGGTGGGCGTCACACCCGCCGGGTTTGGTCCTGGAGTTTGCCCTCCAGACCAAGTGCAACAGTGTCACACTTGACTCAGATGGTACTCTTTTGTGTTTACCGTGGTATTCATGTTGATGTAATCGAGTGCTCTGATGGTGTTAGTAAGACCAGGCATGATTAGAGGGCAGGTTTAGCTGTAAGCTCAACAAGACAGCAACGCACTATCGTGCAGCATGGTGTGATTGATGCAGCCTTTACGTGTTCCTGGCCGCGGTTGCGTTGCATGCCAAGTCTTGTACACTGTGTGGTGTCGACCACAACAACAGAGTGGCTGATAGGCAGCACAGCAGCAGAGCAGCCCGCTCGATTCCGCTGATTCACCGAGAGTGCCTGTCAATGGGACCTCGCTACACTGCACAGGCGTGCGTAGGAACTGCCAGGCATATGCTCCACTTCTTGTGTGCTTCTGCATGAAGCTCATCATGACTGGGAACCTCTTCATAAGCGCACTGGTTGCATCAGTTCTGTAGTCAAACGATGCATCGATCTGCTTCAGCTGGACGAGTAGCCTGGCCACCAGATCCGCCACATCGGAGCTGATGCTGGCGATCCGGGGCCCGCTCCAGGGCATCTTGGTGTAGGCGTCTTGAAGCACGCCTATTGGCCGCTGCATCGCCGTCGCTAAGTGTTGTGTGTGGGCGTCAGGAGAGTGTGCATCAGCCCCATCAGCTTTAAGCAGCGCAGTGCGCACATCCTTCATGCTGTTGACTCTTTTGAGAACCTCCTCAGTGGCATATGGGCACCGCGGCCGTGCTGTGGCCAACCCCTGGCTTAAAGTGTGGGCCTTGATGGAGTTGGATGATGCGTGTGGTGCAAGGGAGGTCCATGTTGGCATGGAGGGCTTGCACTGTTATGTGCGAGGTCGTGGGCTGCACACGCAGAGCGGCAGAGTGGCAGAGTGGTAGAGCGGCAGAGTGGTAGAGTGGTAGAGCGGCAGAGTGGTCGAGTGGTAGAGCGGCAGAGTGGTGGAGCGGCAGAGTGGCAGAGAGGAATTTGCAGAGTGGCAGAGTGGTGATATGTGGAGTGGTGTGTGCGGCTGGCTCATGGCCCTCAGGCGATTGCGGGCAACCATGTACACTGCTGCACGACTGTCTGCAAACCCTGCCGAGCCGGGAGTTGCAAGCGGAGGGCTCCATGTTGTTGCCGTTCGACAACCCTGCCGCGCGGAGGGCTCCGCGTTGGCGCCGTTCCCGAGGCCTGGCCGGGCCTGCGCGCGGCGTGTTCTGTTGGCTGCAGTGTTGGTGAATAGGCGCAGCACTCGGGCGTCTGGCCAGCCGTCTGGGCTGTTCTTGGCTCTCCCCTGCGCTCTCATCGCGAGACGTGCACGCAGCGGCGGGTCCGGTATGGGATGCACAGGTCCGCCCCGGCTTGCGCCACAGGTGAAGCGCGCTATGATAGAGCTGTGCTGTGCTGTGCAGGTGATGAACTTCATCAATGCGCGAGTGGCCATCCGACGGCTGCAGAAGTTTGTCGACTCCGAGGAGACAGAGCAGCCGCCGAGCGGTGCGCGCCCCCCACCTGATTCATCCTGCCTGTGCCCCCTTCTCCCCTCATCCCCCCGCTGCACCCAGTGTACCGCACCGTATGCATCAGCAATGCGACGCCCGCCAACGATTCTGGTAGCTTGCAGCTTTTACAACAGCAGTGCGCTGATAGGGTGCCGCCTCATCACTGTGGCTGCCGCCCCACATGTTCCACGTCACATGCCGCGCATGCATGCAGCTCCGGCGGCCGCCGCCGGGGAAGCCGCCATCACTGTCACCAACGGCACCTTTGCCTGGGACACCCTGCGCAAGCCGCTGCTGTCGAGCCTGAACTTCACGGTGCCGGCGGGCGCGTGCGCGGTCGTTGCCGGCGAGGTCGGCTGCGGCAAAAGCTCCCTGCTGGCCGCGCTCCTCGGCGAGATGCCGCGCGTGCGCGGCACGACGGCCCTCCGGGGCAGCGTCGCTTACACCGCGCAGGACCCCTGGATCCAGAACGCGACCGTCCAGGCCAACATCCTCATGGGCACGCCGCTCGAACCCGAGCGCTACGACCGCGTCGTGCATGCATGCGCGCTCGAGACCGACTTTGGCTCGCTGCCGGCCGGCGACCAGACCGAGATCGGCGAAAAGGGTGTCAACCTGTCGGGTGCGGCCTGATCTGCTGTGCTGTGTGCTAGGCATGATGCGTGCAGATGCGTGGTGTCCATGCGAGTTGAGCCTAGATGCACGCGATTGTACCAGGCTGGCGCGCTTGCGGGGGAACAGTACGAACATGCTGGGCGGGACATGCAATCAGTGTGTTTATCATAAGGGTTTTCAGCCAAAAACCGCGTCCGATAACCCACGTTTCCCCAAGATCGAAATCGGTCCTGGCCGATAGGACCCTCGCAGCCGGAGCCAGCCGCACTTGCTGGCGTAACGCAACCACCAACGCTCGCTCCGCTCGCGGAACACGCTTCGCGCGTGAGGCGCGCTCCGCTCGCGATTAGGCTACTGCTTGCCTCTCGCGCGCCATATCGCAACTGCACGATACCACAGACACATGCACTCCCAACTATCGTTGGATACCGATGCAGTAACTAGTCCATTGTGTAAATCTCTCGCAGTTTTCTGAATCAGGTGCACATTTCATTCCAAAACCCGTCGCTCAACCTCGATACACTTTCGAAAAAAAACGGAACACGATGGAATATTCGCTTTCTCTGATAAACCTATCGCATTTTGCGACGTTGCGATAGCTATGATAAACCTATCGCAAGTTGCGATGCCCACAGCGCGCCACGTCACGAGTCAACATGATCGTTTGCATGCTGCGCACTGCTGTTGTTGCAGCGCACCGGCTGTGCCGCGATCGGTCTGTTACATAAATCCACAAGGACACATGACACAGGAATTGTGGAACCTGAGTGCGCATCAGACAGAGCAGGGGGCGCTTGCAGGTGGCCAGAAGCACCGCATCGCGCTTGCGCGCGCGTGCTACGCGGATGCAGACGTGTACCTGCTGGACGACCCCCTCTCCGCGGTGGACGCGCACGTCGGGCGCCACCTCATGTCGGAGTGCGTCACCGGTCTGCTCGCCGGCAAGACGCGCGTCCTCGTGACGCACCAGCTGCAGTTCCTCCCGGAGGCTGACACCGTGGTCAAGATGGAGGCGGGCCGCATCGTGGCGATGGGGCCGTACGCGCAGCTGCTGCAGGAGGGCGTCACCTTTCCGGAGTTCAAGATGGAGGTCGCGGAGGCAGTCGACGGCGAGGCGGGGGGCTCCGAGGGCGTCGGCAGCAGCAGCGGCTCCGGCGTAGACGAAAACGTGAGCGCAAACGTTGAGAGCGGCAAGGCTGCGGCGGGGACCAAAGTGGCCGGTGCGGCTGCAGAGATCGGGGCCGCAAAGCCGGCGGTAGTTGAGGCGGGGAGCAAGGACGGCGAAGGCGACTCGCTGGTACGTGCTGTGCTGTGCTGTGCGATTGCGCGTGGGGCGTATGCATGATGCTCATGCATTGACGCGCCGTATTGCGTTGATGCTGCGGCTGGCGAAAGTATGTGTTTGCCGTGGTGCAGCTGGAGAAGAAGGGCAAGGCGCGAGGCACCCTGACGCAGCAGGAGGACCGCAGCAAGGGCAGCGTGGCAAGGTCGGTGTACATGACGTACCTGCGCGCCTGGGGGCCCGCTCTGCTCCTGCCCTGCGCCTTTCTAGGCCTCGCCACATTCGAGCGCGGCCTGCAGGTGCGCGCCCCCACCTCGTGCGCGTGCATACACATGCAAGTGCATACACATGTCAACGTATATGTTCGTACATTAAATCATGCATGTGTGCACAAGCACACGCTTGATGCGCTTGCGTGCTGTGAAGCAGGGGGTCAGCACGCATGTCCGCACATCGATTCAAGCTTGCGTGCTGATGCATGTCCGTGCGCGGGCATGGTATGCCTGCATGGTCGACCATGGTCGCAGCCTCGAGCGCATGCCGCAACAGCTGCCGCATTCATACTGTTCCCCTTTCCTACTGAGTCTGTGAGAAACTGCTCCAGCCAGCACTCTGGCTGCTGTGTTGCTGCTCGGCCACAGTGGGCCATGCGGTGCAGGTGTCGCAGAACTACTGGCTGTCGATCTGGTCAGGAAAGACGCTGGAGTGGCAGAATGAGCGGGACAATGCGGAGGCCGGTGAGGCGGCACTGGCACCGACGGACACAGACGTCGGCCCGGCCGGCATTCTCGCCTTCCCAACGCACTTTTACATGGGGGTCTACTTCGGCCTCGGCCTCACGTCGCTGGTCTTCCAGGCCTGCCGTGCCGTGGTGCTCGTGCTATCCACCCTGCAGGCCTCCCAGGTGCGCCACTCGAGGTCGACCAGTGTGATCAGTGCAAACTCACAGTGTTTGAGATGGGAAATCACAGCGTTTGCTAACTGCCATTCAACACTTTTAGCATCGAGCTCCTGCAACATTTGTGCAACCATCGCTGTAGCTGCATGACTGAGTGCGCTCGCAGCAGCCCTGCACCGCCGGCGCCGCTCGTGCACAGCACAGCACAGCACTTGTACGCACAGCGATGCAGCTCTCAACAGCGATCCGCAGGCCGCAGCGTGGCCTGTGGCACAGCGTGGCCTTTGGCCTTTGACACAGCGTGGCCTTTGGCACAACGTGGCCTTTGGCCTTTGGCACAGCGTGGCCTTTGGCACACGGTGCGGCGTGTGGCTCCAAATTGGGTCGCCCTGAACGCCATGCATGTCCACCTCCGGCACTCAGCAGAGCTCGCTCAACACGTGTGCATGCACCACATGCACTCACATCGTCAGCTCTGCCTCCCACGAGGAGGAGCAGGTTGATGGCCTCTTACATCCGCCCCATCTCTCCGTCACGCGCCTGTCTCTACTCGCCCCCCTCAACCCCAGCCTGCCACATCTTTTGCACACCAATCGAAACTGCATTGCGGCCACGCAATCGGCACCCCATCACCCGTGCGGCGCTGGTCCCGCTTGGCTCCGTGCACTCGAGTTCGTATCCACCACACCTCATGTGGTGGATACGAACCGATACCGTGTCGCTGTTTGTTTCAGCTTGAGTGCGGCATTCAGCCGTGGCATTCAGCCAATGTGTCTGATGCATGGCCACGCTTGCCCGCCTCCTTGTTCTACACCCATGTGGAGTGCACTCCTGTAACGTTTCTCAGCCTCATGCGCCGTTGCGTGCAGGTGCTACATGACCGCCTGCTTGCCAAGGTGCTCTCTCTGCCGATGTCCTTCTTCGACACGCAGCCCACCGGCCGCCTGCTCAACCGCTTCACCAAGGACGTCGAGTCCACCGATGTCAACCTCCAGTCGACCATCTCCTCGTTCACCACCTGCTTCGTGTCCGTCTTCATGTCCACCTTGGTCATCTCCGCCGTCACCCGCGGCGCTGTCGTCTTTGCGCTCGTGCCGCTGCTCCTCGCGTACCGCGCCGTCCAGGGGTACTACCTCGCCACTAACCGCGAGCTCAAGCGCCTCGACAGCGTGGCGCTCTCACCCATCTTCTCCAACTTCAGCGAGACCCTCGCCGGCCTCGCCACCGTGCGCGCCTTCCGCCGGCAGTCGCTGTTTGCGGCGAAGAACGCGCACCTCATGGACGCCAGCGCCCGCGTCTGGTGGCCCATCCAGGTACCCCACCCTTCTCTACCGCTTTATGATGATTATTACGTCATGATTATTGTAATACCCGGCAGTCGTTGCTGGCTCGCGCATGCGTCTGTGAGCAGCTGCATGCCTCGGTTCTCTGACACAAAGCTGGACTTCACTCTGTAACGTGTTTCCCACATCATCCGCCATTCTGTCATGTAACTGTGCCTGATTTTGTCCGGGCAGAGTCATCAATCCATGCGGGTCTGGTTGAACTTTGTCTAGGTGCATGCAAGACGCTGCTGAGCCTGCCCGTTGCACCGTGAGATCCAGTCATGGTGTGATGGCGCCGTTACCTCGGGTCACAGCAGCGCGCACAGCGCGCCGGCCGGCCCCTCCTGTGCGCACGCATCGTGCTGTGCAAGGCTGATGGCGCGCTCGGGACGCTCTGACGCTGCTGCACGCGCTGTGCAGCTGGCGAACCGGTGGCTGTCGATCCGGCTCGAGTTCATGGGGCAGAGCGTCGTGCTGTGCACGGCGGTGTTTGCGACGCTGGTGCTGCGTGACGCGGGCCTCGCCGGGCTCGCGCTCGCGTCCGCGCTGTCCATCGTCGGCCTCGCGAACTGGGCGACTCGACAGGGCACGGAGCTGGAGATGGGCATGAACAGCGTGGAGCGCATGACGGAGTACCTCGCCTATGAGAGCGAGGCGCCCGCCATCATCCCCGGCAACCGGTGCGCGCCGCTCACAAACTCCATCTGGACATCTGAGATTTTACCGCCGCCCGCTAGCACAGCTGCGGTGCTGGAAAGAAACACATGCTGCTGCGTGTCGCTGCGATCGTGGGAATGCGGCCTGGTGAGTGTCACGCCACGTGTGATAGTCGCCTGAGCGCGGACCAACGATGATAATCCACAGCCCACGCGGTTCCATCATTCGTACACTGCCGTGGATGCCGACGCGTTAAGACGGCTCATGCTTTGTACACGCCCGAGGTGCTGCTGCTTGCGCACACGACCCTGACAACTCTAGCCACCGCATCATCACCAGCCGCCTGATCAGCTGCGATGTTACCCCGTGCGCTCACCGTGGCGGCGTGCTTCGGCCACATCCCAACAGCATTGTGAGAGTTTATGAGCATCAAGGCAGCACAGCACACAGCACGCGCAGCATGCAGGCCGTCGCAGGCGTGGCCGGCGCAGGGCGCGCTCGAGGTGCGCAACCTCGTCGTGCGGTACCGGCCGGACCTCCCCGCCGTGCTCTCGGACGTCTCCTTCGCCGTGCCGGCGCACTCCAAGGTCGGCATCTGCGGCCGCACCGGCTGCGGCAAGAGCACGCTCATGCTCGCGCTGTACCGCATCGTGGAGCCGGCGTCCGGCGCAATCATCATCGACGGCATCGATGTGCTGGGCATCGGGCTGCTGGACCTCCGCAGCAAGCTCTCGCTCGTGCCGCAGGACCCGGTCATCTTCACCGGCAGCGTGCGCAGCAACCTCGACCCCTTTGGCGACGCGACCGACACCGCCATCTGGGAGGCGCTCAAGCAGGCCGGCCTCGAGGCCGCCGTCATGGCGATGGAGGTCCGCCTCTGCCCACTGCCTCTGCCCTATCCCGCCGCCTGCCGCTTCCTCTGCCTATAGAGTCTGCCTGCGCGGATGGTGTTCCTGTGCGTACGCCGCAGCCGCGTTGTTCTTGAGCTTGTTGTGTGGCCTGAGGTTGTTTTGTGGGCTGGTATGACGGTGGGTCAGTTCTGGCGCGTGGTCGGGCTCGGTGGGTCAATACAGGACGGCTGGTTCGCTAGTAGTACCTGGTCATACATCAGGCAACAGAGTTGGCGGGTGGGCCTGTTGGCGGCTGCTGTTCGGGCGGCTGCTGTACTGTACAACAGTAGTCAGCACGTAACTCGCACGGGTGCAGGCGGGCCTGGACACGGAGCTGCAGGAGAGCGGCGCAAACCTGTCAGTCGGCCAGCGGCAGCTGCTGTGCATGGCGCGCGCGCTGCTCAAGCGCAGCACGATCCTCCTCATGGACGAAGCGACGTCCAACGTCGACAACGCGTCGGACTCGCTCATCCAGACCACCATCCGCAGCGCCTTCCGCGCCTGCACCATCCTCACCATCGCACACCGGCTGCACACGATCGTCGACAGCGACCGGATACTCGTGCTCGACCGCGGCGCCGTTGCGGAGTACGACGCGCCGGCG
The DNA here is from genome assembly GCA_024500015.1 of Ulva compressa. NCBI lineage: Eukaryota > Viridiplantae > Chlorophyta > Ulvophyceae > Ulvales > Ulvaceae > Ulva > Ulva compressa. Next base: position 284,454 of record JALKAD010000217.1, on the reverse strand, counting down.
GCGCTCATGCGGCGGCCGGACTCGCGCTTCCGCGCGCTCGTGCAGGACTCGGCGTCGGGGGGCCGCGGCGGCGGCGGGCTCACCGCGAGCAGCTCCTCCGTGGAACTAGTGCAGGACCTGCTGCAAGAGTGAGGCTGCTACAGGAGTGATGCTGCTGCTGGGTAGCTGAGGAGGCCGGCATCCGCGTTCACCACACAGCCATGCCAAGC
>JALKAD010000217.1:265372-282960 GCA_024500015.1 Ulva compressa | reverse complement strand
TATGCGGGCCACAGCATGTGGAAGGGCAATACTGAATGAGTTGCTTGAACAAGTTACGGGGAGCATGAGATGATTTGGCTTCAGGGTGGTTTTGAATTTGTGAATTCGAGTGGAGTTGTTGGACGTGTAATGCTTGTCAGTGCATGCGATGACGCCTACAATACTACTTCCATAGTCCCGACTGCCATGGTGTGGACCACACTAGCAGGCAAAGCACCTGTTGCCGATCCTACCGGACGCTCCCTCCCAAAGGCTGTACTCACAACCTGATCGCACATGCCACTGCTGGCCCCGCATGCCCCCGACCCATGCATTGTGCGCATTCACAGCACGTGCTCTCAATGTACCGTGCTGCGTGCACTGCCAGCCATACAACTGCAGTGGTCCCGCAGACACATGGCATGCATGCGCAAAACACCCAGCTTGGGCATGGGGTGGATGAGGCTGTTGCGCCTGCTGCCGTTCGGCGGGCCGTGCACTGAATTGATCACCCAGAGACACCACAAACCCTTCAAGCATGACATGCGTGCTAGTGGTCCTGCACTACAGGGCATGGAGCGGCACCACACAGCGCTGTCCGGCAACATGCCCGTCTCGGCAGTGCGCATTTCTAAGTATTCTTACTATCTCTGAGTGGATTAGCCAGTGCCCGGAGTGGAGCGGAGGCTGCTGGCCGTCTGCACTGCAGCGGGGACGAAGCGCAGGAGAGACCAGGCCTGGCTGACTAGACTACACCTGACTAGACTACTTGCATCCCGCACGCATGTGCCTGGCCGCCAGCACGCATGCATGTGCCTTTCGCGGCGCAGCGTGACACGTCACGGCCCCCACTTGCAACAGGATGCCCAACATAGTTCCTTGCAGGGGCTCAGCTACAGCTCCAAGCGACTAGCGGCACGGGCAGGCCCGGCGCAGCACAGCGCCGGCGCTGACACAGGGCGTTTCATGTCTGCCAACTGTTGGAGAGTCAAACTGTCGCCCTGAGCGGCGCCTACCCAAAAAAGTCGCCCCGAGCGGCGCCTACCCACAGTCGCCCCGAGCGTCGCCCCGAGCAGCCCACCCACAGGGTCGCTTCGGCTGCCTACCCAAAACTGGGGACGGGCACGCTGCCCTCCGGCGCGACCGGCAGCGGCATGCGCCACAGCAGCTCCTCTTCTGCCGGCCACCGCCCCGGCGACGCGGCGGCCGCGCTGCGCGGCGCGACGACCGAGAACTCAAAGCGCAGCACCCAGCGCAGCGCGAGCAGCGGCGTGCGGAAGGCGGCGGGCGCGTCGCGCGGCACGGTCAGCATGAAACTGGTGAAGAGCGTGTGGAGCGCGGCCTCCTGTGCGACGTCGTAGGCGCGGCGGATGCCGTTGGCGGTGCCGGGGCGCCGCGCGACGGCCGCCGGCAGCCACTCGCGTGCCACCTGCTCCTCCGTCTCCAACACCACCACCACCTGCACGCTGCCCCGGCCACTTCAGGCTGCTGCTGCGTGCTGCGTGCCCGCAGCGGCCTGCACCGCGCACAGCGCAGCGGCCACAGCACGGCCTCTGATCAGATATTTCTTTTGGTTTGGTCGTGTCAGCAAGCGGAGGGCTGAGATTGTAGCGCCTGTCCGGCTGTGAAACACAGCGTGGCCAGAGAATGTACCTGTAATACAGCAGACAAGGAAAGACCGCTAGCTGGGACGCGAGCTGTAGTGATGTCATGGCACTTTGAATGACTGCCTACCCTTTCACGACACGGCCAACACCGACTGCAACAGTGGCCCTGTCTATGAAACGGGGCATGGATTGATGTGCAATGCAAGCATGCATGACGGAGCCTGAAGGTGGGGAGCTGCACAGCACCTGGTGGCATGCTGCGCGCCGCCGTGCTGCGCCGTCCGCAGCACGGAAGTCGACGGTCACGGAGAAGGTGCAGCCCGGGTAGAGGGGCCCCTCATGGGAGGTGTGCAGCTCGACGCGGGCGAGGGCGGCGCCGCGGAAGGCGAGGTGGAAGACGCGCGGGTCTGCGGTGCCGCGCTCGCTGGCGGGGCCGCCGCGGTGGCCGACGCGCGGCGTGCCGGCCTCAGAGTGTCGGTACGCCTGCACACAGCACACAGCACAGCGGTTTCTGCACGAGCGCTGGGAAGCAGGGACTGCGGGGTGGCTGTGCAGCGCCTGATACAGACGCATGCCTCAGCATCCAGGAAACGGCCGCTGGAGCACGCATGCATGGACCAGGGTGAGATGGCAAATCCGGATTAATCCGCCATCAGTGCTGCAGTGGCGATGGTTCTGGCTAGTAACTCGGGTAAACACCGGGACAACACGAAACACATTCACGTCCGGAGGTGCGACACGTAGCGCAGCATGGCAGCACGCAGCGCAGCATGGCGTCACTGGCGCTACGAGCAGCGGATCACAGCACGCACCGGGCTGCCACTGCCGTAACTCCCCGCCACGAGGTCCCCCGACCCCGCAGCGTCCACCGCCAGTGCGCCGTGCTGCGCCTCTCCGTCTGCCATGCTGCCGTCCAGCGCGCTCAGCCGCCCGTCGGCAGAGTCCGGGATGGACGCGTCATGCATGAGCATTCCGCCGCCGCCGCCGCTGGCGCCGGCCGCGCGGCTACCCCCGGGCGTCGGCGCGGCGCTCCCCGGCGCGGAGGCCAGCGCGGGCGCCTCGTCAGCCTCGTTCGGCGCCCACAGGAAGCGGTGGTCCTCCGGGGCCATCGGCGCGCTGCCCCACAGCACGTGCTCCGCGCCGATCGGCAGCGCCGGCAGCACCTGCAGCCACCCAGCCTCATGAGGCGAGGCCTGGCTTCACACGCCCTGCTGCCGCCATGCAGTTCCGGTGCATGTCAAGTGCAGTCACGCTGACAGGGAAATGCATGTGGTGCATGCGTGGTGGCATGTGATAAAGCATGCCAGCGGCGCGATGGGGTGAGCATGCCTCTGTGGCTACAGGTGCCGCATCGTCGGGCGAAACCATCGGGAAGTCGATCAGCGGGCCCTGCACGGCGTCGTACGCTGCGGGCACGCCGGAGGGCAGCGGCCCGGAGAGGCCGCCGCTGCCGAGGCCGGCGGCGAGGGCGCCCATGGCGAAGGAGCCGCTGCGGTGCATCGCCGAGCCGCGGGGAGAGGCGCACGCGTCGGCCTCCGACTCCGCCACCGTCGCCAGCGCCTCGGCGGGGGCGATTCCGACGCGGAACGGCGCGCGCGGCGCTGTGTGCGCCGGACGTCCGCCGCTCGCTGGCCGGCGCGGCTCCGCCGCCCGCAGCGGCCGGAGCGGTGGCCGCGGCTGGCGGGGGCAGCGCGGTGGAGGAGGAGGAGGTCCGGGAGAGGCCCATGCGTGCTGCGAGGCTCCCCGGCGCGGCGGCGGCGGCCCCACGCAGATTGAGCCATGACCTGCTCGCCGGCGGCTTCATCTGCACACCGGCCCAGCCCACTCACACTGCCCACCTCGTTGCCGCAGCTCACCCGGCCGGTGCACGTGCCGCGCTGCACGCTGCGTGCTGTGCTGTGCATGCAGTGACGCGCAACAACGCAGCGGCCGGCTGCATCAATCTGACGCGCACACAGGGCATGATCGAGACAGCGCAAGACGGCAAGCAGCAAACGCACCTGTCCGTTTGTGCTAGGGTGGTCCGCCTCGGAGCCTGCGCGACTAGCGGCCTTGCCATTCGCATCGCCAGCCCCCCCGGCCCTCGTGCCGTCCTGGAGGCCCCCACCCACCCCTGCCGCTGACCCGGCCGGCGACGCGCCGGGCACTGCAGAGCCGGGCCGGGTGCAGTCTGCACCAAGCCTCGCCGCAGGGGACGGTGGGTATGACAGCGCTTGCGAGGCGGCTTGCGAGGCGGACGGCTCAGAGGGGGCGTTCGCTGCGTCGGGGTGGCCGCTTTCAGCCCGGGCCGTGTTGAGACTGGCACTCAGCGACGCCGATGCTGGCAGCGCGTCTGAGGTCTGGAAGTCGGCCGTCCAGGAGACGTGCACGTGGTACGCGAAGCGGAGGGATGTGCCTGAGAAGGAGGGCGGGAGGACCCGGGGCAGCGGCACTGCCAGGGCGGTTCTGCGCAGCTCCCCGGGCCGGAGGACCAGCGCAGACGCCGCGATGGTCCCTTGTGAGTGGAAGATGTGCCTTGTGACGCGCTGCAGTCACCGGGGCATTAGAGGGACGTATGTTGTACAGGTGCTGACTCTGAGCAGTGCCACGGAGTATGTATGTATGATTACATTGCCGTATCCATGAGGACATTGACACACGGGACCCAGTTCACCCTCAACGCCACACGTGCCTCCAAGAGTGCCATGCAGTTGGCTGGCATGCACATAGCGAGCATTGCCAGCCTGGGGCTGATCATTGCCGGGCGGCCATGTTGACAGACGCTGCGTGTGGGACTCTCTGGCCCCACATACAGGATATGCGCAGCAGAAGCCTGCGACCAGTGCCTGGGGACAGCTGATTGAGCACAGGAAAATGTCCAGCTGATTGCAGTGCAGGCCCCGGGACTGTGGCGTGTGCTGTGCGCTTTTAGCAATGCTGACGACATGCAGTACCTGGTCCAGCTAATTGCCTGCGGGATTCCGCATATAACGGGTCAGTGGCTCCTTACCCGGGATGAAGTGCTGACCGCAGGCTGCACCGCATGATAGCTCTTGGATACCCACTTCGGGTCAACTATCTCGCTTCCAATCACTGAAATCTTTATGTCTTGAAGGTTGACATTTGCGTCAGTTGTCGGGGTGGCCGGGTATGCCACCTGCACTCGAGGGACGGACGCGCTCACCACTTGTGCGGGCTGCTTGGGCGAGATCATGGTACATGCGCAGGCGCACCTCCCACGTAGCTTTGAATGTATCTCCTGGTAGATACGTTGACTGCAGTGGCGCCACGTGCGACGTTAAGTTCGCAGGCGATGCCATCCAACTGAACTACTGGTCACTCCTGACGATGGCGCGCGCTACATCGTTTTTCGCTGACGCTAACATCACGGGGGCCTCACGCAGTTTTTTTACGTTGGCACGACACCAGGACACGGCCAGGCCCGGCTGAACGGGTCGTGTTCCGGTGAAATGCAGGTCAGCTTGGCACGCTTACCTATAACGACCATGCAATCCCATACCAAATATGACAAAGGCTACATGTGAAAGACGGATTGGTGTCGTCGTTCAATATCTAAGCTCAAGGCCTTCTGCAGAGCGATGGCGAAATAGCGCGACAAACGGCTGCAATTGATCCATGGACATGCAGCAAGCTTCAGCGTGCAGGCTGTGCAGCGCGTGACTGTCTGCAAACGATAATCGAACACTTGACTGTCCACGGAGTCTGACTACTTCGCTTTCTTTGCCACAGAGTTGTTTGTCACAGGCGCTGGTGTGCCGGTGTAGCACGTACGTACTGGGCGGGCGTGATCAGAAACAGTGCATCGTCTGCTAATCTAGTTCGGCATCAACAAGCAGGTGTGGTGTCGTCTCATTGCGCCTTGGTTGATCCGTCTCACCCGCAATTACATACTGCCAATCACAATCCAAGGAGACGAACGGGACAAATTGATTGCGCATGCCTTGGCCCTGACAGCGCGGCAATGCGATGGATGGGTCGACAGCGCCAAATCATTGCAGTGGCAAAGCCACAGCTTGCCGCAGTCCTTGCACCCACGGGCCTCGAGCCTCGACGCTCAGCCAGATAGCCGCAGTCACCGTCATTGTAGAGGCGCATCTCATTCGAGCCATTTATTAATGACCTCTAGTTCGCCCGTCATGTCAGGAGGGCCGTCTGGAGCGTGCTGCCACATTTCATGCCTCAAGTTCCGACAGCAGTACTTGAACAGCCGCTGCTTCCAACATTTGCTTCCCGCTGCCGCATGATCATCAATTGCAACGCAAATAGGCCTCGCAAGTACAGAGCGCTTGCTGTGAGGCGATGATGAATGAGTTGCTTGCGGCAGACGCGCCAGAGCCAGTCGGAACCTGGTTGCCAGACTCAGCCACCACTGCCCTGTCACTGCATCTCATAACGTCTTTCTATCATGCAATATTGACCAACGAGTGTGTTGCAGAAGCGACCATGGGGTTTATAAAGGAAGACATGGGCCGGGAGAATCTGGACAAGGTCGGAGACGTCGCCGGGCCGCGGGTGCACCTGTACTACTTTGATCCCGTCCACTGCATCTGGGATGGCGCCGTAGTGATTGCTTGCCCTCTTTCTATACTTGGCCAGCAGTCGCCCATGCTGAGCTACACAACTGATGAGAATGATTCCGAGGTCGCGGGTGAGATCATTCACAGACACGCAGAATGGGGGGTCATCAGGTGTGGTCTGTTTCAACACTGCGTCAGCTGTTGCACCTGAGGGGCGCTTGGCATCACGTTCAACTCAGGTCTGTAACAACGTGGCCAGAGCGTTGAGCCATCATGCGCGCTGATGTGTCGCGCATACTTTGTGCTACACGCGCCATGTGAATCATGATTTGCTGCAGATTTCGCATCCGCGTTCCGCTTGAGGAGAGCCGGTCCCAGCTGAAGTACAGCGTCCGTTTCGCTGGCTCCCAGAAGACGCCCTCTGGCATTGTCAACTTGCCCGCGGAGAAGGAAGACTGGCACGTTGTAGCATACTCCTGCAACGATCAGCGCCAGTATCCCAAAGTCGGCACCGCAGCCTGGACTCGTATGCGCCTACTGCAGAAGCGGAATCCCATCCATGTGATGCTGGGAACGGGCGACCAGGTGCGCGTCACATGGTCTTCTCCAACACCACACAGAGGTGGTTCCTGTACGCGGAGGCAGCTCTCCTGGCCTGGCGTGGTCTCAGCTGAGTCAAGACATTGCAGCGCGCGTGTCGGCATCGGTCGTTGCAACACCGGACCGGTCAGCGCGCCAAGCTGCCAGCCACATGTTAGTCAACGCTATCGTTGTGCAGTTGTACAATGACAACGTCTGGCATGCCCCGGGTGTGGAGGCGTGGGTCAAGATAGAGGACAAGGCGCAGATGAGGGCCACGCCGCTGACTCCCGAACAGGTCGCGGCCGTCGAAGAGTTCTACTTCTTTGCGTACGTGCGCTGGCTCGGGCTTCACCCGCTGGGCGAGGACCTCGCCTGCATTCCCATGATGAACACGTGGGACGACCACGACATCTTCGACGGGTGCGCCTCCCTCGCGAGGCCTCGCAACGCAGCTGGCCGTGCACGGCTGCATGCTGCCGCAGCGCCCCATGGCCACGGTCCGCCGGCCCACCACAGCCTTGAGCCACAGCCACACGTTTGTGACGCACCATGTCCCTGCCACATCCCGCCTCCCCGCTACGCGTACGGCTACCCGCCATGTGCACACCAGGCATCGCAGGGTCGCTCGTGCACTGCAGCTGGCCGCGCTGCATCACCGCTCTGGAACGCTCCTCAGCTGTGTGCCATGCTCGGCGATGCCACCACAGCCACAAGTGGCGCGCCACTGGCATGAGTCACGCTGCGCTGCCCGCGGTCCTGGATATACGCACTGACGCTAGTCTCCGCACTGTGTGGCAGAGGGGCGATCATGCTACGTGCTGTGGCCGTGCTGCGTGCTGTGACCATGCTGCGTGCTGGGAGTGCAGGTGGGGCAGCTACCCGGAGTACCTGCAGGAGTGCGACGCCTTCCAGCAGATCTTTGCGGTCGCGAAGAAGAACTACGCCGCCTTCCAGCTCGCCACCACCGGCCGCATGAAGCGCTCTGACGGTTTCTTCACTGCCCCTGGTGCGTGCTGCGCGTGCTGTGTGCATTACTGCCTCATGATCCGTTCCGTACCGCCTCACGCCAGGGCGTGCCGTGCTGCAGCAGGCTGCTTTGCCCGGCGTGGTCCGTACCGCCTCACGCCAGGGCGTGCCGTGCTGCAGCAGGCTGCTTTGCCCGGCGTGGTCCGTACCGCCTCACGCCAGGGCGTGCCGTGCTGCAGCAGGCTGCTTTGCCCGGCGTGGTCTGCCACGCTCCCGGCTTGCCCCTACCCTCCCTCGCTGATGCGGCCAGCACGGCGATGGACCTGTTTCACATGCCATGCCGCGTTATGGTTGATACCGGCCACATCACTGTGCCCCTGACGGAGCACCGGCACAGCACACGCAGCACCGTGCAGGTGATGCGGGCTTTTCGTGGATGACGCAGCTGGGCCCGCGCTTTGCCGTCGCGGCGCTGGACACCCGCAGCAGCCGCACGCGCTCGCGCATCGTGCCGGAGAAGCTGCTCGCCGCACTGACGCACCGCGTCGCGCACCTGCCCCACCGCGTGGAGCACTTGCTCTTTGTGAGCGCCGTGCCGATCGAGTACCCCGAGGTCGGCGCGCTCGAAAAGTTCATGGAGGCGGGCGAGGGAAACAACATCTTCACCAAGACCGGTATGCAACCGCATGCCATCCGTTCCAAGACCACAGCACGCCTCCGTTCAAAACCGACCCGATAAAGCGCACCTCGGCTGGGTTGACTGTGCTGCGTGCTGCATGCTGCGACAGGGGCGTAGCCGATGTGGAAGAGTGCACCGCTGCAGCGTGCCTGGGGCCGGGATGCAGGCACCTGTAGAGCTGTGTCGGTGTTTGCGTGTGCCCGCGTCTGCGCATCATGCCTCGTGAGCGCCCCTCATTGCAATGCTCCGTGTTGCTCTCGGCATGGTGCTGTTTGGGCAGCTGGCACATGGTGCGGGGTCTGGTCGGTGATGCACAGCTTCTAGCGCCGGTCCACAGCCGGCCACTGAATTCACCATGTGGCTCGATCGATAGGACTGAGACCAGACACCCAAGCCCTTTTCCCCTCTTTTTCCGTGACTGTCATGCTGTGTCCGCTCTGTGTGGAGTGTACATGAACAGCCGCCAAAACCGGTTGCCGTAGCTGGGCGCCGTAGCTGGTCGCGCCAGCGTCACCACCTACGAACCGGAACCCTGCAGACGTGTGTGCTGTGTGCTGCCGGCAACGCCAGGGTCCAGAGGACGTCCCGGCGTGTGCTGTGGGGTGGCGTGTGCGAGGGTGAGGTGGTTGCAGGCGCCGCTTGATGCATGAGCCGCAACACGCCTCCTACCCTGCTCGGGCAGCAGACCGTCACAGCACAGCACAGCAGGCCCACACATGTGCCAAACCTCCGGTCTGCTGCCAGTAGACCACACATGTACGCAGCATGCCACAGCGTGCGCCATGCATGCAGGCGTGTACAACGCGCTGATGAACGAGTTTGGCGAGCCGGAGCTGCTCGACGACCTGCTCGACCACTGGGGCAGCTCGCGGCACGTTGACGAGAAGGGCGTGCTGCTGCACGAGCTGCGCGCTGCGGCGGAGAAGCGCAACATCCGCATCTCGATCCTCGGGGGGGACGTCCACGTTGGGGGCCTCTGCTTCGTGTCCGGCGACGAAAAGTACCGCAAGGTTGCCACCGACCCAGGCTTCATGCCCCAGGTGCCCCCCCGCCCCCCCGTTTTGTTACTTTGAGTGTACTTTTTGAATTGTATAATAAAACTCATCAACTGCCCAAGAGGGCCGGGCTTCCTTCCCCCGTGTTGCATGCTGCCCATGTGGGCCCAACTGTGCGCCGACAGTGCACCCTTGCTCAACCTGTGTGTGTGTGTGTGTGTGTGTGTGTGTGTGTGTGTGTGTGTGTGTGTGTGTGTGTGTGCGTCACAATCAATCAATCAATCAGTCAATGTGCTCCGCTGCTCCCCGGCCATCAGTGGCACTCGCCCGCCTGCAGTTGATCTCGTCGGCGATCGCGTACGACCCGCCGCCGGTGGCGGTGGTGCGCGTGCTGGACCGCTACGCGGCCGCGGGGCTGCACAAGGCGTCCAAGCACGAGCCGGTGCTGTGGGGCGGCGCGTGCGAGATGTTCAAGGACCGCAAGCCCGGCTCCAGTATCCGCTTCGCCGACCGCAACAACTTCATCGAGTTTGACGTGCGCACCCTGCCCCACCCTGCCCCACCCTGAGCTGTGCCGTGATCCTCCGTCTTCCGATCCACGCCATGCCGATGTCCACAGGGACGCTGGTCTCGAGATCACGCATCCAGTGGCGCCGTGCTTGCGTGCAGGTCGCGGACAACCCACTTCACAAGGGCGTCGCCATGCTGCGCTGCACGTGGCACATCCGCCCCGGCAAGGAGGCCACCAATGAGGCCGCGCTCGAGGCACACACCGTCGCCTTCCCGCCCCTCATGCCCGCCACCACGCCCGACAGCATCACGGACAGCATCCAGGAGGATCTCGAGGGCGTGCTGCCCGGCCGCGGAACCTTCCTCCGCAAGACGCCCTGCTGCGGCTGCTGCTTCGCGCAGTGCGGCCTGTGAGCGCGCTGCGCGGGTAGCGTGCGCTGTGCGTGCTGTGTGTCGTCGGACAGCAGAAATGCGCTGCGCTGTGTCGGCATGACACGGGTGATTCCCGCAAATTGGATGTGGCTACAGGGGTTTGAGGAGAGGTTGTGTGGGGCAAGGGCGTGGGGTTTTGTGTTGGTGGGCGTGTGTGGTTGTGCGCCAAGTGCCGTTTTGTGAATGGGGCGAGGGGGCCGCTGGAGTGGCGTTGAGGTCGGAAGGGAAACGGAAGGGAAACAAATTCGACCAGCAGAACGTAAGAAAGCAGCAAACGAGTCACTCCGTTGAGTGCAGCGCTGCTGTGACCATGTGATTGTGTTTCTGTGCTGTGTTTTGGCTGCGGCTGTTTTGCTGCATCGGCGCCTGCCGTGCTGACTCAGCGCAGCGAGTGTATGTTCCCATCACCTACCTGGCCAGGTAGGCCAGGCCTGGGTGCACCCAGCAAGAACAGAGCCAGACCCGCCCGGTGCAGGGCAGCCGCAGGCACGCTGGGCTCTTTGCTGGGGTATCACGCGCCGCTGATCAGCGCCGGCCGGGCAATCGTGATTTTCGGGCAGCCTGCCAGCCAGGGTGCCCATGTGTACGCCGCGGCTGCTGCCAAAGCATGGCAGCACGGCAGCAGGCAGCACAGCAGGCAGCAGGCAGAGGTGCACCTAGGTGGGGCTGTGGGGGTTTTTGCATGCGTGTGCAGGTGTGTGTCGGCCTGCCCCGGTGGTGGCGGCCGCGCCGCCAGAGCGATGAATGCTGTTTGAGGACTTTGGAGCTGGTGGCTCGAACGGGGGCGCATGCATGCGTGCGCGTGTCCTGGTTGACTTTGGGTTGAGCGAGCCGCGGACCTCATGCCGTTGGTGTGAGGGGCGTGGGCAGACTTGTGTGTGTAGCTGTTAAACAACCAGTTGTCTTTGTTCGTCCTTCTTTGCACATCCATCGTTCTGCCTGATATCATACATCAGTGATGCTTCATTGGGCCTGAGAGCAGGCCTGAGAGCAGCCCTGAGCCAGGGTGATGATCCGGCCAGGGTGATGATCACATCCGGGTGATCGCCTTCCTCTACGTGGCCTGCTCTTTGGGAGCACCAAGCAAGCCTCACCAAACCGTGTTGCCACAAACTTTTTGCCAGTCCTTTTTCAGCAGCCCGTTTCCAGGAACTCGACTACGTGTGTACCCACGGCTACACACGATTTACGCAGCCACGTAAAGCGATCGGACTCGCTGTGCACTGCCGCCGCTGCGGGCCTTGTGTTGCCGTGACCCCTTGACCACTTGCCCACCTGTAGACCCGATGGCACACCATCGTCCTGTCCTAGGGCAGCCCATGATGCATGATGGTGTCGGACGGGCCCGCGAACATCCGCTGCGGTGCTGGACCAGTTGCTGCGGTGGGGAGATTTGTGCAGGGCGGAGCCTCTGCTGACACCCATTTACCGCGAGACGTAACTTGTGTCATCGGCATGCGTGATCATGGTGGCGTAAGTGCACCTGTGCCCACCTCATACGAGAACAGCCTGCGCGTGCAGAGCTCGGCCCTAAAATGGTCTGCGAATCGATCGCGTGGAAGAATCTCAGAGACGTGCCGTGGCTGCCGTGTGCAGGATTGTGCAGGGCGGATCAGCATGCTGCAATTGACAGTGTCTGTGACAAGAACAGTCTGCTGCGCTTTATATGGCAACAAACAGTTAATAATGGTAGCCACAAGGCGCTCTATGTCATGCTCTGCGAATATCGTGAGTAAAGTGGCAGCGGAAGTACGGCAGTATTTCTATCTGTCCTGGTCTGCAGTGAGACCATGTCCGCAATGTTCACTCGGAACCACGGTTTCATGCAGGGGATCCGAAAGCGCCCCCGCACACATGGAGACAGTCGTCTAGTGAAAGGTTCTACCACGGAAGCGCTTGATGTAGCAAAGGCAAATGGCGTTGTGAGGTGCGATCGCTCCGATACGTATGTACGAGTGTGCTCGCCTATTGAAAACTCGTCCAGTGCCTGCCGGCGTGGTCGGACAGCCTTTGCACTCAGATCCTGGCGTACGATCGCGACATACTGCTACGATATTCAGGTGCAAATGGGCGTACATGGGTTCGAATACTGCGGAGTACATCAAGGTGTGTCGTATGCATGCATGGCTGCAGCGCTTGGGAAAGTCAATTTGGAATGCGTAGCTTACAGTTCAAGTCTGCCGGTACAACCTGCCCACATCCCAATCATCAGTCCATTTGGTATCGCGCCCCTGTGCAGATTTTTCTGCTGCAGTACTGGCTGCAAAACGCATAGCAGTTTCTGATCGTGTACTTCGTGTGGCGCACAGCCGGTTCGTGGCCTCTGCTGTCGCCTTGTGGCCGCCTTCCTGGTCAGCACGGCCTCCCGGATTTCTGCCTTGTGCCCGTCTGCACCCGTTGTTGTGCCTTCTGTGTGGCTGCAGCGTTGGGCCCGGCTGCGTGCGCGGTCGTCTGAGTTGTGTGTGCGTCGCTCAAGCCGGCGCGTGTGCTCCCCGTGCTGCCCCGTCGACGTCTGATGTGGTTGCGCGTGTTGACCGTTTTTCCCGCCCCTGCGCGCAGGGGTGCTGTGGCCAATGGCCGTCTGGTTTTCGCGGGATGCCCGATTGGGGGGGTTTTTTATTATTTCCTTTTTTTTTCAAACTATAGCCGAGCATGTCTTGTCCACATCGCCGCAAGCAGCGGTGCGGCGCCGCCACATTGCTGAGTTGAACAGAGGGCCACACCAGCAGGTTGCCGAGTTGCCATTGGATGCGCAGAAGAAGTGCGGATTGCCAGCCCAACCTAACATCATTGACGACACCATATACACTTACATGTACACATGCATGCCAGTGGTCCAGGAACGGACAGATTCATGACTTTGTTTCTGCAGCGAAATGCACATGTACAGATGGCAACGGGGTAACAGAGTGTGGTCAACGCAGTATCATGATGAGGAGTGGGGAGTGCCCTGTCAGGACGATGCGGGATTGATGGAGCACCTGATTCTCGAAGGAGCTCAGTGTGGATTGTCCTGGGCAACTATTCTCGGGAAGAGGGCTGCTTATGCAGCTGCGTTCAAGCACTACGATGTACATGCCATTGCAGCTATGGTGTGACGACCATGCTCCATGCAGCTGTGCAGCTGTGCACAGATACTAATTAGTAACATTATATTATTAACGACTGCCCGTGCACGTGAAGCACACACACCATGTCACTATCGGGACTACCTCTGCTTTGCACTTGTTTTTGTCGCTCCTAACGCGTACGCATGAACTCATTACGCTCTCAAGCTTATAAGCGCTTATCCGGACATGTGCAGAACGTTTCAATTCTGCAGGACGAGCATGATGTGGAAAGGTTGTTGCAACCCGACTCTGGTATCGTAAAGAACAGGGGCAAGATCAACAGTGCAATCAACAATGCTAAACTTGTACTGGAGATTCAGCAAGAATGTGGTTCCCTGGCTTCATATCTGTGGGGCTTTCTGCCAGAAGGTCGGCCAGTGATAAACGAGTGGCGGTATGGTCAACCATGTGAATTGGATGCGTATTGTCACACATGCATGCGTATTGTACGTCATACACAGTACACTGCTGTGCTTAGGCTGCACAACAAGTGCGTAGGCTGCATATGACCACAACCGTAGTGCAGGAATATGTCGGACGTTCCAACATCTACGCCTCTGGCTGATTCCATTTCCAAGACCTTGAAGAAAAGAGGGTTCAAATTCATCGGACCCACGACGATGTACAGCTTCATGCAGGCTACAGGCATGGTCCATGACCACACAGTTGACTGCTTTCGGTATCAACAGATTTCGTGTATGCACAAGACATTTGATTAGAAATCAACCTTCATCCATCTGAAGCTTGCAGCCGCTGGACATCTCTGTAATGTGTCTGTTTGCACTGGCCCGCCACTAGTGGCCACTCTCAGCGGCAGACTCCAAATGCATATGTGCGCGGCTCGCAAATGTAAAGCTTCAGGACGTTTCCATTAAACGCCCCCTTATTTGTACCGCTGCCAAACGTGTGAAACAAAACATCTACTTCGGAGCATCGCATGGCCTGCCAATCTGTGCCATCTCTGAGACGGCCTGGTGCCACGCGGCGACGCAGACCTGCTGCGGAAGCAGGCGCCATGCCTTCATCCTAGAATGCTTGCCAAGCAGTGCATGGGAACGCAGTTGCATATGGCAACACTGAACAAGCTAGCGGTTGGGCCAAAGTCTTGAGATGAACGGTATTTCTGGGAAATGGGACATGCGTGGCACGCCGAACATCTCACTCCGGACGCGCGCTTGCGGCGCGGCAGCTGCAGACCGCCGCCCGATCTGCGAGGTTGCATCCTGGCGCTCCATGGCCAGCAGGCACTTCCTCAGAAGTTGGTGGAACCGCAGCGCGGGGCTACTGGCCCCGACCTCTGCACACGCCCTCCACGCGTCACTGCTGCTATGCCGGCCACAGCATGCACAGCACATGCTGCACATGATGTCTCCTCTTGCGTGAACGCGGCGTGTGAGCATGATCTGAGTCGCGAGGTTGGCCCTTGCGAGCGCTTGGCGAACCACAGCTGCGCAGGTCCTGACGAGTGCCATGCAAGCCGACAGCATCGCAATTGCAAGGCACACCGCGACAGCTACGAGGCACATCGCGTGAGCGTACAGCGCGGAAGGAGCAGCGGTCTGTAGCCGATTCATGCCAGGGCGGTGCCACTTCAGTTCCAGTGGGGGGGTCGCAAGCCCCTCGCATGGTGTGACAGCGTGCATGTCGTGCATATCGTGCATGTCGCTGACATTATGACAGTTGCGACAGTCGCCCAACACAAGCTGAATCGGCCGCGGCAGGGGCGCACCGTCCGCAATGTACGACTCCAGGAGGCCATGGTCAACCAGCCGGTGGAGCGCCGCCTTCAGGACCCCCACAAGCTCCTCCGGCAGCGGCCGGCTGCAGTCAAATGAGCTTGGTCGCTGCTGCACAAATGTGATCGACACCCCATCCTGAGCCACCTCCCCACCCGGCTGCCACCACTTGCCCTCCTCATCATCCCCTGGGTGATGGGAGGTCGCTCCCTCGTCTCCCTCAGGCGCGTCCAGCTCGGTCAGCCACCTTTGCAACTCTGTCGTTGCAACTCTGCTCACCACAATCCTCCATGCATATGGCGCCCGCGACTCTAGCGCATCTGAGTACGCGATCAGGCGCAGCACGGCGCGCACTGCGTGCGAGATGCGCTGCGCATCTGATAGATCCGCGAACGGCGGCAGCGCGGCCGCGTCAGGCATGCGAGTAGGACAGACACTGTCCTGTAAGACACGACTGACAAGTTTCCGGTACGCTTCTTGCATGCTGCAGTCATAGTGGCCGCTGAGGTGACCGCCTGCTTGGGCCCGCTCCACTGCAGTGAAGAAATTTCTTTCACAATGCTGCCACTTGTTGGTGTAGCACCGCTGCAGCGTGTTCACAGCGCGATGGTCGACGTCCGGCTCTTCATCTTTGATGCTGCTGCGGACGCAGGCGTTCACCAGGTGCACCAACAGAGGGTGGCCCTGGCACTGCGCCACGCATGAGCGCACCGCCGCCTGCAGCACATGCTGTGTGAGCTCTGGCCCAGCAGGCAGCATGCAACACTGTAACTGTGTTCGAATTCGTGCGTCGTGAAATCGCCAGTGCATAAACCATGACATGTTTGCAAACGACCTGTATTCCAATGTTTTACAGTTCGCAAGCTGACGTCTGCTTAACCCATGCAGTGCTATATCCTGAGTAACGGTGCAGCCGTCGAGACCTCGAAAAATCCATCTACCCTGCCAGTATGATTCTGCCTGTGTGCACCTCTGCTCTCCGCATCTTGCTGTTGTGCACACGCATGTGCATATGAATATGTGCAACATGCGTTGTAAACACTGAGTTGCACATACATGTAGAGCAGACATGCGATTAAACGGTGCTCTTCAATTCTGGAACTGCTCTTCTGTGCAGACATTTGTACCAAAAACAAAAGAGAGAGTACTCTCTAGTCTCCACTTCAAGCTGTTGACACTACACTGCGCTCATGCAGCTGTGCCATGTGCGAAAACGGCCCGGGCGGCAGGACAGCTGAACGAGCGTGCGTTCAAGCCTGCATACTGCAGCCGCAGCACTGGACCGTTAACACAGGCCAAAACGCACGCTGCGACGGGCCAGACGTACCTTGAGCCCGCGTGCCAGGCGCGGCGCCTGGCCATGGCCGTCCCACTGGGAGCAGTGCGCAAGGCGCACCATCAGCTTATTCAGGACATGCTGCTCGTTGTCGACCGCCAGAAGGTTGCATGACACGGCATAGTACCCCTCGAGTCCGTTCGCCATGCTGCCGTCGCACGTCGTGATCAGCAGCTTTGACGCCCCGAGGGTCGTGACCAGGCGGTTCAGCGTGCCGCGCTGCTTGAAGCAGTCCGAGTCCTCAAGGTCGTCCAGCACGAGGAGCATGTTCTCCCGCGCAACATAGTCCGCCAGGGTGCATGCAATATCGCTGTTGTTGTTCTGCAATGCATGTGTGCACTTGACATGCTTTCCGCTTGACAGGCATGCTTGACATGGATGCTGGCTGCTGCAACAGGTTGTACACGGTGTGTGACCACATGTGCAACGAGATGCAGTATTCACGATGAACGCCTATTCTCGGCACGACGCTGTGCATGCAGTGCACACGCTGGAGGCAGCGTTAGCACATTGCATGAAACCAGGCCGGAGGAGGCCGCACATCGCACGTGCGGGGTGTGCTGCGGCAGTGTGCTGCGGGGTGTGCTGCGGTAGTGTGTTGCACAGAGATGCAGCACAGCCTCAGCCGCGCGCACCGAGAGAATCAAGAACATAACACAACGCACAGCACACAGCACACGCTGCAGTGCAACCGTAACCATGTGTGAGCGAGGAATGCACCGCTGGTGACCGCCTGGTGACTTCGCTGTAGAGGTCGCCAAGGCAGCTAGTCGATCGGCCGTCAGAGTGGTCGCACAGGTAGCCATCCTTGCAGAGGTAGTATGCAGATTTCCTGAACTGCTCCGAGAGCATGCCCTGCACGCAGCATGCCCTCCCGCATTTGGCCGCTGTAGCGGGCATGGCGGACCGTCGCACAGTGAATCATCGCCAATTTGCTACCCAAGCCACCCCGCCAATCGCTGGCAGGCATGATCCGTCCGCGCTCACAGTGGTGTGCATGACTCTCTATAGCCTAGCTAGGCTATTGGCAACGCCTGCAGGCGCATATTATATGCGCTTCGCTGCCTGACGTTTTGACGGGATCCCAATGCAACGCAAACATGTGTGCATACCATGCTTTGGTGGGGTGTGAGCGGGCA
>JALKAD010000217.1:246605-265272 GCA_024500015.1 Ulva compressa | reverse complement strand
GGGCTCTGAAAAGAGGCAGCTGCATGAGCGCCATGTGGTGTGGGCGGCCGGTGCTGAGTGCCGTCACGCATGTGTTGCAGGGCGCCACTCAATTCTAGTTCGCGGCGGCCATCTGTGCTGTGTCACCAGTACCACCATCTCGCCACCTTGTTTTCCGTGCTTTGTCGTCGGATCTCACTGAATGCCTGGTAAGCAGCCTGTAGGTAGCTTGGAGCAGGCGGGGCGGCGGGTGCCGGCCCGATCTGCTCTTGGGCGGCTTCTTCCATGCGGAGGCACCGCTGCAGCAGAACACTGTACCGCAGCACTGGGTCACTGGAGTCCCACCTACCTGAATACATTCACCACATGTTGGAGCAGTTTTGCCTCGGACACACTCAGCAGTATGGCGGGCCGGAGGCCCGAGCAGGCCGAGCGCTACGGCCGGCTGCGGGAAATCACAACTCGCGACAAACTGTCAAGTATTCACTTGCAATTGAAGATTGAGTGCAACGGGGAGGTCAGCATGGACGGACGGGTCTGGCCTCTGCTGTTCTCGTGAAGGGTTTTGGTCATTCTCAGGTGGTGCGCAACCGTCTGCGGTATACGCATGCTGGCCTGCTGTGCTGTTGCAAAGTGCACAGGCCCACGATGCCCATGCCCACTGCACGCACTGCAGCACATGCATGCGTTCACGTGCACAGCAGCACATGCATGCAGCCACAGCAGCACATGCATGCATGCACTGCAGCAGTGCGTCTGGACCGACCCCAGTGACCCTAGCATGATCTGTCTGGAGTGGCTCACATGCATACAGCTGCAGGCGGCTTGCATGCTGCGCTGAGCCTCGATCGAGCTCCAGGCAGGGCGATCACGCACATGCATTGTGTGGCCACCAGTGGACACCCTCCTCTCCCCGACGGGCGCCCCACCGTGGACTCACGGAGAGGTATAGAGAGTGCCACCAGCCTGTGAATACGCAACGTCACCATGTCTCAGTCGCGATGTGCATATGCAAGCAGCGGTCGCGGATGGCGCACCGGTATGAACTTCAAAGAGGCCGTTGTTTACCATGATCCTCTGCGCCTGCATCAGCACCATCCGCTGCGCCGTGCTGAAGCGGTCCCCAAACCCCGGCTGTGCCACATGCGGCATCCAATCCAGCTCCCGACAATTGACGGCTTCTGCGACGATCTCACTCCAGCGGTACCAGCTCCACGCCTTCAACGCGTCCGCATGCGCGATCACGCGCAGCACAGCACGCGCCCCACACAGCGCCAGCTGATAGGGTGGCATGTCTGCTGCGTGCTGCGCGTCAGGCGCATGCGGAGCGTGCTCAAGGGCGCGTAAGACGAGCTGAAGGTAGGAGTGGCGGATGCTGGCCTCTGCCGCAGCAGCCCCTGGTGCAAGGTTGATGGCGACGAAGAAGTTCCCGGCGCACTGCTGCCACAGCTCGAGGTAATCTGGTTCTCTGAGGGTGTTATGACCACGGGGGTCCGAGTGTGGGTTCTGGTCGCCGTTGGCGCGGACGTAGTCGATCACAAGGCGCAGGAGCTGCGGATTGCCTTGGCTTTGCGTCACACAGGCACCGATGGGCACCTGCAGCACCAGTGGTCTTGACTGGATTGTGTATGTACAATTACGTTGCTGCATACATGAGGACATGGAATGATGATTCGCCTATCATTATCCCAGGTTGCAGATGCTCATCCCGGGCCCAAGACGCGGGCCCAACACCTCCTCAGGCTGAACGCTACGGCAATCAGTGGTACTCTCTATACACCTCTCTGTGAATCCACGGTGAGGCCCAACACCTCCTCAGGAGGCTTGCTTGCTTGCTTGGTGTAACACATTCTGAGACATATGCCGCGCAACCGGGTACTGCAGGGTGGCAGGCCCAGGGTGGTGGGTTTTGATTGTGTCAACTCGTTGTTCCTGTAGTTGTTGCAAAACAAAACAAAACCCAATTTCCAATTGGGCAGCACGCCAAACCCGGACGGGCATCCGCCACAGCACTCCGGCAGACAGGGGCGCAACTTCAGTGTGTTAGCTATACCCGCCGCGGAAGATGAACTCAAGGCCCCAAGCAAGACTTCTTGCCTGTGGTATATGAGCAGGGCAGCAAGAGTCATCACAGGCAAGGTCATGATCATATGACGTGCTCCTCGATCACCTATCAGTGATCACCCATCAGTGATAGGCTATCACCTGCTCCTCACAGGTAGCACATCCCCGCTCGACACTCAGAATTGAAGATACATACTAATCCTACTCGGGGCAGGCAGCAGGTACAGCTATCACGTCAGTTGTTGCTTAACATGTGTTCCCTGATCAAGGCTACACAACTCACGTGTGCAGGTGGAGCAGAGTGTGATGAACACGCAGTGTGCGGCCCTTGCCAAAAGAGTCCAGCAGGGAGGCCAAGCTGCGGCCGACAAACAAGGCAGTCCCCTTCTGAGAGCACGCTGCCGAAACCTTTCGGTTGCTGTTTTAGAAGCTGTAGTGCTGTTGCGGCATGTGCTCCCGGCAAGGTGCCGTACGCCCCCAACAGCCCGGCGCGGCGGCCAGGAACGGGTGCTCATGCATGGACCCCATTGCTGTGGCAACTGGAAAGCTCAGGGCAGGCGGCTGCACCTGAAGGGAAACTGGAACTGGAAAGGTCAGTGGCGGTACTCGCGGAGGCCCATATGCATCGCTTCCAAGCGCCAGCTCCAGCATCAGCGCACGCATGACATTCGCCTCGTTGTCAGCCGCTGTGAGACGGTGCACCTGACAATGAATCGGTTCCAGCACGTCGCACAGCGCAGTGGTGCTGGAGGTGACGAGGAGCTTGGACCGCCCTGGATCCTCAACCAGCGAGCGCAGCATGCCGTGCTCCGCGAAGCACGCAGCCTGCTCCAGGTCGACCAACACAAGCAGCATGCTCTCTTCCCGTACGTACTCGGCCAGCGCGCGTGCTGTGTCTTCGTCAGACCACCGACTCACCTGCAAAGCCACACAGCCTCAGCGCAGATCCTTGAGACACTCAATGAGGCGTCGTGCACCACCACCCACCAGCGTTTTAGACGGCACGGAACAACACACAGCGCCATGAGCGTGCGTGAGTTCTATGAGGCCGCTCCAATGCTTAGCAGGGATCGTACCGGGGGGGTTTCATGCCGGAGTACGTTCCGGTACAGGTCTTTGACACACAGGTGACCGTGCTTGCACACATGGTATGCGGACCTTCCGAAGGCCTGCGAGAGGATGCCCTGCACAGTAAGATCAACCAATCTTCAATGAGATTAACCAAAAATTTAGAACAATGCATGGCTCAAGCATGGAATTCAGTGCAGCCACTGCAGATGCCGTGCAGCGAGCGGTGATTTGATGGTCTCGATGCTGCGCTGCTGATGCATCGCCGCGGCCGCAGGCGGGAAGCACTGGCCGCATGCAGTGGCTGAGGGCCGCATGGCTGCAAGGACACTGCACTGCATGCTCTCAGGCTGTCCTGCGCATTGATCGACGAAACGACGCCAGCAAGGCAGCAATAGCAAACCATGAGTCGAGAACCACATATTCCCGCAGGGAGACAGCACAGCACGCATAGCCCACAAATCACACTACACACAGGTGGGCAGAGTTGCAGATTTATGAGGAAATTCTTGCATTTGATGAGCTAATTGCATGAGTGACAGTTAGCAACATCCTATAACATACTACGCGCGCAGCACGCAGCATACACAGCAGCACACTGCACATACATCGTGAATGCGATGAGAGAGTAGACCGAACAGGCGCACCCCGGCGTACGACAGCCACATGATCTCCTTGGCGAGGGCGCCCTTGCCGAGCCAGGGTGAACCCTGAAGCAGGACAATCTGCGTGGTATTCTGCAGCAGAGCTTTCACCACGGCCCGCAGAACAGCGGGGTGCACGTAGACCTCCTGCCGACGTGGCCCGCCGCCGATGCGCTTGCATAGCTTGGCCGCCCTCTCACACGCCTCCTCCATGTCCACCACCGCTTTCTTGACCAGCTCCCACTGCTTTTCATACTGCCGCACAAACATGGCGCGCTGCGTGGACCGCAGCTGTCGTACAAACCACCCCCAGCTGGCCTGCGCGCGCACAATCACCCGTGCTGCTGGCTGCCTGGCGATGACATCCTGCTGGCCCGCAACTTGTTGAACAGCGTCCTCTACGGCGGGCTCCGGCACGACAGCGCCCCCTGGCTCTGCATCAACACCACCTCCGGCCGCATCTTCACCAGATGCTGCCTCATCATCACTAGTTCCCGCAGCAGCATCCCCAGGTCCTACCACATATTCACCCGGATCGTTTGCAACATCGTGCCTCTCCCAGTTCTCCCCGATCCCCTCATTCTCACCGGTTTGCAAGAACTCCTCTAAGGATTGCACAATAAAATCCGTCTGTGATTTCACAAACAGCCACTGGTCATCAAATCGTGAGGTGATTGCATCGTAATACGCCCTTTCCGCACGTTTGTGGCCACACATCAACACTTCAGCTGCATGGGACAAGCTTTCGGATACACGTGCCTGGGAGCGAGCTGGCATATACGGCTTGACCGCTTTCATCACCGCAAGCACTGATGCTTTTGCAGCCAACACATCAGACCATAGAGACATAAAATCTTCCACCCCAACACCCCGCTCGACCAGGCGTTTACTGCACCTCGATAGAACCGTCTGCGCCGTCCAGATCTGACTCAGAAGCTTCCGAAACCTCCCATCGGTGGCGTCTGCCTCAAACTGTGCGATGTGAACACACTCCACAACCTCCTCTGCAGAGCTCAAGATGTACTGAAGGGCCTCCAATCCCGGCTTGAAACTGACGACAATAGGGATGGCCATCTGGCCCCCTTGCTGTGCGTGCTGGGCTGCCGCCGGCGTGCTGGCCACAGCTGAGGAACAGACGATGAGGCTGCCAGCAGCCCTTCTGGCTCGTTGGCTGCCCGCCTTCAAACAAATCCTGTGCTTCGATCTCTGCAACATGCAAAGAGGCACCCTGAAGCCAATGGGGCACAGCACACAGCAGACAGGCGGGAGGCAGTGCACTGGCATGTAGGGTGCGCCGTGGAGAGGTGGCCGGAGCGGCAGCATCAGGCAGGGTGACGAGATGCAAAGCCATGTCTGGGCAAAGAAAGAGTGCGAGATCAGCAGCCTGCCAAGATCTTGCAAGATGCCAACACGAATGGTGTCATGCATGCATAAATGATCCGACATCGCACTGCCGCACCCATAATTGAGGCATTGCAAGGACGATCATTTACTCAACGTCCTGACCAGAAGGACCCAGGTAGACCAGAATTCTGGAGTGTGATCTACTAGTAGCGCCGGCGTGGGTCTGTGTGTTGTGACCAAGGGTATGCGCAACGGTCGGCTGCGAGCTGAGTTTTCAGACGCATCTGATAGGACCGGTGTACGAGCGGACACGATTTGCTAGTCTTCAGATTTTGAAGCGTTTCGTCTCAAGGGCCCTGGGGGCAGGCCTGTGTTCAGCGGCGTCTGTTGCGAGCGCATTATTGCGAGCGCATCGAGCGGCGGCCTGCCCCGCCTGCCCCGAAAACAGGAGTGTTCAGCGGCGTTCCGTGGAGGCATTCAGGGTGCTGTGGCCGATGCCCGGTCGGGTTTGGCCGGAAACGTGGGTGATGCCGATTCTTGTTGCTGTGGCGGAGCCTGCTGCCTGCTGGCAGCCTGCCTCATGCCGCTGCTGAACACGCGATTTCATATACAACGTTAACTGGCAGGACTGACATCCGCTGTGGGTGGCATACTGGTGCATATATGAGTGAAACTGGTGGCACAGTTGACGCAGTTGACTAATGCCAGTTGACATGCAACATTTAGGCGCAAAGTATGCCCGTTGAAATACATGTGTGCACAGGTTTGACAGCCGTAGGCCTGGCGTGCAGACGCGGTGATCGAGCGAGGACATGGTGGCAAAAATCGAGCGAGGACATGGTGGCACGGATGCTCTTGCGCCACCAGGGTAGGCATGTAATTGTTGTGCATTCAACCATGTTCAACTTGCTGTTGCTGCAGTACTGAGCGTATACGGCTATAGCTAATTCCATCATGGAATTAGACGGGATGATGTGTATGCACGTCAAACGCGTTGGTACGCACGTCCGAGCGCGTGCGCGGCCCGCATATGTGCGCAAAATTTATGCCTGCATACACCACCTGCAGCTGCTGCGCCGGGGCCCAGCAACCCCAGTCGTGCTACACGCGCATGATATGTATTGCATAACTCAGAGAGCAGGTCTTGTTTACAAATCTGTACAGCAGCAGCGTCGGCGGACTGGCGTTAGGGCCGTGAGTTACAGGGTCGTTTAACAACGCATTCTGCACCTTGAAAATCAGGTGTAAGAGTGTTCGATCGCTTATAAGCACACGCGCTTACACTGCAAGCGACATGCGATACATGAAGCGGAGATGGATCGTATTACAGCATGCAATGCATGCGTTTCCTGAGGTCACGAACACACCATGTCACACACACATGCATGCACACGATCTGACCTGCATGCACTGCCAGTACAGACACGTTGCCTGCGCGCTGGTCTTCTGCATTTACATCCTGCACTCAAGCAGATGGCCACCATCTGTCCTCTCACGGGTATGCACTGGCATTTCCGGTGGAGTTTCTGCAGGTTTTCTGTATTGTCTGAAGTGCGCACGCGGTGGCTACCAGTGCACTGGTCGCCCCAGTGGTCACGTAGATTTTGAGATCTCGTGCTCTATTCATATGCAGCGCAGTTCTCTATCCCCGCTCTACCCCCAGCTTCTCCCTGTGACAGCCCAATTTAAGTAGACAGTGTGCAACTCAGGCCTACGTCCCATGTATCCTATACGTTGGTGAACCTGCCGGCTGTTAGGGTTTGCTGATGGCTCGTGCTGGTGGCACTTGTCCATTAGTAAGGCATCGATGCAACTCTGGGCCAACAAGGTTCACAAAGTCCCTCAGGCTGGTTTGTGGCGGTTGGCAGTGCGCATCTTGTCTGCAAGGCCGATCAACTACTATGTTGAGCAACTGTGGAACAAGCTCGGTGACGTGCTGACAAAGACGCGTTTGTGGACATGAACAATGTCTTTCGTCTTCGAAAAGGCGGGTGGTGCAGCCGGTGCATGCGCGCATGAAGATTCTTACCACATGACAGCCTGCCGGAAAAAGGCATTGCTGCAGATGTCAATTCGCATGTGTTCAATACATTATGATAGACCAAGGCCAAAGAAGCGCCGAGGGGAGAACCCATGAAACAAAACGAACAATCACAAGAACAGGCAACCTACACATCGGCAGCCCTCACAATGAACGTAACATGCGGTGCAAACACACAGCACACCAAGCGGGCGCAACGGCGCCAAGTCTATGTACAGGCCGCACACAGGCACCAGGTGCTGGGGACCGCGGCGTGCAGTCAGCGCAGAGCCTGCCACAGCAGCCAGCATGGCCACGAGCATGACACGATGCCGAGTAGGTCCGCAGCCATGCGCGATGGGGACGGTCCCTGGCCCCAGACCACCTGGCCGGACATGGCTGCAGATCTCAACCCGCATGTGCAGCACACGTTTGACGACACGGCTGCGGCTGATGTTCAAGTTGAGTGGTAACCGTCGTTGCCGTGAGTGAGAATGCAAGCGCTGAGTGTGGCAGGGATGGCGACAGTGATGGGGGAACAGACAGTGACAATGAGCCTTCTAAAATTTGCGCCGATTTTCAGTTGACGTGCGGGCGCGCTGATGCCTCTGGATGCAGGTCTGCTGCTGGGCGGGCTTTGTGCCGATTGCATTGTTTCCTGTACTGAGAGATTTTCTGCACTTACACGAAACTGCGCCTTGCTCACAAGCGATTCACTTACACTTGAATTAAAACTACAAGTCGTCATTATGTAAAACACGGTACCCAGGAATGTATTTCAAGGCCCTAGTCAAAAGCAGCTGCTTTTGACTCGATCGCGATTCCATACCAGGCGCCCGACGCTAGACGGCACAAACCTGCAAGCCTCGTTTAGCCAAGAACTCTTAGTGTTGCGAATCGAATGTGGGGAAAGCGGTGCCTGGATCGCAATCTCCGACTACGTACATAGTTGGTCTGGATCTGACTCGACGTCGTGACGACCCAAGCTCGGTCGCTGTGATTCGGGGACGATCTACTGCAATGAACAGAGCAGCAAAAACAGTTACCTGCGCAGATCTCGAGTCCAGGGGCGGTGCTCCGCACTACCCGCCTGTGGTCGAGCGCGCGTCAAACATGCTCGCCCAGCAGGATGGGTTGCAGACTTCAGGCGGTGTCGCTCGCACCTTTGCTACACGGTTATGATCCAATGACTCACGCCTCTATGGTTATTCCGTCCGTGCCGTGGATTGCCACAGCAGGCAACGCAAGCAGGGTGTCCACGATGCACTCCAACGTGCTAGACTCGGAGCTGATCGTTCAGAGCCACATGCCTCAAATACAGTTCGCAACGCCACGACACACGGCCTTGCAGGCCTTGGGAAGGTGACGAGAAAGACCTTTACGCGCAGTGTCCGGCCTGTATCGGTATACCGATACCGCGCGGTATCGGTAAAGAGTAGCTACAGGGGGTCGTCAGTACAAGGGGTGGCGCAAAATGGTGAGCGTGGACTTGAGGGCCAGATCCAAGAGCGCCGCTATTTGCGCTTCACGGGCTAAGCGCATCTCTTAGTGGCGATGGTCGCGCATAATTTGAAAGTGCACAGTATACATGCTAAGCTAGGCAGTGTGCTAAGCAATGCGCAGTGCCAACAGCGGCGCTAAGAGCGGCCAATGAAGCACATAGATTTACGAAACCGTGCCGGTGAGCTGCATTCAGAGTTCGTCATCGATATCTGCTAGACTGGTCGCAAATGCGATGGGTTGGGCCGTGGTATGCACGGATACCGATGTGTGAGCGCACAGCACCGCTGCAGGACCTGCAGGTTTCAGTGCGTCGGTCAACGTGTGCTCTCGTCAGTACAGCAGGAGGGGGCTACTGTGCTGTACCGGCTCGAGCGTCCATTCCGTGCACCACCTCTGCACGCCAATATCACCCAGAGCCAGATACACTGCCGTGACGAGATATCAGAGGTCACACCGTGTGCTATGCTTCCTCACTGTGTAAATGTAAATGTAAATGGAAATACTTGCCGTAGCCGATAGGCCAGTGACATCTCCGGCGAACCAGGGCCCAGGATCCGTGTGCTGGCTCGACTCTCGGAGAGCACATACCCATGTCAAGGTGTGTCACACAGTCATCATGACGGTGTGTTACACAGTGATAGATCTAGGACCCAGCAGCGCCGAGGCAACAGAGAAGTCAGCAGGCAAGCAGACAAAACATCACAAGCCCCGAGGCCACTCTCCGCACGAGGTAATGCTAGAACGGAGCAGCGCCGGCACGAAGCAAACACACACACAAACAACGCAGGAAGCGAGCGCAGCATCGCGCAGTATCTCACAGTGCACGCACACGCAAACACAGTCAGCATGCATCGGGCCCATCGGCGGGCGCCATTCCGATCCCAGCAGTCCAGACGGGCGCGCAGCCACGCGCCACAGCCAACGCTGGGACTCCCCAGCTACCCGTCACAGGGGCCGCAGCCACAGCGACGCGATCGCCGCGGTACGAGCCGTGTCCGGGGAGGTGCTGAGGGGAAGGGCGGGTGTGCGCCGGGAGGAGGGAGGGAGGAGGAGGGGCGGGGGGGGGGGGACCGCGGGCGGCGGGGGGGAGAGGAACGCAGGCAGATCGCGATGGGCGGCGGGCGGAGAGGGAGGGGGGGGGGGGGAGAGGGGGGGGGGGGGGGGGGGGGTTGTCAGTTCACAGTTTAAATACGCGCGATGGCACGTCAGCGCCGGCAGTCTGTCCGTGGGGACGGGAAGGTCAACGAAGCAGCAGTGCCCGCCCGACCAGTCTAGCGCGGAGGGGCGCGGCCGCTCGCGCTTGGCACGCCAACTCGCGGCACAGCTTCGTGGACAGGCGCATGGCATTGAGCATGAAAGTGCGCCTTGAGACCGCGCCGTGTCCAGCCGCCACCTCCGCAGTCGTGTGGAGGAAGCGGTACGCGTCCCGGCCAACCCTGCCATATGTCTCATGCACGAGCGAGATGAACTGGGTGGCACCTGTGCACATAATGGCGCCATATTTGTCGCGCTTCTGCCGTTCACCCTTCTCAGCGGTCGCGCCAGCTGTATCCGACGCACCGCGCACATGCGACCTAGCAAGCGGGTGCATCACCTTCACGTCCAGCAGCGCCATGCGCGTGGTGAGGAAGGCCAGCAGGTCGCTGCGCTGCGGGGGCCGCTGTGATCGAGGGAGCGGGGGCGCGAGCGGCTGCACGGGCGGCTGGTCAGGGGCGGGGGGCACGTCGTGCGTCGGGGACGGAGCCGTGACGTCTGAGGGCGATGGGAGGTCCGCCGGCGGCGCAGGGCCGGCTGCAGGGGCAGTCGCCGCGACTGCGAGGGGCGGATGGTCATCGCCCGCCGACGGCCAGGGCCCGCTGCCGGGCAGCTCTGTAACATCTCGCAGATGCTGGGCAGGCTGTGTGAGGGGGAGGCAGCGGTTGAGGTCTGGGCCGCGATGCGGGGAGTGGTGGCGGCGGTGGGGGTGGGGCAGGCCGGGGCCAGGGCTTGGGTGCCAAGAGGGGTGTGGGGCACGTCCGAAGCCTGGGGGGCCTGCGAGGGATGGGAGTCAAGGTTTGCACAAGCCACCACACTGTGCAGCTTGTCTCTCTCTCTCTCTGGCCATGAGCATGGAGCGGACCGCCACCTGGTGGCACCTGGGCAACCGTGCATGTACAGTCAAGAGCTGCTGGGTTTTCCCCCGAGGTCCGCAATGCAGGCACCGTGGACGCCAGCACAGAGCCACACAGAAATGCCTTTCATGAGGATCGAATTGATTATAATCATACGGACATGCGCAGGAGCCTGGAGGCATGATGTGTGATTTCACATGCGTGGCCCGGCAGCGGCGGCCGGAGGTGAGCCGCATGCCGATAAGGCTTAACTCTCAATGCGTTCCTCGGGCTCCGAAAGGCGGCAGCTGCATTAGCGCCATGTGGCGTGGGCGTCTGGCTCTGAGTGCAGCCATGCATGAGTTGGAGGGTGTCATTCAGTTCGAGTTTGGTGCGGCTGTCTGTGCTGTGTCATCAGTGCCAGGCCTCCAAGCCCTCCACCAGGCTCTCAGTGATTTGCCGCTGCATCGCTCTGAATACCTCGTATGGTGCCTGGAATTCAGCCTGGAGTGCAATCCCCAAGGGGTCTGGAGCAGGCGGGGCGGCGGGTGCTGGCCCAATCCGCTCCTGCAGCTGGGCGGCGTGTTCCACTGGCAGTGGCATGCGGAGGCACCGCTGCAGCAGAAGGCTGTAACGCAGCACGGGGCCCATGCGATGATTTACACCTGTATACTTAACAGCTGTACTCAACACATGTTGGAGCCGCGTTGCCTTAAGGACACTCGACAGTGCGCTTGGCAGCGCGGCACAGCAGGCTGAGCGCCGCCGCCGGCCGCGGTGACCACAACTCCGAGTCGCGCCACACTAACAATCACTCACTTGACGATTGAGCGCAGCGCACCGGGGAGGTCGGCACGAGCAGGTGGCGTGCCCGTGCTGCTCTCGTGAAGGTTGTTAACAATTGCTATGCTATGATTCGCAGGTGGTGCCCATCAGTCCGCCGTATACGCGTGCTGGCCCGCTGTGCTGTTGCAAAGCGCACAGGCCCACGATGCCCATGCCCACTGCACGCACTGCAGCCTGCGCATGCGTTCACGTGCACAGCAGCACATGCATGCAACCACAGCAGCACATGCATGCATGCACTGCAGCAGTGCGTCTGGACCGACCCAGCGACCCGAGCATGATCTGTCTGGAGTGGCTCACATGCATACAGGTGCAGGCGGCTTGCATGCTGCGCTGAACCTCAATCGAGCTCCAGGCAGGGCGATCACGAGCATGCATTGTGTGGCCACCAGTGGACACCCTCCTCTCCCCGACGGGCGCCCCACCGTGGACTCACGGAGAGGTATAGAGAGTGCCACCAGCCCGTGAATACGCAACGTCACCATGTCTCAGTCGCAATGTGCATATGCACGCAGCGGTCGCGGATGGCGCACCGGTATGAACTTCAAAGAGGCCGTTGTTTACCATGATCCTCTGCGCCTGCATCAGCACCATCCGCTGCGCCGTGCTGAAGCGGTCCCCAAACCCCGGCTGTGCCACATGCGGCATCCAATCCAGCTCCCGACAATTGACGGCTTCTGCGACGACCTCACTCCAGCGGTACCAGCTCCACGGCTCCAACGCGTCCGCATGCGCGATCACGCGCAGCACAGCACGCGCCGCACACAGCGCCAGCTGATGGGGTGACATGCCTGCTGCGTGCTGCGCGTCAGGCGCATGCGGAGCGTGCTCAAGGGCGCGCAGCACGAGCTGCAGGTAGGAGTGGCGGATGCGAGCCTCTGTGCCTGCCGCGCCAGGAGCTGCGAGGTCTGCGCCTGCCGCGCCTGGGGCTGGAGCTGCGAGGTCCATCGCGAGGAAGAAGTTCTCGGCACACAACTGCCACTGCTCGAGGAACTGTGGCTGGAGGGTGTCGGGGTCAAGGATGTCGCCGTTGTGAGTCGGCGTGATGTGGCCGCGAATGTAGTTGTTCACAAGGTGGAGAAGCTGCGGATTACCATGGCATTGCCTCACACATGAGCCGACTGCCTCCTGCAGCAGCGACGGGTTTATCTGGCTATGTGTATGTGAAAATTTTTTAATGTAGGATTACGTTGTCGCACCCATGAGGGCATGGGATGATGATATCATATCATTGATATGCCTATCATGATATCAGGTCCCAGATACCATGGTATACCAGTCCGGATCATTGGTTGGCAGGCATTTAAAAAAATTTGGGTGCTGATTGGCTCACTTTGCCACAAGAGAGTTGAAACTAATAGTGCTTGAATAGAAAACATTGCCACTGGACCAACTTGAAGTGCGTGACAAGTTACGTCCCATAACACTGTAGCGCCGCTTGCGGCGCATCACTTGTCTCCATGCTAGCGCCGCTTGTCTCCACGCTAGCGCCGCTTGCGGCGCATCACTTGTCTCCACAACCGCAGCCCGTACTTATGACTGTACTCTTACATCGATGATGGAGAGGCTCCCAGCCAGTGCACCAAGCAAATGTATTAATGTACAACTAGGTCCTATAGTCTCACATGCGATCCATCAGGTGTGATCCGGCCACAGCTTCTCACTGGGAGTAATTTAAATGGCCGCACGACACTCCGAATTGATGGCACATATGTGTAGACACATGACACATATGTGTACATACCATTCTTACTCCGGGAGGGCGACAGGCATGGCTACCATGTGCTTTGTTCATTGATGGTTTGTTCTCTAGTCAAGCCCTGCTTACACAAATCACGTGCGCAGTAGCATATTAATCGTTGGAAACGCGATGTACACCCCGTGTGAGGCCCTTGATCAATGTCGACAGCGGAAGCCAGCACAGAGGCCGGGTGGGGCGGACTCACAGTATCAATGCAGTTCCTTGAGAAAATACTCAACACGCTGTCGAACTCTGCCGGGTGCTGCTTCAAAAGCTGTAGTGCTGATGCAGCGTCAGCTGACAGGGTACCGGTGGCGACGCAGTCTCGCAACAGCCCGGCGCGGCGGCCGGAAAGCGGTGCTCATGCATGGGCCCCATCGCTGTGGCAACAGGAACGGTCAAGGCGGGCAGCTGCACCTGGAGGGCCGAGCCGGGCTCCAAAGGTTCCTGCTCTCCGCGAGCAAGCCCACCGCTTCCACGCGCCAGCCGCAGCATCAGCGCATGCATGACATTCTCCTCGTTGTCAGCCGCTGTGTGGTGGTGCACCTGACAGCGGATCGGTGCCAGCACTTCACGCAGCGCAGGGGTGCTGGTGGTGACGAGGAGCTTAGACCGCCCTGGATCTTGAACCAGCTCGCGCAGCATGCCGCCAACCGCAAAGCAAGCAACATGCTCCAAGCCGACCAGCACAAGCAGCATGCTCTGTTCACGTATGTGATTGACAAGAGCATCTGCTGTTTCCTGGTCAGACAGCCCCTGCAAAGCACGCGCGCCTAACCGCGCGGAGGCTTTCGTGAGGGCCGTGCTGGCGCCATGGTGTGAGTGGACTGCCTAGCGCAGCATGAGTCATGCATGAGGCCGCCGCTCCGATGCTCAGCAGGGATCGCACCGCGGGGGGGGCACGCCCGAGGACCTTCTGGTAAAGTTCTTTGACCACGTTTGGGCGATCCGGTACGTCGCACAGGTGGCCGTGTAAGCATTCGTAATATGCAGCACTGCCGAAAGCCTGCGAGAGAATGCCCTGCACCGGCGGTCAGATCAGCCAGAACAGCCAGCACAGCCAGGCTGAGTGCATGGCTCAAGCATGAAATCCCAGTGCGGCCACTGCAGATGCCGTGCAGCGAGCGCTGATTGTACGGCCCCGATGCTGCGCTGCTGATGCATCGCCGCTGCCACACGCATGAAGTGCTGGCTGCATGCAGTGGTGACTGCAGCTGGTGGCCGATGCCATGTGGCTGCAAGGAGTGAGCGCGCCCTGTGAGTGCGCATGCTAAGAGAGTGTCTAGACCTGATGGGGATCAGGCACCTGTGAGCATACCCTACTGAGGTGCACAGAGTAACAGCCCTGCAACGACACTGCAAGTACACCGCAAGGGCAAGGGCACTGATGGCGTGGACTTGTGCTGTGTGCTGTGCATGCACACTGATCGACGACGTGCCAGCAGCAAGAGCAGCAACAGCAGTAGCCGAGAACCACACATGACCCAAACACGAGCCCCTACACGTGGAGAGGCAGGCACAGCACGCGCAGTTTACAAAGCACACTACACACGGGTGGGTAGAGCTGCTGATTTTGTGGCGTGTTGCATTTGATGAGCTAATTGCATGACCTACCGTTAGCAACATCCTGTAATACACTACACACGCAGCATACACATGAATAACGAATAGCAAGACCCTGCAGGGCCCTCGACCCAGAGCACACGCAGCACACACAGCACACGCAGCACACACAGCACACACAGCACACGCAGCACACACAGCATGCACATCACACACAGCATGCACAGCACACACAGCATGCACAGCACACACAGCATGCACAGCACACACAGCATGCAGCACACACAGCATGCACAGCACACACAGTGTAACCCCACTGCCATTGGCGCTGACAAATGGATTGGCCAATGATTAGTTAGCGTAGATCGCTGTAATTGTGACACACAGCACACACAGCATGCACAGAATGAATTCGGCCCAGAGAGCAGGTCCAACAGGCAGGCGCACCCCGGCGTACGACAGCCACATGATCTCTTTGGCGAGGGCGCCCTTGCCGAGCCAGGGTGGACCCTGAAGTACGACAATTCGCGTGTTTGCCTGCAGCAGAGCAAGCACAACGGGCCCAAGAACACGGGGGGGCACGTAGATCTCCTCCCGAAGCGGCCCGCCACCGATGCGACGGCACAGCGCAGCGACCTCCCCACACGCCACGTTCATCGACTCCACCGCCTCCCTGACCTGCTCCCACTGCTCTGCATACTGCGGTGAAAACACGACGCGTTGAATGGACCGCAGCCAGCGTACGAATCCCCACGCCCAGGCCTGCACAGTCACCTGAGCTACCGCAAGGCAGCCGGGGGTCCGCCCATCGCCGCTGCTAGCGGTGCCTGCCACGCCTTGCGCCGCGATGTCATTAGGCAGGCCCGCAACAGCCTCCGCTGCGGCGGGCTGCAGCACGGCAGCGTCTCCCGGCTCGGCATCACCAACACATCCCGCCGCATCTTCATCAGCCTCTGCTGCATCATCACCATTCCTGGCCGCGTCTTCGTCAAGCACTGCCGCATCACCAGCTGCGTCTGCCGCACCTTCTCGCGCTGCCGCGCCCGGGTCGTCTGCCGCGCCGCGCACCTCGCCGTCCTCCCGATTGTCGCCGTTCCCCTCGCCGTTCTCGCCGTCGCTCAGTTGCATCTCAAAGGCCCCCAAAGGATAGGCATCCTCCGCTTCGCCCCCCTCGGCATCGCCGGCGTCCTCCTGATGCACAGCATGCACGTCCCGCAACTCCGACAGCGTGATCTCCTGAAGCATGGCATCTTTCTCCCTCTGTAGCGCCTCGCGCTTACCGGCTGGGGCGTACCGCTGTGCCGCAGCAAACACTTCAAGCACACTTTCGCGTGCTGCGCGTACCGCACCACGCACTCTCTCCATGTCGACCGTCCCAACACCCCGCTCATGCACGTTCTCACTCTTCTTCAGGTCCGTCTGCGCCGTCCGGATGCGTACCAGAAGCCTGCACTGTGAAATCTTCCGTCGATGGAGTCTGCCTCGAACTGCGCGATGTGCACACGCGCCACGAGCCCCTCTGCCGCGCGCATGCATGTCCTAAGGATCTCCACTCCCGTCTTGACGCTTCCGATGTCCAGCCCCCCTGGCTGCGCGGGCTGGGCCTGCTGGGCCGCTGCCATACTATTGCTAGTAGTATACTAGTAGCTGAGGAACGGACGATGGGCCTTCCAGCAGCCGCTCCTTCTGGCTGGCTAGCCGCCCCTTCTGGCTGGCTGGCCGCCCGTCAACCAAATCCTGTGCTTCGATCTCTGCACCTGCGAAGAGGCATCCTGAAGCCACAGTGGCACAGCACACAGTACACATGCGGGAGACAGTGCACTGGCATGTGGGGTGCGCTGTGGAGAGGTGACCGCAGCAGCGGCCAGATCAGGCAAGTCGACCAGATGCAAACCGGGCCAAAACGAGCGAGGACGTCAGGCTATCAAGACGCCAACATGAATGGCGTCACACATGTACAAACAATCCCACTTTGCACGGCTGCATCTACAATCCAGGCAGCGCCAGGATTCTCATTTGGTGGCCACTGGCAGGCAGCAGAACACAGGCAAATCTGGCTGGCGCCGCTGCCAGCTGCAGTTCGATTGGGCTCTCTAGCCCAGGCATTGGTCTGCGTGTTGTCACCAGGAGCAGGCTGCCTGCGAATTTGTTGGAAGCATCTAACGGGAAAGGTGTACGAGTGAATATTATTTGCTAGTGCTCAGTGTTGGAAGCGTCTCAGGGGCATGGTGTTCAGGGCTGCGTTGCGTGGAGGCATTGAGGGTGCTGTAGCCGATGCCCGGTTTGGCTTGGCCGAAAATCTGGGTGCTGCATGTGCCGATCCTTGTTTTTTGTTGATGTGGCGGAGCCTGGCTGCCGGCAGCCCGCGGCATGCATCGCCCTGGACCTGCTGGACCCATCGATGGCCATCCCGGTTTCACACGCAACGTTCTATGAACATGCACGTTGCACTCGCGCACAGGCAGTTTGCGCGTCCTCATGCAAGCTTCACGGATGATCGGGCCGCGAAAAGCGTTGTGGCGCTGCTGCATCGCGCTGGACCTGCTGGACCCATCCCCTAGGGCAGAGCTCCGACGATACATGTGAGAAAAGGCTCAAGGTCGTTTGGCGACACTCCGACACAATTGCAAGCTGGGCTTGCGAGGGGATGCTGAGGGCGAGGGGCGAGCGAGAAACAGCCACACGAAAACAGTACAAACAATAGGTCAACCAGTTGTGTAGGAATGCGGCCGCGCCCGCATGATTGCCGAGTACGCGACGCCGGGCCTTTGGCAACAGCCTCGAACGCTTTGCTCCCATACCACACACCCGACGATGGATGACACAAACTCCAAGCCCCGTTCAGCTACATACTCTTACTTCGGAGATCGCATGTCGGAAAATCGGTGCCTGGGGCGCCATCTCTGCGTACGTAAACAGTTGGTCTGGACCTTGCTCGCCATGAAGACCCACGCTCGGTTGCTGTGATTCAGGGACTTCTACTGCAATGATTGGAGGATCAGAGACATCTACCTGTGCAGATCTCGAGTCCAGGGGCGGTGTTACGCGCTAACAGCCGGTGGTCGATCGCGAGCGCGCGTGTAACATGCTCACCCAGCAGGTTGTTGCAGCTGCTGACCTTGAGCAGGGGTGTCGCACCTTCGCTTTACGGGTATGCTCCGACAAACTCACTCTAGCATGCACTGGTCACTCCGCCCGTGCCGAGGACTGCCGCAGCAGGCAACGCAAGCCGGGGTGTCTGATCTGCAACGTGCTAGCGCTAACCGTCCTGAGCCACTGGCTTCAACTTGAAGTGCAGTTGCCAACGCCACGAAGCACAGCCTTGCAGGTCTGGAGAAGGTGCCAAGCATGACCTGTGACCGGAGTGTCCGCCCTTCTGACCGTATGAAATGTCGTGACTTTCAAGGCAGCGCGGTTCACTTCACAGGCCTCGCGCGGCGCGCGCGCGGCAAGTTCTCGCTGTGATCATGCATGCGCCAGGCTCTGAACGTCCGCGAAGTATGCATGCGCATCCGCATCCGCAGGATTCCGGAATATTCCGCACGTATGCGGGGACGCGCTGTCGAAGCAGTGAACTGCACGAAATCCATATCCCCTCGGCCCCCCCTGTCTTCCCACGGGTGGCCTGCAGCGGGGTAGGCAATGCAGCGCCACGAGCGCCCTTCATGCCTCGCCCTTACGCTCCTGCCAGGCCGCAGACGGGAGGCTGATACGGCCCGCCCTGAGGGGAGTGTGCGCCCCCGGGCTCTCATGGGCGGGGTTCCCGCGGTGGAGTTCTCGGGCGGGGCTGGTTGCGGTGGTGGTG
>JALKAD010000217.1:235969-246505 GCA_024500015.1 Ulva compressa | reverse complement strand
GGCGGCGTACCGCTTCGATGCGCGCATCCGCTGGTGGTGCTTCATGCCGGCCAACGCCGTCTGGCACGCCGCCGTGCAGTACGGGGTCGGCTCGGTCCTCTTTGTGATTGCCAGCGCCGCCGCCCTCTTCTCCGCCGTGGGCGCTTCCCCGACGCTGCACCGGTGCGTCCCTCCGCCTCCCTCCCCGGCTTCTACGCACCTACCTCGAGATCACGATGCCTGCCAGCCCTCCTCGCACCTGTCGATGGTCCCTCCAACCACCGATAGGTGGTCCCTTACCCCGAGTCTGTACACATCTGTGCGCATGCATGCGCCACAGTCGGGATCCGTGTCTGAACCACGCTGCAGCATTGCTGTGCTGCGCTGCACGTACTGCTGTGCGCTGTGCTGCGCTGCGCATACTGCTGTGCGCTGTGCTGTGATGTGATGTACTGTAGAAGCGCGCAGCTGAAGTTGGATCTTGTCAACTGGGCTGCAACTCTGATTCTGGGGTCCTGCTCTGATGTAGCGCTGTCCCATGGGTCCAGCCTGGATTGTCCAGGCTCATCAAGTATGGCAGTCAGCCCGGACGTACGGACATGCTGAGGATTGATGCCATGCATGCTGGCCAGAATTCTGGGTGCACTGGTATGCTGTGTGGATGTGCGCAGCCGCACGCAAGCTGCAGGGCATGCGTCCGAGACCGGCACCGGCGTGAGGTTGACTCCGTGCTGTGCTGTGCAGGTGGCTGTTCAGCTACCCGTACTTCATCGGATCGATCAACTACGGCATCGGGGCTTCAATCCTGCTGTACGAGTCGTGGATCAACCACCCGAGCAACCTGTCGGACCCTTACACACAGGTATGCCCCCCTAGCCACCCTGGCCGGAGAGCTTTGTCAAGTGCATATGAAAGGGTGTTCTCAGTGCACGCAAGTGAGCCGTGATCTGGCTGCATTCTGGATGGAGGGGCATGCATGTCGCGCTCTGCGGCTGCATTGGCTGTAGAGGTCTACCGGCCTTGTGCACGGTTACCGGTTACGACATGGGCCCCGGCCATGTATACATATGTACGCAGCCCCAGTGCCGCCATGCATGCCCACCTTCCGCCGCACCGCCCGCCCGTGTCCAGGCAACCATGCCCCGGCCGACACACCCCAGCACGCCCACAGCACAGCACAGCGCACATACACCGATGCCGCCGTCCCGGAACCACACACTCCCCTGCGTCCTGCCGTGGCGGCGGTCAACCCTGTGCGCATAACCGTGCAGGCGACGCCGCAGCGCACAGCAGGCGTCGCGATCTCGCGCGCCGATAGCTTCGTGACGGGCGACGGCGGCGTGCTCGCGAGCGTGGACAACGTCGGGGGCAGTTTCGAAGAGAGCGCCATCGCGGACAACGTGTCCCGGCCGCCGTCCTTCGCGTCCACGCACCGCTGGTGGCCCCCGGCGCCCGACCTGCCCGACGCCGACGCCGAGCCGTCGTCGCACTCGCTGCCGCAGCTCGCGGAGGGCGCCTCCGCCTGGAGCTTAGGGTTCCATGGCACCCGCACTTCCAACGGCGTCGACGTCGACATCTCCCAGCCGGTGCTCGAGCACGAGGTCTTCTCGAGTGCGCCCTGCGCTATGCGCGCTGTGCGTGACACGTGTGCTGCGTATGCTGTGACTATTGTGCATGCTGCGGCCAACAGCGCAGAGGAAAGCGGTCGGCTGAGACGGACGTTGTGGTAATGGGGTTGTGAACGAGCCTCACATGTGCTGTACAGCACAGAATGTTCAGGATGTCTGGGCATGAGTGGGCATGACCTCCTGGAGACGTGTGTCGTGCGAGGCTGCACCACAATGCCGATGTGTGCTGGGCGTGTGCTGATGTGTGCTGTGTTGTGCCGCCAAGCGGGTGCCCTTGTTCCTGTCCATCGTAGCACCGTTCCATTGTGACTGTCACACTCGTCACAGCCGTGCGGGTGTGCACCGGAATTGCATTTGCCAGCGATACACGTCCACGCTGTGCGCTGTGCGTGTGCAGTGCCAGAGTCGGTGCTGCCGCCGGCGGCGACCGAGTCCGGGGAGCTGACAATGACGGCCACGCTGGCACTGCCCCTCGACTCCCCCGACGGCTCGCCGGTCGCAGCGCCGGTCGTGCCGAGCGAAAAGGCGCTCCGCGTGCACACCGGCCGCCGCGCCGCGTTTGACAGCCCCAGCAAGTGGCTGCGTGGCATGCACCAGAGCGCGCACCGCAGGCGCGCGAGCGGTGGGGCGGATGACAACGACGAGGAGGGGCCGGGGTCAGCGACGTCGGCGGGCCGCGGCGCCGGGGGGGACGATGACGATGAGGAGTCGATCGATGAGACGGAGACGGCGCGGTCGGTGGAGGGCAGCTTCACGTCCGAGGCGGAGGCGCGGTCGTACCACCACGTCTTTGGCCGCAGGTGCGGCCACCGTTCCGCGTCATCCCTTGCCGCATGAACTTGTATTGTGGGTGTCTAATAATACACAGCGGCTGCAGTACGGACCACATCTTGCCTCATCCAGTGGACGTGCAATCCCCTGCCACGGTCTCCGAACTGCCTGCTGTGCCGTTGTCGAGGTAATGCGGTTCTGCCCCGCAAGTCTGTGCGGGATGGCCGAGACGGGGACGGGGACATACCTCCTGGCTGGGTGGCTGCAGGCCACCCTGATAAGTCACTGGACCTGTGCGTATGCATGCAAGCATCCACACTGCCTGCGCGTGGGCCCGCCTGAGATCGGCTGATGCACAGCATACCAAGACGTCACCCAGGTCACGCAGCACATCACGCATCACGAGCGCTTGCCGCCAGGCATCGGCGCGCGCGGACTGTTGCGGCAGATGCCCAGGCGTTTACACGACGCACCATGCGGTTGTGCCATGCATGACTTGCATGCATGCGTTGCAGGTGGCGGGCGACGAGCACAGCGGAGGAGAACGTCACGGCGTCGCTGCTCAGCGTGCCACACCGGCTGCCGTCGCAGATGAACCTTCTCGTGCACAACTACTATACTCGCGATGCGTACTACCATGTTCACGCCGACCCCTGGTACCAGTCGCGCTGGCGCCTCGACCTTGGCGGCTCCTTCGCAATCTGGGTCGGAGCGGTCCTCTACTTCATCGCCTGCATATCCAGCGCCTACGCGGTGCGCCTCCCCCCCCCCCCCCCCCCCCCCCCCATGTATTGTTGGATGCACCCCGCGCATGCTGGCTGCTCGGCTGCTACTTCGCGCGTAGTGGCTGTCACACAGTACTGTCACATGGGGTCGCCAAGCATGACGGTGAATTGGCCATGCATGACGGCATCACACCAGCCGCTCCTGATGCTGCGGCATCGACTGCCGCAACTGCTGCCGCCACAATCATCCCATCACACATCGCCGGCAACCAGACACATTTCCGGCAACCAGACACATTTCCGGGCCGGACCGCGTGGGCGCGGGCGGCTGAGCGGCATGTAAATGTGAGTTGAGAGGCCAGCTGCACATGTGCCAGATGCCTCGGACCGGCACCCCTCAACATATTTGAACGTGTAACATGCATGCAGGCCACCGTCGGCCACCTGCCGCGCATCCACCCCGACCCCGAGGTCTGCGAGGCCGTCCTCGGCTACTGGCCCGACACCATCGGCGGCCTCCTCTTTGTCGTCGGCAGCTGGCTGTACTGGTGGGCGGCGCACGGCACGCCCGGCCCGTTTGCGCCCAAACCCTTCACCA
Source organism: Ulva compressa (assembly GCA_024500015.1). NCBI lineage: Eukaryota > Viridiplantae > Chlorophyta > Ulvophyceae > Ulvales > Ulvaceae > Ulva > Ulva compressa. Next base: position 242,804 of record JALKAD010000217.1, on the reverse strand, counting down.
TTGAGTGGGTCGTCTCCGTCGTCAACCTCGTCGGCTCGTGCGGCTTCTTCTACGGCGCCGCGACCGCCGACGCGTACGTGCGCGTGCCGCTGCTCGTCGGCAACTGGGTCGAGCTGCTCCTCGGCTACGTAATCGGCTCCGCGCTGTTTGCCGTCGGCAGCTACCTCATGATCGTGGAGCTCGCATCGCACACCGGCGGCTGACAACGTGCTCCGCGTGCTGTGCTGCGCGTGCTTTGCATGCTGTGCTATGTGTGCTTTGCTGCTGGCACACGCGCTGTACTGCTGCTGCGCGCGCTGGGCTGCTGATCGATGGTGCGCGAGGGAGGCTCGCCAGGTGCTGCTGTGACCGCTCTCGGCGTCGAGCCGCGGGACGGGTGGGTACGCAGCGGGGGGAGGGGCAGCACGATGCGGGTGGGTTCCCCCGTGTTCCTTCTTGCGCCCTCGGGGTCACAAACAGGGGGCGGGGCGGACGCCGTTGACCGTGCAGCCGAGGGCCTCAGAACGAGAGGGTGTTCTTCGGCGAGGGGCTGAGCCAGATACTTCTATTTTTCCTCGTGGCTTTTGCTTGCCTGCATCTCAGGCATTGCGTGGCGTCAACACAGCTGTCAACACCACTGCCTCTACATCAGTAGGGTTTGCATGGGGGGGGTGGGGGGGCATTGTTGACGTAAGCAGGGAGTGCTTCACATAAGCAGGGACATGATGAGCGCGGTGTGCCATGTCTGTACCGTGGGATGTTGATCAATCACTGTCGTGGAGTCTCTGGTGGTCTGGTCCTGTGCTGCATGCTTTCCGAGGGAGGCTGCGCTAGCGTGCTGCGAGGCCTCTCAACTTCCGCTTGAACCGCCGAGGCAGCCGTGCTGGTCGTGCCTTGTGGTGGCTATTCGTCCGCAGTGCAGCGCAGACGCTGTGGCGTGCGCGAGGCCATGAGCCTGCGCTGAGGTTGCGGATAGCCCAGCATGCGCAGCATGCCAGCGCCGCAGCTCGGCCGGGTGCCGCGATCGCAACGGCTGTTTAGGCGTGCGGTTCATCTGACGCGCAGGTTCGGGCTGGTCAGGCACGCAGCAGCCGCGCTCAACCTGCCATTTTACATTGAAGGGCAGCATTCTGCAGCACATCCACCAATTGGGTGGGCATAGCAGGCGTTGGGTTCAAACGGCTAGGTCCGGGCTTATCAGCGCGATCGTGCATGTGGCAGCAAGGGGTGTTGTAGGTTATTGGTGCAGTTGTTTGGCGGTCTCCAGCTGCAGTGGCACAGTTATGCATAGTCGCATAATGCAATGTGAATGCGGTGCGGTGCGGCCGGCGGGCGCATGCTGACCCATATTTTTTGTGTGCTTTTCACCAGTTCATATGCAAAGTGGATGTTGGAAATGTGTTGAGGGTGTATGTGCGGCTAGGGTAGGTGTGTTTATGTGGCGCGTGCCATTTTGGTTTCGTCCGTTGTGTATGCATGATGTGTGCATGCATGCTGGAGTTGGTCGTTCGCACAGTCGTTTGCACAGGAATTGTGTATGTATGTGTGATTAAGTGTAAGCGCCGATAGGGCAGCCTGCGCAGGTGTCTGGGACGCAGCACGGTTTTGTACAGCACAGCACAGCACAGCTCCTGCGTGTTTGGCATCACCAGCTGGCTGGAGTGCGCGCACTTACAGCACTCACGGCCTGACGGTACAGGTGCAGATGTGTTACACAGTGATAGATCTAGGACCCAGCAGCACCGAGGCAACAGAGCTGGCAACAGGCAGATGTGAGATACGATGTGAGATACGAGACGGGCGTGCACGCCTTCCCTCCTGCCCTCCCGCCCAGCAGCAAGTCTGGTGTGATCCCATGTGAGTTCCACTTTATCTCCGGCATGCATGCGTCCGTGGTGCATTCTGGCCAAGCAGCCTCATTGACTTTCGCCTCCCCCTCCCCTCTGGGCTAAGTCGCGGTATGCATGAGTACTACTAGTACAAGTGTGGCCACATGTGGCAGCCGCCCATGCTCAGAGAGGCGCATCTCCTCCTGCAGTGCACCGACGCGTCGCGGCGTGTGCTCCTTTGCTGCCACGCATGAGAATCCGCTGCCAGGGAGAATGTTCTGGAATGTGTAAGCAGGAGCAGTGCAGGAGCGGTGCGCACCGGTGCAGGAGTGGCCGCCACATTCATGCATGCTGCAGTGCTCAGGCCAGTGCGCTCCCTGGTGCTATCTCAGTCATCAGAGCAAGTGCTATCCAAGTCATCAAGTCAAGTGCTCAAGTCAAGTCCAGTGCTATCCAAGTCATCACAGCACAGGCAGGCAGCAGCGACTGGGTGACACATGCCCGTGTGGATGTGACACGGTTTTGCTGAGGGCCGTTAGAACTGGCCAATATTGGCAAATCAATCACGCACCTCACCTCACAACTCAGCGACTCGGGCATGCTGCCTGCCACGGCTGCCTGTGTGGATGTGTGGCCTCCTAGGGGGCACATGTGCCAGAAGATAGTAGTGGGCCGACAAGGGCTGGATTGGTCGCTGCGTGGCGGCGGCTTATGCATGCAGGGCATGCCTGGTGGGACCAGTAATCGGATCCAAACAAATGTCGCAACGGTGTGATGCACACATGGGTGGTGCGCGCAAATACAGCGCTGCACCCCACCGCCGTGCACCGTTATCAGTTCAGGTCGAGGCTTATAGCATACGCTTTATCTTTAACCTGAATTTTGCCGCCTTGACTCACCACGCAGTCAGGAGGAGTGCTTTCAGCCCAACTCTGCCGATTTCCAGCCCCCGCTCACCCCGCTCATGGAGGCGCGCACGATGTTCCAGCGCAGAGAATTTCAACGTGAAGTGGGTATGTCTTCAGGCCCTCGCTTGCTAGCTTTGCGGTCCGCCTCCTCCTTCGGCCGCGCGTGCTGACACCGGCGCCTGAGGCCATCCTGGCGCTGCGTGCAGCACAAACACCTAGAAGCACGGAATACAGCCGCAGCAGCTCAGGTTTGCCTGTGAGTGAGTCTGAGGAGGAGTATCTGTTGTGGCCGTTGCCGCGATCCTGCAGGTATACGTTTTATGCCACGTGTGCCCATCGAGAGTTACAGACATCTGGCCATGCGTGCAAATTTTGAGCACCTATCAGTTCGCAAGTCCAGCCGCGTGCTGTTGGACAACTAAACTCGGCAAACTTGTGTCGTGTGTCTCATGATATACGTCAGGCTTACAGATGAGCCTTACCTCGTACGGTGCTCACCTGTACGTACGCACTTGCGCGAGGTGCCGGCACTGCCGCGTTCCAGCTGACCTGGCAATGTGCCGATTGGTGAAAGCATTCGCACGTACTAAGTGTCGTAAGATTATGCACTGGCCTGCACATCCGTTTAACCATGTTATTCACGACCGCACGACATAAATGTGTCCCCCGCTTCCCGTGCACACGTTCGTGTGTGCGCTCGTACAGTGTAACGTAAAACAGCACTTCGCATGTGATAATTTACAGGTGCACGAGTAATAAGAGTGTACTGTTGTAGTGCTTTGGGAGCACATCTCGCATATGCAGGTTACAGCATAGACATGGACGAGGACGCAGTGTTTTGTGGCTCAGACGCATTTCTCAGGACTGGCGGTGCGACTTCTCGAACTCTCCTCAATATTTTCATCGGAAGTAAGGGCATATTTTAGCCTTTGTGTCGCTCGCTGACCGATGAAGCTGCAGCACCACTGTGCACAAAAGCAGCTGAAGGACACCTGGACATTCGGGCTGCAGGATTCAGGACCCAGACACTATTTACACACCATGACTGTAATTATGTGCGTTCGTCTGAACGCGGCCAGAGTGACGTCTCGCATCAGCGGCACACAACTTCCTTTTCCAGTGAGAAACATGCAGAACCTCCTAGCTGGAGCGAGAAACCATGCGGCCTGCCAAAGCTCCCGTCAGTAGTAAATGTTTTATGAACGTCGATCGGCTGATGGTATAGGCCACGCCGTTTCAGCACTGTTCATGTTTTGTACTGCTTGTACTTGCCACAACCAGAACTCACAAAACATTGCTGTAGCCACATCATCCGCCATTTTGTGAGTCTCACAATGATGTAGCCGAGCATTGCGGGTTCCACTGGCTCTGGTCAGACCTGCTTCAAACCAACCACTGCAGGTCAACACTGCACATAGCCACGATCGCCACCCACGCAGTCATCCTCCACCTGACCTTTGCTTGCATCCCTGCAGAGCCGTGCGGCGGCATGGACTGCTGCATACAGACCCAAGCTGTCCCGAAGCAGAAAGACGAGGAGCCGCGGACGCCTCCTCGCCTGTCCCGCCGGAGGCGCCGTCGGGCACCACGTGTGCAGCCTGCTATTCACACCGTCATGAAGATTACCCAGCAGCACCTCGCTCGCATCTATGGCAGTGCGCTGCGCTGCGGCGTCCCCCCACATGCTGCGCAGGCCCGCATCAACATGCTCATCCAAGACGCCCGAGACGAGGATCTCCTCCCCTCCCTCGACTCATGCCGACACGACAGCGACGGCAACGAACGCCACTCTGGCAGCGAACGGGGCCGAGGCCAGCACGGGGATCTAGACAGCCCCACAAGCGTCGAGGTGACGTCCATGGCGGCGTGTGACCCCTTAGTGCATGCGGGGGTAGCGGCCGGGCATGCCGCTCATGCATGCACGCGGGGTGGGTGGCAGCTTGACACGCAGCAGGCACAGCAGCCGCGTGCGAGCGGCGATGCGCCCATGCACGAAACGGCGTGCCGTGTGGTGCGGCTTGCGGCAGGCATCGATGCACTGACCGTGGCGGAGCAAGACTCTCACATGGGGCGGGCACACAGCAGCAGCGCAGCCTCGCTGCACAAACACGGCGCAAAACACGACCGTGCGTGACGTGTGCGCTGTGCTCACGTAGTGAATAACCGAGGATGATGACAGTCCTCTGGGAGATGTGAAACATGCATGCATGGTGTATGTTGCCACGCTACGTGCTCGTAGCCAATCCTCCGGGACCGGCGGCGGTGTGTGCAGCCTGTTGTGCCCGGCATGCTGCGGCGGCACCACGGCTCACAGGCCGGCTCCCGGCAATTCATTTGGGGGGATTAGGGCGCAATGCGGCTCCAATAGATCTCCGGCCGACTGCGAATGCAAAGATGTAGCGCCGCCACGTCCCCATGGCAGGGCAAAGCAACATCGAGGAACATTGAGGGGGGGGGGGGCCCCCCCCCCCCAAACGGATGAGGCCTTTCTCGCGGGTATCAGATGGTGGTGAAGATGATTCTTTTAGCAGGCGGGCCTGACAAGGCGCCGTGTGCGAGGCTGCTGCTCTCTCTTTGCAGAGGCCAGACCCGATATCATGGAGGTACCGCCGGGGCGCGTCCGCGGAGCGGCTCCGACCTCGTGCGGTACCATGTTTAACCCGGTGGGCATGCATGCAATGTGCGGAAGGTGGTTAGGCTGATTGGCTATTTCTCGCTGACAAATAACACCCGTAGCGGCCCGGCTCTGGTGCGTTGCGGCCTGCTGCGGGACAGGCCGTTGATGTGTTTGTATGTTGCGGTGACACCCAGGCACACGTGCAAGTGGCAGACAGGCAGATGGGGCAGTGTTGGCAATTCTGAGGCAGAGGAGGGAGCTGAGTGCGTGGCCGCATAGAATGGTCGTGCATGGTCAGGTTGAACAAGCTCAGGGGCAGCGCGTAGTGTCTGCAGGGCCGCAGTGGTGGGCACTGTCACCCGCGCGGCTGCCCATGCTCGAGCGACATTGTTGCTTTCATCTGACAGGCTCCAGCTGGGTCGGATCAACGGTGCTTGTTTGTGTGGCACTGTTTGTAAGCGCTGCTGTCATCTGTGACCTATTTGCTGCAGGCAAGGTTTTTTGGCATTGCATCACCACATGATCGGTAGTGTCCACATGCACAAAGCTGCCTGAACCTGCCACACGGTCTTGCAGCTGCAGCGACATGTGGAGCCAGTCAGTTCATGTCACAGATTGACTATGCAAGCAGGGATGTTGCACGGAAAACAGCTGCACCTGCGCGGCAATGTGGCAGTGACAAACTGGTCTGCAGTGGCTGTGAACGATACAGCTTGATGCACAATTTTAAACCAAAGTTCGGTTTGGCTACATCATGCCACCAGGCCCGTGCACCATCAACTGTAACACAGTACCTCTGGCGCTTAATCGCAATTGTACAACCACATCATGTTGTACAGGATACACACTACTGCAGTGTCACGACAGCAGTGTCACCCCTCAGGCGCCTCAGGGCTGCATACTTCAGCAGAGCCGCAGCATTGTGTGTTATTGCCAACACTGCATGTTGCCGCTTCATACCGAGCATTGTGGCCATGCTCAAGAGCTGCCCTGGAGAGGGAGAGCTTGAGGTGCCACGGCCAGTTGATATCACCACCATATGCCTGGGTACCTTTGAGGCCAGCACAGTCGTCACTGCAGCTACCGCAGCTTCAAGTCTGCCAGATTCAAATACTCCTGCACGTCATGGTTTGCGTTATGGATGGTTCAAGCTTTGATCCATGTGTGCATCAGTCATGTCACTGCTGATGCGGGCTTGCAAGCAACCCCACGAGCCTAGTCGCAATGGCACCAAGCAGTACAGCCATGACTGAGCAGGTAACCTGCGTGTACAGGTCAATGTGGCCTCTGCAATTTACTGGCGACAGCCGCGGCTGTGTAACAGGTTGTACTGCTGGACTCCATGCAAACCTGGCCTCCACAAGGCTGTCAGCAGCAAACCTGCCACCTGCAGCTCGATGTACACATTCCTTGCGGCTGCTCGCGCCAGCAGCTCGCCATCGACATTCACAAGCCTAGATGATGGCCCCAGGTTGAGACTGATGATGTCGACAGGCAGTGTT
>JALKAD010000217.1:218551-228926 GCA_024500015.1 Ulva compressa | reverse complement strand
CGCCATACACGGTGTATTTGGCTATTGTCGCGACCACCTGGGAAGGTCCGTATGGTAAGGTTGCTACGAAATGCATAGTTAGCTCACCTGGCAAGCAACCAGACGACCTAGAGGACCAAATTTGCGCTGTCATCTTCTTTATGGCCAAATTGAGGGGGTGGTCGATTCGCGTGCAGCGCAAGCGACACTCCGTCGGGTGATCAACCAGAGCAGCGGAACACAGCCGCATGCCTTCTACTGGCAGCACCGAATGCAAAGCTTCGAAGCGTCTATTGTCTCCATCTGGCTTTGAAGACCCGCTCCTGGCGTCACCGGAGGGGGCACAAGGAACTGCTGGACGGCTTTCGCCACGAGTTCACACCAGTGCCGGACCAGGACATCTATCACACGTAACTACTGCGCCATCACGTGCCAGAGAGGTGACTCGCGGTGATGTCAGCAGTCGCAACAGGATGGCTGTGCAATCTGACACCAGGCAATGTGTACATTCACTGTCCAACGGTGGTCATGCACAATTGGCGTCATTGCTTGACTCCATTGCGAATCTGGATGACTCTGGGTTGTCCTCTGGATCATATTTGCAGCAAACTTCCGCCACGCTCATGGTGTGACATCAGTGCTGGGCCCCAGCATGCAGCTGTGCTTGTCAAGAGGCAAGCAAGCAACTGTGATACACGACCTGTGTCATAATTTTTTAACAAGGTGTCAACTCTCTGCAGATCGAGCCGGGACCCGACCAGACTCATAGTGAGTTTTCAACACCACACAAGTTTCATTCAAAGCCACATCCTTTGACCAGCCCAGGCGCTAACCCCTCAAACCAGTCCCAGGCACAGCTGCGAAGCTATGCTTGTGAGGCATCTCCGCCAGCTCATGCGCAGTCACCATATACCAGATCTTCCACCCAACCTGTGCAGTTCTCAGCAGGCCTGGCATCTGATCCGGACACTCCAGAGCACACAACAACACATGCAGCAGCAGCCAGCCATGACCCGGGCCACAACAAACATACGCCACATACACACTTGAGCATTGCCCGTCCTCTGGACTCGTCAATGGCTAGAATGAATGATTCCATGTGCGGGCTTCTGGTCGTTGGAAGCATGCAGCTGCTTGCTAACGCTGCTGAGGTCACTTGCATAGCATCATGATGCTACGAGCACTCGTAGCCTGCAGTCTGCAATATGGAAGACAGCTGCCAATGACCTGGTAAATACGACCATGCTGCTGCCTGGCCTCCTGTGATTGACCCTGGCTGCGCTGCTGCAGCACCATTCTGCTTGAGCACAAGTCCAGATGGGGGCCATGCTGGACCATACTCACTGTTTTCCCGACTGTCAAGCAAGTCAACATGGCGTGCAGGGCGAAGCATGAGATCGCAGTCGACAGAGTAACACACCAAAGCTGTCGCAAAGAGATCAACACACTGAAGCAGCAGGTGAGAGAGCAGCAAGAGGCGCTGCAGAGCTGTGCCGAGAGCATGGTGGCACTGCAAGAACAGCTGAAGCGGGAGCAGCTGGAGAGGTGTGGCCCCACGGGTGGCTAGAGAAGGGCGTGCACGCCTCTGATGTTGACTGACGTGCTAGAAGCCTTCTCGGGCATCCCAAGTCCTGCAACACTGCGACCCCTGCTGGCCTAGTACCTTGCTAACTGTGGCCTCTGGATGCGCTGCATGCTCTGCTGTCGTTCCATCGCCTTGTAGCCTATCCCATGCGCTGCTTGTGTGTGAAACAAAGGCCCGCCTTGAACGTCGTGCCGTTGAGCGCACATGACCGGCACGCAGCGGATACACGGTGGCGATCGTCCTCGCGCATCGCTTGTGCCCAAGCATGCGTGCCAGCTAGCTGCCACCAAGCGCGTGATCTGGCCCCAGCTCCTCAGCGAGCTGCCATGCTGTGTGCGACACCGTGGAGGTGTGATCGTGCTGAGGCTATCAGCTGACCAGCCGCAGCGTGTCAGCAGGCAGCAGGGGGAGAGGCAGCAGGGGGAGCTGCGCGCCTGGCTCGATGACCTCCGGCTCGAGCGGCAGCGGCTGGAGGAGCGGCTGCTGGCCGGCGCTGCGCGTGGTGCGCAGGAGACGCGCTCTGACCTCGAGGCCGCCGTGCAGCGCCTCTCCCGGGACAAGGCCGCGCTCGGCAGTGAGGTCGCGGCCCTGCAGCTGGAGCAGCATCAGCAGAACGAGTTCCTTGTGCGCCCCCGCCACTGCATGCGGCCGTAGCGCCCTCACGGCGCGCACCCGATACTTGCAAATTAATGGACTGCCGTATCTGACAACTGCTCTCGAAAGTGTCCATCACAGATGAATTTGGGGATGCTCAGCCAAGAATCAGAGATGAGGGGTTGAGTGTTTGGCGGGAGTACGGTGCAGCTGGCACTACTGCATGAGCACGCCGGTGTCGAGAGACCTGGTTCATGACGCCGGCAGCGTTCTGAGGCCTAGTGCAAGGCCTTGTGCATGGAAGTTTCAATGTCGTGAGGCCTGCAGAGCATGTCCATGTCGTAAGGCCTGGTGCAGCGGTTGCTCATCTGTCTGCAGCAGTGGCGAGTCATACGCAGTGCCGTCAAAAGGCGTGTGTGGATCGTGCTGTGCTGTGCTGCGCTGGGGAGGCGGCAAGGTGACCGCGATGCTGTACACGTGCCCCGATCTGGTGCCTTTGTGCGTCGGGGCCTCCTGCCTAGCGCCACACGCAGTACAACTGCTGCTGCTGCTCTACTGTGCGCCGTGGGGTGTTTGATGCGAACAGATAGGAGTTTCAGGATTCAGGATTCCACGGCCTCAGCGCTGCTGGGGAAAAACGGTCGGTGCGCCGTGTGTGCAGGGCAGCCGGCAGGCGCTGGAGGGGCAGGTGCGCACCCTGGAGGAGCGGCTGCGCAAGCAGCGCGGCGCGCGGCAGCAGCTGGAGGACCACCTGAAGAGCCTCTTCCGGGACTACCAGGCGGCGCGCGCCGATGCGGAAGGGCTGCGGCAGCGGGGCCGCGAGGCAGAGGAGGAGAAGGGGGAGCTGCGTGGCCGCCTGCATGAGTGCGAGCGCTGCCTTGTCAGCCTGCAGGTGTGCGCCCCTGCGCCCGGGGGAAGGCCGCGGCTAGCAGTCCTGCAGACCTGCGAATGAATATTTCTTTCCTGTATTGCCGAGACCAACATAAACTTGGCCCTCCCTTGATCATCCCTTGCTCATACTGCAGAGCCTCCACAAACGCCAGCCAATCACGTTGCTTGCCATGCTCGGCCAACTTGGCCGTGTGACCTGCGGTGTCGGCCGTCCTGGGAAACGCATGCTTCACACCCGTGTGCCGGGCTACTTTAACAGTGTTGCATGGTGCAGGTGCACACTCACCATCAGTGCAGCGCCGGCTCAGCACACCTCGACCATCCACAACTAAGCGTGCTCAGCAGGAGCTAGTAGTGACTGTCGCCTCAGCCAAAGGGTGTGTGCTGCAGGAGCGCGTCAATGCGAAGATGGCGCTGGTGGCGCAGGTGCGCCAAGCGGCCGACGCGCTCATGCATGACAACACCGACAAGGCCGCCGAGCTCGCGGAGGCGGAGCGCACGCGGCAGCGGCTGGAGGCCGATGTGGAGCGTGCACAGCAGGCAGCGCAGCAGCAGGATAGCGACCTCGCTGAGCTGGCACTGGCTCTGGACCTCGCTGACAGTGTCGCAGGTGCACCCTCTTCATCTTCACCCCCTGTGGCGGCCTTCTGGCCTTGGCTCTGCGATTTGAGACAGCAATTGGATCCTTGTCATGCTGGCTACTGGACTTATGTTGTGTACTCCTGCAAACTGTGCAGCTTTTCCAGAGGCGTTGGCGATCTCGTCACATCATTCATGTGGTTGCTGCACCGGCGCTGCCATGCTATATTGCCCAGACTTTGGTCATCGGGCTCGTAGGCTCGTGTGCTGGTGCTGTGTTGGCCACTGACGGCAGCTGGCAGTGCTGCGTGCTGTGAACACTCTCTACCTCCACTGCAGGCATCGACGGCAGCCCAGCACGCGGCGTGGTGGCCGGGGCGGCCTCCTGCGTCGGCACCATGCTGAAGCGGCTGGAGCGCATCCGCAGCGAGCGGCAGGCGGAGCGCGCCGAGCTGTCCTCCCTGCGGCAGCAGCAGGCGCAGGCAGGTGCCGACATTGCGGAGGCGCGCGCCGAGAGCAAGTCCGCCGCAGCGGAGCTGCTGCAGCTGCACCGCGAGGTCGGCGAAGCACGCAGTGCGCAGCACGCCCAAGCGCAGCAGCAGCGGCACGAAGTCGAGGCCGCCACAGCACGAGCACAGGTCCGCCTGCGCCCTGCTGCGCGCTGTGTGCGCTGTGCCTCGTGTACGCAGTCTATGCATGCTGGTGGAGCCGCTGCGCATGGCGGCGCTCTGCGGCCTGCGTCATCCTGCACTCGAGCTGGTCACCCTTGACTCAAGCTGTGCATGTGAGCCCGGCAGAGATGCCTGCATGCTCCAAGTGCAGCTTCCCCTGTGTTCAACTGATAGACGATCGTAAAAAGCCACAAAAGTCACCAAGAAAAATAACTCGAGTGGCTGCAGGAGGCGGAGGGGCAGCTGCAGCGTGCACAGCGCCAGGCGGAGGCGCTGGAGCAGGACAAGCGGGACCTGGGCGCGGCGGTGCAGCAGCTGCAGGCGGACCTCGAGGCCGAGCACAGGCTCAACGAGGAGATGCACGACATCCTCGCCACCTTCCGCCGCCAGCACTCTGACCCCGAATAGGCCTCCACCTTGCCCGCGCCGGGAGCGCCGCTGATACAGGGCTGTCAGTTTGTGTACTGAATCAGTTGGAGGCACGAGGTTGGAAGGAGTGCTGCTGAGGCTGGAAGGAATCGCCCGGAGGGCTGCTGCCGCGCCCGGGCTGCCGCATCGCAGGGTCCGGCTGCTGGCAGAGTTTGAAGGAGTGCTGATACCATCGGAGGGCCTGCTGATCATGAGATTGAGCTGAGGCCGAGGGGCGGCTGCACGTTTTGGAGAGGCCAGTGGACAGGGTGCCTGCCACCGGGTGCTTTCAGTTTTGGTGGGGGTGGAGCAGCATGGTTTGGTGACATCTGGCTGCGGAATGAGCGGAGGGCTGGCTGAGTGGTTGCAGCTGTGCTGCTGGGACGGGTGGCATGTATCACTGTGACCGGCATCAGCAATGGAGAGCTGCGACACCAACTTATAACTGGGGAACGTAATTGGTAGGGGTCCAGCATGGAAAGCAGGAAACGGAGCAGGTCAGCCACGCCAGAATGCGTATGGAGCAGCAACGGGCGCAACAGGCGCAGGCTGGAGAACACTCGTGGGTGAGCTGAGTGCAACCACAACTGCTGAGCGCAGCACAGCGCAGGCGCAGAACTGGGCAGCTGCCCACTCAGTGGCAGGCAGCAAGGAGCACCGGCCCGTTGTGTCTATTTGTCGAGCCAGCATGAGCAGCCCTGCGGCGGCACTGAGTGTAGCTGTCAGTTCAGTCAACAGAAACGTCCAGCGACTTTGAAACCTCGAGCCACTGCAACTCATTTGTTTCACACTGTAGACTCCACAGTGCAATGCCATGCGCAATGCAGCACGTCGCGCCCGCTGGAGGTTTTGCACAGCAGCCATGCCCACCGATTTGGAAGCACATGGCTCAACGCTGTGCCCCTCCGAGGGCGATTCCTTACAAAACACAATTTGCGCACAGCTGAGAACCTGTTCAAGGGGAATTGAGCAAGGAGCAGCAGCTGCGATGTGACGTCGTGCACTGTGCCTACAGCCGCAGCACGTCAGCCACACTGTGTTACACAGAGCCAGAATATACACCTGTCAACGGATGGCAGCACCTGTGCTACAAAACCCCACACTTCTCCACGGTCCAGCTACACCTCAGTACACCCCAGGCACCGCTGCTCATCGCACGCCGCACGCGCATGCAACACAAACGTGTCCACCTGCCCCGGCACAGACAGGGCTCGGCACTTGCCAGCCACCACCACTGGCAAAGCTACCGCAAGAACTGAGTTCCCGTCGACGCTATCCTTGCGCTGATGCTTCACAGACCAGTGCCCACAAACACGTGTATGCAGACCTTCAAACCAGCTGAAACCCCAACGCACTGAACGGGAACGCATGACCGCCCCGTAAACGCTGTGCCAGTGCGCCTTGCGCATGCGCCGCTATGCTTGCACTCTTCACCCTGCCCCACTAGCCCCTCGGGTGCGCACATCGTGCCCCCGCACCGCTGCGGCAGTCTATATCAGCAGGATATGATGGCAGCAGTTCACCATCGATCTGCAGCCAGATCTCGGCAGCCACAGCAGACTCCGCAGAGGGCTGCACCGCCTCGGTGTCACCGCGCGGCAGCATGGCCATGCATCACGGCCATGCACGGCGGAAGCTAGAGGTCCGCGATGCACTCCGCGACGACGGCCGCGCAGTGGTCGATCTCGGCGTCGGTGCATGTCAGCGGCGGCACGATGCGGATGACATCGCCGGCGCCCGCGGTGATCACGATCACGCCCTTGCCCCGCGCCGCCTCCACCACGCCGCCCCCCGCCACGTCCAGCTGCACTCCCACCAGCAGCCCCGACCCCCGCACCTCCTGCAAACACACCCTACCCTTGCAAATTCATGGACCGCCTTGACGAACTATATAGTAGTTTCGAAAAAACTTTCGATAGTATTTCCCCTTCAAAGCTGTCCATCAAAGTCGCTGTATTCGGGAATGCTCAACCAAAAAATCAGAGTTAAAGCAGAGGGATTCAATATTTACCAGGGATGCAGTGCACCGTCCGAGTTGCGCGAAACAGCACAGAGGTATGCCTGACGATGGGGCAGATCGATGTGAGTGCAGCATGCAGCACAGCATGCATCGCGGCGTCCCTGCGGCGGACGATTGACCCGATCGCGACCCTGCTGCGCACAGACACGGCTGGTGCGGTGACAGGCATGCACACATCCATGTGCCGCCAGTTGTGGGTGCACAAGGTCGCCAGCAGGAATGAATAGCTGTTGTTGACAGTGACGCTTCAACCGGATCGCTGCCTGAACGACCAGAGACCGGACAGCCGGCCCAGGCCGTACCGTCAATACTGTTCAGAGCTGGATGGCCATCCGGTTGAACCACGGGAAGCGTTGCGAGCGTCCAGAGACTGCGGGGCTCAACGGACCCAACACATGATACATTCTGCATTCTGCACGTGATGCAATGTGCATGGGCTGTGCACAACAGTCTCGAAGAACACACCTCGACGTGGGCGTTGTCGCCGCAGGCGTTCTGGAGTGCGGAGCGGAGGCGCTCGCCCTTGCGCTCCACGTCCGCCAGGAACGCAGGCTCCGCGATGACGTCAAACGTGGCGTTCGCGGCGGCGCAGACGAGCGGGTTGCCGGCAAACGTCGAGCCGTGGTCGCCCGGGGACATGACGTCCGCGACCTTCTGCTTCATCAGCACCGCCCCGATGGGCAGCCCACCTGCACGCCCGCCTGGCCTGATGAAACGAGACCAGTGGCACGCCAAGCGGTTGCTTGAAATGGTGTGGTCGCACCGATCGTGCCACTCGGCATTGCTGCGTTACCCGAGCGGTATTACGATGTGGTGCAACTCCATTGTAACACTGAGAGCTCAGATGCTCAATCACTTTGCGGCTTTGTGGGAGCAGGGCAATCACACTGGCTATGAGAGCGGAGAGCCCTGCCAGCTGCCTGCCGCATGCCGGCCGAGTGCAGTCGACGCTCGAGGGAGGCAGACAGAGCCCCAGCCGCAGGAGGTAGGAAGCGCGGACCTGCGAGGGGCTTGGCTGCGGTGAGGATGTCTGGCTCGACCCCAAAGTGCTCGTGCGCCCAGAGCTTGCCCGTGCGGCCGACGCCGCACTGGACCTCGTCAAACACCAGCAGCGCCCCTGCCTCGTCACACAGCTGGCGGAGGCCCTCGAGGAAGGCCTGGGTGGAGGTGTTGACGCCGCCCTCGCCTTGGATCGGCTCCACGAAGACGGCCGCTGTGCGGCCCTTCTTGATGTGCTCTGCAGCTGACTCCAGGCTCCCAAACTCCGCCTGCACACCGCCTGTGCATCCTCGGCTGCCCGTGCACAGCACCTCAAGTGACCACTCCTCTGCTGGGTCTTACGCCGCATGCTGCAAGTGGCTCAGGGCAGTGGCAGTGGCAGAGACGCCCGAGAGCGGGCTGGCCGAGGTGCCTCCTGCCTTGAGGTGCAGGACATGCTTACCACAGACAACAAGGATGTGATACAGTGTGGTGTTTACGAGACTCGCTTGCAGGGATAGGAGAGCTGACCTGGCTGACCCCGGGCATGATTGGGAGGAATGGTTTCTGGTATTGTGTCTTGGCTGTCAGGGCCAGAGCGCCCATGGTGCGGCCGTGGAAGGAGCCTGTGAAGGCGACCAGCTCTGTTGGGACCTCAGCGTTTTCATCTTGGGCGTCTGCGCCAGCTGTGATGCGGGCATACTTCCGGGCAAACTTGATGGCTCCTTCGTTTGCCTCGGTTCCAGAGTTGCAGAAGAACACCTTGTCTGCGAACGATGACTCCACCAGCCGCTTAGCGAGGTCCACCTGCAAGACATCCGAAGCTGATTCGCAGACAGTGGGGCTGCCGATGGTCCGGGTGGAGTGGTGGTGGCAGTGAGTTGTGGCATTTATGACACACCGAAAAGGCACACCGTGAGCGATCACAGAGAGGAAGCTGACCTGTTGCACGGTGTGAAACAGATTGGATGTGTGCATAAGCTCGCCCGCTTGTTTTTGCACAGCCTTGACCCAGCGAGCATCGCCATGCCCCAGGGCATTCACAGCGATGCCAGCAGCAAAGTCCAAGTACTCCTTGCCGGAGGCATCATACACCTTTGAGCCTTCACCACGGACTATAACCAGGTCCGAGGGCCTGCCATATGTCTGCAGGACGTACTTGGCTTCATCTGCGACAACTCTGGCCTTCAAATCTTCGGCATCAGGCTGAGCAGCCACAGGCGCTTGTGACGCGGCGGCATTGGCGCGAATTGTCGCCTGTATAGCAAGCAAAAAATCTCAATGTGAATGTTTATAGCAACGAGCACGCGTGCGCAGCTTCACACATGCCCGCAAGCGACCCCGCCCCATGCAGAATCAGAAGCCAAACGCTTTGCCCTTGAGTGACTCAGTGCTGCTCATCACCGCAATCTTTCATAATATCACACTTAGGCTCTCTAGCTAGCTTAAGGTATGAAAATTCGTAGCATGGGTGCTTAGCCGGGGCCCAGCGTTGGTGTCGTTGGTAGTACACACCCGGGCAGATAACCGGGCGTGCACCGGTGGCAGCGATCCTTTGGCCAACATCAAGCTCGCCGCTGTAAACTATCGTACGTAATGCGCTTGACACAAGCACTGTGGGCGCAGGTGTAAGCGGCTACTGTCTAGGCGCCAGACGCCGAAACGGTCGCTACGTGGTCTCGCGTGTTGCTACAGCACCGATCGGCACAAACAGTGAATGTTCTTACAGGCGTGACCTACACGCAAAGCATCCTGGAAACGTTGCAACCGGATGCAATCCCGACTGCCAGCCTGGGTGCTGCCACGCTGCAGCGCGCTGCCGCGAATGTGCTGTAGATATCGTGCCGCGGCACCACATGCACACGAGCCAGCCGATCGGCGGCCACGTAGCTACGCACAAGCAACTGCATGTATGTACACATGAGCTGCCTGGTGGATCCTTGCGTGCTGCTGCTGATTGCCGGCCGTTTGTTGGGATTCGGTTGCTTGCTTGCCTGTTGTTGCCCTCGCTGCTGGCCTCCTGCGTCGATCTCCGTGTAACACATGAACTGCCACTGCAGCATAGCTCCAGGCAAAGCCGCAAGCGACAATGGATACCTCAAATGGTACAGACATAGTCTATTCTCTGCGGCTTGTACAGCCATATCCAGTTGTTTGGCCTGTGTTTTCACGTCGTTTGGCTTGTGCAGTGGAAAACACTGTGAACATGTGGGTGGCTCGCACCGGGTTGAACATGGCTCAACGGGGTTTGGCTGCGACATGCGAGGCAAGCCAGATTGTTGAGAGAGTCTTATCTCCAACCTCAATCAAGTCTGCACGCTGCGACTTACACACACGGCAACTGCCTCGTGCCGTTGCATTAAACATCAAGCTCTGCTTACACGGCACGCTATACATGGATTAGCTGGCAGGAGCCCGGGCCCCCTCCCAGGCCTTCTTGTTTCTCATTGGCACTGCTTGTTTCCCATCCGCATCGGGCCTCTGACCATCGTTGACCGTGGCATCGGCCCAGACACAGCCTCAGGCATACACAGCCTACCCCTCCCAGTGTGACCTGCGCCCGCCCTCGATCCAAAATCAATTCAAGGCGTCCTGCCGTGTCACTGGCCCTGCAGCCGCTACCGGCTGTCAGCACGGGTGCCCTCCCAGGCGATGCCTGCCTACAAGCAG
>JALKAD010000217.1:199067-218453 GCA_024500015.1 Ulva compressa | reverse complement strand
AGTCGCACCGCCTACAGGCAGCAGCACCACCGCAGTGCACCGTCCAATTGTTGACAAGCACTGATGGTGTTGCAGTAGCACCACGAGGTGCCACGAGGTGCAGCAGCAGGGACGACACTGCGTTGCAGCACTTCGCCCCTGGCACATGCAGCGGCGGCTTCATCACGGCTTGCTGAGAGCTCGCCGTTTTGACTATACATTGGAACCGGCTGCCTCACACTGGCGGCGGGCGCCACAGCGCCATCCGGAGGCGCACAGCCACCCATCACAAACATGCTGTCAGCACAGCCCGCATCTAGCCACCGCCGGCCTTAGCCTGCCTCCTAGGCAAACTCCGGACTGTGCGTCCAGAGCTCAACCAGATTCAGGGCGGAGGATGATGATTTCGACATCCCGGAAGCCCCATCGCTCATTGTTGCTTGCAATCGCCTGCACATGCCACCACGATTATCACTGCGATACGACAGTATGGCGCAAGAAGGCCATGATGGAGTCACCTGATCACGGTGGCATGCCTGCCAGGAACACAGTGCAAACGCAAGCAGACGGTTTCATGCAGACAGGCAGAATGGGCAGCGGACGTTCATCACGGTATCGAAGTCTTGGCCGATGCAGCTCATCATCGACCGGTTGAAGTTGTCGAATGGCCTGTCCCCGTAGCCATTTTTCTCATACAGGCCCTCCTTGCCGGCTGTGAGAGTTACCGCGCTGACTTCGAGAACAATGTCCCCGACTTGGACTCCCGCTTGTTCTGCCCTGCCTCCCTTGGCCAACTCCTCCACCTTGACTGCAGCAGCGGAACCCTCAGTCTCCTGATCGCGCTAATGCTCAGCGCTCACAGCCGATCATGAGACTGGCATGGGCATCGGTGAAGCAAGGACATGATCCCCGCACGTGCACATGGAGACCACACCACGTTTGGAGAGAGGCGACTACGACTGCGACATACAGGTGAGTGGAATCAGCCGTAGTCGCGTGATTGCATTGTCTGAAGGTGTCTTGCTTGCTGCTGAGGGGTTTGCCAGTGATGTGGGTGACACATCCAAGCGCGTTGGGGAGACACACCGAACTTGTCCGAAGACTCGCCAAGAACCATACCCATGGGCTTAGGCAGTGTCAGGAGAAACTTTTGTCCCGGTGGCACTTGCGGCGCTGCCGCTTCAGCGGCCCTCGCAACCAGAGCTGGCCGGTGAACAGTGTGTGCCAATCCTGCATCCGCCCCACATCAACGGACACGCTGACCTCGAGTTCGCATCGAATTTATGACATAAATTTCACTTTGCTCCATTGCGAGTTTGCATGCACTCACTATTGACAGTGTGGTCGTTGTGACAGCTGTTCATGTGAACGGCTATCTGTGGCTGTGCGGGCGTGCCCGCTACGCACCGAAGACAGCGACATCGCGTTGGGCGTTCCTCTGGCATGACGTGCCTAAGATGCAGAAATAAGCGGTCTGCATCTGTGGATGCATCTGCTGGAGTGTGGCACACAGCCGGAGAATCGCTGATGAACAGATAGCGACAGGGATAGAGTACTATCGCACCATTTGCGCGGCCTGAGGAGCGGCAGGTCACAAAAGCTGAAATGGCCATGATTTAATCAGCTTGTACAACGTTGTTGTATGATCGGTTTCGACTGAGGGATTATGGAGAATGGGCACGGCAGGATCGGTGGTGCGGGTAACACAGGTGGGGTGGGCCCAGTCTATAGCCTCTAGACCTCCGCTGACGGTTTCTAAGAATGTTGTGGGACACGGCCAGCACAGCAATCTTGAGGCACAATTGCCAACGCCAGAATTGCTTCGCGCACACGACCCTGGCGGTGCGACTGCGCACGATCATGCATGGGGGCTAGCGACATATCTGAACGCGTTCAGCACTGTTCGAACGTGCTGATCAAGCTCATTTTTCCTTGGTGTAGAAGCATGTCTCTTTCGAAGGGTTGAAACATTATATAGATATCAATGGGCTTACTGCTTTCGGTGCAGTATAGAAGCATGGATGGGTTGCTGTACCATACACGTGTAGGTTGCAGCTGCGAGCGCTGATTCATGGCTTGCACAAGGAGTGGGGTTGGCCGACTGCGCACCCGGGGCCTGCGTGCATGAGGACGAATAGCTTGGATTTGACACGGTGGCTAGTCTGAGAAGATGCCAAAGGGCAAGAAGGGAAAGAAAGATGAGTTAGTGGAGCCTGAGCACGATAAAACCTGGGAGCGAGTACGCGAGTTCCGGAATGTCCCACCTAAACTTGCGAGGGCTGTCGTCTCGGGATATTAATCATCTGCGTCTGTGCAGGCAGTCCAATGTCAGCAGTGGACGCTGGAGCCTACTGCACTCCCGGACGCTTTCGCTTGGCCAACATGGGGAGCTCTCAGAGAGCGAATCCTTCACGCTTGCAAGCTTGTACAGTGTGAGCACTCTGCGACGGTCAGAGATGCATTCGCTGCAGAACTAGTGAAGCTTTCTCCGCCACGACTGGCAACGCTTTCGGTACGCAGAACGCTTCGCCACCGCCCGTTGCGCAAATTATCGGGAACGGACAAAACACCGATTCAACAATGTACGTGATGGATGTGATGCTATGCAGTTTTGTGGCTGCCCCAATCTGCACAGGTTTGTGCTGTCTCCTATAAACGCTTGCCCATCGATGGTGAACCTCAACCTGTCTTGCTGCAGCGGCCTGGAGTACGTCTTCGTGCAGTCAATGAGCCTGCAGATCATTGATCTGAGCAACTGCCCAAATGTCACAAAGGTGCGATCCATGCCCCTGCACTGCGCACGGCACCATGGTCATGTACAGCTCAGCTCCTAAGCGCGCTTGCAACATGCAGGCCATCATCCATGCCCCCAACTCTTTGAAGATCACTCTCAAGAATTGCCCACAATTGAGCAGCATCCATGTGTGGTCGGACCAGCTGACACAGCTCATCTTTGATGGGTGTACAGGCATACAGTCGCTCGTCTGCCGCTGCGACAAGCTCAGCCACGTGTCTCATCCGACATTGGTCGAAGTCTTGGATAAGTCTAAGCGCCCTGATCACAAACCTGTCCGGGACATCGTGCTAGACAGGCGAGCTGCAGAACTTCAGACAGCAGCTGCAAAATGCACAGCGACGGACACATTGGAAGCAAATCCAGCCAGCATTCCAGCTGTTTACAGGGCACCTGTGCCCGGGCAATAGCAAACCAATGACCGCAGACTCCAGCCTTAGATGCGGCTACTACTGGCACTCGTCATGCAAGGACCCTACAGAATGGAAAAGCAGGGCGTATGGACACCCACGGTAGCGGCGATGTATAGTCACACTTGCTGGACAGTACACAGAAGCTGTGTGGTCCTCAAGGGCATGCTGCATCATACATCAGGCGGTGGGGCCCCGTGGACATGTGCATACAGCAGTCGAGAGTCAGCATTCCACTGCCACCACGCACGAGGCAGACAACACTGAGTTGGACGCTGAATACTGCGACCTGGCTATGGTATGGTATGCAGCATCGCAACACATAGTTCGAGATGTAGTAGGAGCAGCCAAGCCTGACAGGGCAGACTGCGGACACATGGTAAACTCACAGAATCCCGGTGCCGGACTCAGTTTGTGCAGCACAGACTCTTGCACAGCACATGAGAGTACACAACAAAGCTTGCAAAATTGAACTAAACACTGCATGAAGAATGATAACGACTAGCGGTACTCAAAAATTCCTGCTCCTGACTGGCACGTCCTGTGCCAGACTGAGGCCAACCAAACAATTCATACCTTCCCCCTTCAGCTCGCAACAGTGGAACCCGTCCTAACACACACCAGGCAGGCCTGCTGTGCGCCCTGAGCGATGCACGCAACTGGTTGGGAGCCTCAGCCAAACATTCCACCCGCACCCAGGGGAGCCTCCCTGCTCACGCCTGTGTGCCCCGAGGACCATTGGCTGCACTCCCAGCAGCAGAATCTTATCAACGCAAAGCATATGGTCCACAACTCCACCTAGCGGCATGCAAGCATGTACAAACGCCTATTTCCGTCCTGCACACGCTGTCACCCCGCAGCCGCATCCGCAGCATCAACTCTGCACGGGTTCGACCGCGGACGTTCAAGCAGCAAGCACAAGGCCGGTTTCAGCCTGAGTCAGCAAATACAACTGAGCGGGGAGCTGGAGTCAGTGTGGCTGGCCAGCTACCCTATGCGGGTGTCCCCGCTCCTCTGTCAATCCTAAAAACTAAAATACAATGATCACAGATCGGCACCTGGAAGCCACTGCCTCGGCCATCCCTCAGCGGCTGGGGTGCGCAGATCCGCCCCCGTGCCGCTCATGCACACGCAAGCTCACTCGCCCCGACCATTGGAAACTGCAATATCATAGCGCAACACAACCGTGTGCGCATGCGCATGCGCGCTCCATTGTTTACATTGCCGCCGCACATCCCGCCGGCGCGAGCCACGGCGCGCCTGGCGGGACGAACTGCGCTAGTGGCGGCAGTTCACCGCTTCCACCGCCACGCCAGCCACCGCCTGCGGCGGCCGGTGCCCGGTGGCGGCGCAGCGTGCGAAGCAGCCTCGCCGTCCTCTGGCATCGTGTCCATGGGCGGCAACACCTGCACCTCCGCATCGCTCTCATACCCGGTCGCCTGCGACACCGGCGTGGTTGCCGCCGGCGTCACTGCCGCAGAAACGTCCTGCGTGCTGGACATGAGCGACGCGGCGCAGCTGGCCCCGTCCCCATCCACGTGCTGTGCATGCTGCGGGGCCTCGGCAGGCGCAGGCTTGGACTTGCGGCCAGAGGCGCGCGAGAGGGCACGCTTGCACCGCTTGAGGATGCTGGTGGAGGAAGACGCGGAGCCAGCCGCAGCAGAGGGGCCTGTGCGCGGCCGCGGCGGCCGGCCGGATGAGGGTGCTCTGCCGGCGGCGTCGCCGCGACGCGCGGCCGCGCCCCAGCCGAGCGAGCGGGGCAGCAGGGCAGAGCGCAGCACAGACGTGTACTGATTGCCGACGGAGCGCGGCTGCAGCGTGCCGTACGCGCCCCGCCCCTCCGCGGCCTGTGCCGGCTGCGTAGCCCCGGTGCGACCTGCAGCACCAGAAATTGTCGCACTCCTGCCACAGCGACCAGCACACGTCGCGAGTCTCGCGCTGTGCATGTCAAGCGGAAGACGGAGGGTCACGGAAGTTGGAGAGCCGCACCAGGCTCAGCATGCATGGACGCCGGGAGGGACTGGTACATCCACGCGACACCCGGCGGGGTGTCGACGTCAGAGGAGCGGGCCTCGTGCACGGAGCGCAGCATGGGCGCCGTCTGACCGACTGCCGTCGTCCACCCCGGCGGCAGCGGCTCCTGTGCTGTGAGCTGCACACTGTGTGTGCGCGCGTCGGCGTCGAGCTCCGGCCGGAGGCTCGCCATCTGCATCATCGACTCAAACGCCGTGCTGTCCGTGCTGTCGTCCCAGCCCAGCACGCTCTGCAGCGGCAGCGTGGAGCCGCCGCTCTCCTCGTGGTGCGTGGAGAGCCGCCGCGTAAGCGGCAGCAGCGGCCCGGCGGAGACGCCACTGGCTGCGGGGACGTGGCCGACCGGGACATTGGGGGGCGGCAGCCGCGGGCGGACGACGCGGCGCGGCAGCGTCTTGGGGTGGGTCACGAGGACCGCATCGCAGAGGTCCCATGCATCCACAAACCTGCACCTAACCACCGTAAGGCATGAGGCAGCTCAAAGCGGTAGCTTCAAGCATTAGCTCAAACGCACGGACAGCTGTGCGCAACCGCGCCCGCCGGCCCACATTCACGGCGCGAGCGGGAACATGGTGGCGCCGGATGGAGAGCCGATCACTCCACCGGATGATGCATGCATGCATCACGGCAGAGACCTCGGCGGCGGGGGGCGCACCAGCTGACGTGGCCCTGCGGCCACGCGCCAGTGACGAGGCTCTTGCCCGGGCAGCGCCGCTGCAGCACCTCGAGGCCGTCATGGCCGGGCAGCTCACGGCCTTCTACATCCTGCATGCGCGACACCTGCGTGAGCTCCGACACTATCTCGAGGTGAAAAACCAAACGTCGACGTCGAGCACAATCGTGGCAGAGTGCATAATCGTGGCAGAGTTGACATGCATGTGTATGGAGCCGTCCATCAAACACATGGTGCACACGTCAGCTGGAACAGCCACACTTCCGGATCACGGGCTGCCGGGGGTCAGCATGCATGCCACGCTGTGCAGCGGCGTGGCCGCATCTCACCACTGCAGTGCACAGCGGTCCAGGTGGTCCACACTGGTGGTGGTGTGCCGCGGTGCCGCGAGCGGTGGCTCGCTGCGGGCAGGCTCGCCGAAGCGGGGTAGCGATCGGCAGGGGGGGGCGTGGGCGCGCACCGCGTCGATGAGGTTCTCACTGCGCTGCCGCGGCGCCGGCTTGCCGGGCACGTAGCGCCCGGACGGCGACAGCATCGGCGAGCCGGCCTCCTCCGACATGTGCGACGCGCCGGCGGCTGCCGCCTTTGCCAGCAGTAGCGGGTCCACCGCGCTCGCGGTCGCGCCGTTCTCCGACTGCGCGCGGCTGGACAGGCCATCGGAGGAGATCCCGAGGAGGCTGTGTGTGATGGTGGCCACTGGCAGCGGCTCCATGTTGGCTGCGGCGGCTGTGGCGGCGGCGTCGTGCGTGGCGGACGCTGCTGCTGTGGCCGTGGGGGCCTCGAGGGACGGCTGGGTCGCGATCGACCGCAGCTCGGCCAGGCGCGCGCCGATCGCACTGTCCGCGACGCACAGATGGCTCGCGTTGGAAACACCCCCCTGCACATCCACGAGAATACAAGAAGAGTGGAGAACACTGCAGGCTTCATCAGCATCAGGCCACACCCCGCCTGGCAGCCGAATCTGCATCGGCCCTTGAAACATGCGATGAGGATTGTCACCGTGACTCAGCAGAACGTCACCAGAAACATCAGCAGAGGGTGGGTTACAGGAGAGTGGGTTACACATGTGGGCTACACAAAGGCGGCATGGCGCGTACCGTGGTTGCTGTGCCAGCTGTGTTGATGGCCTCGAGCGCTGAGGGGGTTCGCTCGAGCTGCGGAGCTTCGCGAGACTCCAGGTGGGCGGCGGTGGAGAGGTCGCGAGACGTCGAGAGCGACGACGGGGCCGCGGAGGTGCTCGCGAAGACGGAGCGCGCATCCATGAACACCTCTGCCGAGTCCTCGCCGACACCGTCGCCTGACAGCTCGCTGATGCTGGCGATGGAGTCCTGCGGCATGCCAGCATGCGGGCCGGACGGCCGCCACAGCGGCAGCCGCGGCAGCGGGCGGCCCGCGCCGTCGGTCGACCGCTGCCGTGCCGCCGCGCTGTCGCCCGGCGCGAGAGACGAGCGGCGGCTGGAGAGCGCGCGGCCGGGGGAGGGCAGGGTGTGCTGTGCACTCAGCATGGACGCCGCGGCCGAGGCCGGGTCGTCGCTGTCGCGGCCCGGCTGGTCCCGCCGCCAGGTGAGCTGCATCATGGAGGGGTGGAAGACGTAGCGCGGGTAGACCGAGGCCCACGACGACGAGGTCACGGCGGTGGAGCCGGAGGCTTCGGAGCGCAGCGTGCGCTGCGAGTGCTCCGCGACCTCTGCGTCAAAGCTGCTCGACCGGCCGGCGGTCGGGCCGGAGCCGTGGGAGTGTGGGTGGGACCCGGCAGACACGACCGACACGGCGGCGTGCATGCCGGGCGTCGTCGACGCTGTGGATGCTGTGGCAGCCGAAGAGTCAACGATGACCATCGGGGGGGTCGCCGGCTCACACGGGTTGCCGCGCGAGCCCCCCGGCTGTGTTACGTCGGCGGGGAGGTCTGCCGCGGCGACGCTCGGTGCGGATGGGACGGGCGACTCGAAGTGTGCTTCGTCGGGGTCAGAGTCGATGGTCGGGAGCTGCGCGGAGCCGGCGGTGAGGGTGCGCAGCGCGAACAGCGGCGGCTGCGAGTCGACGCGGCTGAGGAGCGTGCTGCAGCCCGTGTCGACGGATGTCATCGACGCACCGCCGCCGGGCGGAGGCGGCCGGGGCCGGCCGAGGCCGCAGCGGCGGCGGCGGCAGCGGCGTCGAGGGTCGGCGCCACCGTTACTGAGCGTGCTGTGCGCGCCGTCTCCTGTTCGTCGTCGGCGTCGCTGCCGCTGGGGTCTGCGAGGGCCAGGGCGGAGGGTGGCGGCGGCGCGGGTTGCAGCATGTGGAGGACCCGCGAGGGGCGCTCGGAAGGCATGCTGACCGGCGCGCGAAGAGGCATGTTGGCCAGGGGGCCGGAGTAGAGGCTTCCACCGCTATTCGGCACCGGCAGCGCGGGGCAGCCCGAGGCGGTGGTGCCGAAGGAGGAGGGGGGCTCGAGGCGGGGGGTGTTGTTCTGGGAGCGCAGCGGTGCGGAGGACGCGGTGTCTATGGAAACGCGGGACGCGGCGCCACGCGGCGGCCACGGCACCGCGTCGGCGGACGTCAGCGGGGCGTTGCTGAAGTGGCTGAAGTGGCTGAGGCCGATGAGGGTCGGCGCGGAGGTCGACTCCTGGAGAAAGGGGATGCCGGCGGCCGAGGGGGCCCCGCGGTGCGTCGGCAGGCCGGTGCTGTGCGGGCCGAGGGGGCCTGTGGAGGCCGGGTCGAGGGCGCGGGTGTCGCGCGGGGACGGGCCGGCCGTGCGGGAGCGAACGGAAGTCGGGAAGACGGAGCTTCCGGAGCTGCCGCCGGGGCTGGGCAGGGGGCCGGAGGTGCTTGTGGGAGCGGCGGGGTTCTTGACGCGCGCGACGTCGAGGAACTTCCGGAACCGGAACATTCCTTTGCCCGATGAGGGCGCCTCGCCGCTCGTGAGCTGCTGACCGTTGCGCGGCTGCAGCACGATGCTGCTCGTGCTGCCGTACAGCGCAGCATACGGCTGCCCTGCTGGGGGTTCCAGCGGGGCACCAGTGGCCACGTCGCCGTCGGAGATGCTGCCGGACGCGCTGAGCGCGCCGCGGCCGATGTCGCCGCTCAGCCGCCGCTCCGCCTCCGCGGCGCGCGCGCTGCTTGTTCCGCCGACCGGCGGGATTGCCGCGGCAATGCTCACGCTCACGTCGAGATGCTCGGCAGCCTCTGCCGGCGGCGCGGCCGGCGCGACCGCCGGGGGCGCGTCGCACGCTGCGCTGTGCTTTGCCGGGAGCTCCATCAGGGTGTGCATCGCCGACGCGGCCGGCGTCGAGGCGTAGTCAGACTGGTACAGGTACTCCAGATGCTCTGTGCCCATCGACTCCTCCCGGATCGGCGGCAGCGGCAGAGATTGCGGTGGGGCCGGCGAGTCTGGCGCGGCGGCCTCCCACGCCTGGCCGGCGGCCTCGGCCGGGCTGCGCAGCGCGGCACTGGACCCGGATTGCAGCGCGGCTGGCAGGCCCCACGGCAGCACGCATGACTCGGCAAGCGCCGCGTCGAGGCTGTCGCTGCGGTCCGTGGACGTGTCGCTGCCGTCAGAGTCGCGCTCGTCGTCGGCGTCGCTCGCACCGTCGCCGCTCTCGACCTTCTCGGCGGGGGGCGCGTGCGGCGGCCATGTGTCGAGGAGCGTCGACGGCGCGAGCTCTTCCGGCAGGTCCCCGCAGTCAAAGTGCTGCTGCTGCGGCAGGATTGGCGCACTCTGCGGCGCGAGCCGCGGGTACGCCGCGTTGGTCGGGGGGTCCTTCAGCCACACCGGCGGCGGGGGGAGCGGCAGGCCGTGCGCGCCGCCAGGGGAGGAGACGCGGCGTCGAGAGAGCATGGCGTGGCTGCCGAAAGTGGGCTGCAGCGGCGGGAGCGGCGAGGAGCGGTGGTGCGCGGCGGCGGCTGACAGGACGCCGGAGACGCCCGGGGACGTGCGGTGGCCGTTGACTGATGCCTCGCCAGTGTCCGGGGACGGAAAGTGGAGAGCGCCGGTGCGGAGGTGGGGGGAGGTGGTGGATTTGGGGCTGACGGGGCGCGGCGGCGGGGTCGAGATCGGGGGGGAGATCCTCACGCTGGGCGTGAAGTGCAGGGAGGCGGGACGCGGTGGCGGGGGCGACGAGCCGCGGAGGAGCGTGACGTGGTTGATGGGGGAGGAGTGGATGCGGGAGCTGGAGTCCGGGGAGGGGGCGGTCGGCTGGAAGGTGGTGGTGGAGATGATCTCCTGGATGGTCCGGCTGTCGGGTGCCCAGCCGGAGGGCGGGGTGAGTGCACCCGAGCCGAACCGATGCAGGTTAGGGTAGCTGCGGGCGGGCTGGAAGGGGGATCGCATGCCGGAGGCCGCGAGCTCGCGCGGCATGCTGTGCGAGTGCGGCACCGTCGGCTGCGCCGAGTGCGGCCGGAGGGGGGCCGTGACGGCGCCGGCGTGTGGCGCCTCCGGCGGCCACCCCGCAACGGCGACCGCGACGGGCATCGCGGCAGTCTCTTCGATCAGGGAGTCCCCGGCGTTCCGGCGGCGCGACTCGGGCAGCGTGTCGAGCACCGAGTCCGGCATCGTGTCCTGGAGGAAGCTTCCGGAAGCCTCGCTGAGCTGCACCTTGGCGCTGGAGATCTGGCGCCAGACGTCCGGCATGTTGCCGGCGGCGTGCGCCTTGGCCTGCACGGCGAGCGCGACGCGGCTGTCCAGGGTTTGCGGCGGCCCGCCGTCCTCGACGCTGTCGAACGAGAGCAGTGATGACGGCTGCGGAAGGCTGAGGTCGGTGGTGGGGCCGCCGGAGGGGTGGATGACGGGGTAGGAGTTGCTGTGCTGCGCGCCGGAAGCTGAAGGGGCGTCAAGGTGTTCCGCGGGGTCGGTAGGGTTTGGTGAGCTCATCATGCGCAGGCTGTTGCAGATGGAGGAGTCGCTGCCGATGGCGGCGCTGACGAGGCCGCCGAGGAAGAGGTGCGGCTCCCCATGCATGCTGTCGTCGCTGTCGCTGATCGGCGCGGCGGAGTCGCGGCTGCTCGCGCCGGCGGACGCGGCGAGGGGATCTCGCGCCTCCGGGGTGCTGTCGGAGTCCTCGCCGGCGGCCATGGCGGCCGGGCATGCTGTGATGGGGCGCAGCTGCGCGGGGCCGGGGGTGGACAGCGGCGGCTGCACCTTCGCGGGAGCTTCCCCATCGGCATCGTTCACCGCTGGCAGCCGCGGTGTGAACAGCAGGCTCGAGCTCGGAACCGAGTGTTCCGACATGCTCGGCTGCCGCAGCTGCGGGACCGCCGGCAGCTGCGGCGTGTGCTGCGGAGGGGGGCTCAGCGGGGGGGACAGCGGGGGGCTCAGGGGGGGGAGCGGGAACGAGGCGAGACCGGGGCGCGGGTGCGAATAGGTCGTAAACCCACCCAGCGCGGGGCGCGGGTTGTGGCTGGAGGGGTGTGGCTGGACGATGTGGGACGCGGGGGGGGCCAGGGGTGGCGCTGCGGCCGCGGCCACCGCCGCCGCCGGGTCGTCAGCGTCCATGACATGATAGCGCGGGCCCTCGGTGGAGACATCGCTGAGTTCCGGCAGAGAGATGCCGGACGTGACCGCGGTGTGTGCGGGGAGGTGCGTCGAGGAGGCGCCGGTAGGGTTGGGCAGGGCCGCGCTGTCGGCGCGTGGGAGCTGCATGCTGTGCGACGCGGCCAGCGTCGACCCTCCGGAGGCTCCCTGCAGTTCTTCCGGGATGTCGCCCGCCGGCGCCGCGAGGGGGCTCTCCCACGCCCAGTAATTGTCATCCTCTGACCTGCAGGCTGGCTGAAGAGCTCAGTGGCCGCTGCTGACACGTGCACCAGCCATGCACCGGGCACAGCACGCAGCATGCAGCCACACCAGGTGCACACCCTGCGTTTGTGCATGTGTGGTGGCATGGACAGGGCATGAACTCGCGCCGGCGGCCACTGTGCGGGAACGAGCCGCGAAAGGCTCACAGGCCCTCGTTGCCTTGCTGCGATCGTGTATGCAACGCAAGACACGAGATCTCGGCAGTGGCGTCATTAGCCGCACGATATGGCATTCTTCAGCATCGGCTCCCCGCACGGTATCAGACGGCTTTGACTGAAGATGGAGGGGGAGGGTCCAGCTTGCAGCAGCAGCAGCACGTGTGGAGGATCGCACATGATCGTGCCATCGCCGTCAGTATCAGTCGGGAGCTGTGCCGCATCGTCCCGCGACCCGAGCGGCTGGCCGCTGCTGCGCCGTCCCTGTGCACGACTCGGCCGACCGCTGTAGGACCGCCGGGTCGGCAGAGGCCACGCGGGTCGCCGTGCCGCATGCTGCGCTGCCGGGGGCTCGATGTAACCCTGTGCACGCGCCTCCGCAGCCGCGATGTGGGCCTGCGGCAGCGCCGCAGCCGGGGGCGGCGCGGCCGTCGCCACCATGGCCGCGCTGCCACTGCGCATGTCTACCGACGGCGGGGGGCCGGGCAGCGCGGACGCGGCGATCGAAAACGGGGAGCACGCGACAGGCAGCACGTCCGCCACGTCCGTGCGGTGTGTAGGTGGGCTGCGCGCTCCGGCTGAGCTGCCGGACGCAAGTTCGCTGCGCTGGCCACGGCCACCAGGGGCAGAGAGGATCTTGGCGCTCCAGCCGTTGCTGTCTGTGTCAAGCGATGCGTCGCTGCTGTGCATGCCCTGCATGTGCGCAAGACTTGCAGGCTCGTCCCACAGCAACATCCCACAGCAACATCCCTGGCCTGGCGTCCCACAGCAACATCCCACAGCAACATCCCTGGCCTGGCCCATGCTGCCTGCAGACTGGGATGCAGCTTCATCTGAGTGCCCAGCTTCATGGGCCATGTGGCAACGGAACACAGGCACACTGCACCACGAATGGACATGGCTGCCATGGCTATCATAATTCGCCATGGGTGCTGGTGCTGGTGCGATCCTAGGTACATGGAATCCCTAGGGATTTTATGCACCTAGGGATCCCTAGGTACATGGGAACAGGTATGCATTGGATTTACTTCAGATGTACACATGCCACTGGCACAAACAACCACACCATGGCAGTGAATATCCTGCCTGGGTGGGCCTCAACGAGTGCTGTGCTTGCATTTTTATGACAACTCCAAGGACACAACGCTGCCTGCCTGCTTTGCAATCACGTCCCGGGCTGTGAAGGTGGCAGAATCCTATCGTAGACGCCAGCTTGAGCTAGGGTATGATATCTCGGAAGCTCAGATGTAGATTATCTGGAGCATGTACACATGGAGGCCCTCGACCATGTCAACGATTGCCCAAGGTGCACCGACGAATAATGCACATTCTGCGCGAAACAAACGCCGGACCATGTATGTATGGAACGGATCGGCCACACATGCCCTGATGATAACGGCGTGCCTGCACCTAAGTTCATCGATGGCGCATGACGCCGCTTGGTGATGACCCACACTCAGTGAGCGCGCTCACGAAGGCTGCACAGGGCGGCATGCGGCAGGGAAGTAGCTGCTGCCACCTTCCGGCCGGTGATAGAGCACAGCCACAGCGAGCGGTCTGGTACGTGAGAGCCTACCACTTGTGGTTCGTGTGCGTGGATGGTTGCAGGCATGCAACCCCGATTCATTGACGTCGCCGAGCATGACCGACAATGACTACAATGACGCAAGCAGCACGCGATGCGAATTGACACAGGTTTGTCGGGCCGAGGGTCAACCACCCGGGCGGCAGTGGTCAGCAACACTGGGAGCATCAGTGGGACGGACAGCCTGTTCAGGAGTCGAGGCAGAGTGGGCGCGAAGCGAGGCGAAGCTGATAATACGGACTCAGAGTGCCATGCGCAACAGTGACAGCAAACTTGAACTTCAATGGCTGTGGCGAAAGACCAGCATCTGGATAACAAAACCTGTGATTCGTCCAACTCGAGCGGTGGATTGCTATGCAGGACAAAATCCTGAGATGGCTCGAGTGCAGGGCAAGGGTGGCCGCGAGCAGCATCTCACCGGGGACTGTCTCTTCTGTCTGGCCTTTGGAGCTACGAGGCTCATGATGCATTCAGGACACGAAGGTGAGCCTCCAGCAGTGGGCTCGCTGGAGGCTGGTTCTCAGGGCAACGGCTGCAGCTGCGGAGCTGTCGAAATCGACGATGAGGCTGGTCGGCTGCCCGCTGAACAGCAACGGCACCGCTTGACCACCGACGAAGTGCTCGCCAGTCCGCCGATCAAGGAGAAATTCCCAGGAAGTATCAAAAGGCTTAGATCCTTTTTGCCGCTGAAATAGGCTGAGGCGTCCGCTGGCAGCTGCTCGCAACGCCAATTGCAAGAGAACGGGTCACCGCCCTCACCTTAGCTGCCTACAACAAATGATACGATGGCCATCATCACGGTCTTTGTAAGAGCCTGGAGCGAGTGTTGCCGGGGATACACAGGCGGCATGACCTCCGCCGACGCCGTGACCCGACGGTATCAACAGCCCCATGCAGCCATGGCAATGCATATATTTCATCTCAGCCGCGACACCCCCGCATGCCAGCCACAATCTATGGCAATTAGACGGCATATGCCTCGACAGTTGCGTTCAATCGTGGGCCAGTGGTCGAAGACCTCGCTGTCACACAGAGTGCTCGTGCTCATGCAGACTGCAGCAGAGACTATACACCACCAAATCTCTACAAAATGAAGTATGATGAGTGCAGCACGCACCACAGAGCGACGTGAAAGGCCATCGACCGAAAGTACGAGCACAGATCTATCAGGCTACGCATGCCTCTCAATTGGGGCCTGACGCGGTTGTTAGCACAAATACCACAACTTACTGCATGATTGACATGCCCGTGCCATGCAAAACAAGCAGCACAGATGGCAATCATCTGATTGCATCCCGTGTGCGCAACTGTCCACCGGGAAGGCGACAGCAACAGCAGTTACAGCTCGTCAACGCCCGTGTCGCCACTTCGGCTCACGCGGTTGGGTGTGATCGTGACAAACCCCAGTGTGAATCGGTGCGCCATACCGTGGTGAATGCTCTGCAAAATAGAGCAGTGAGCGCACGCAGCGATGTGGGCCGCAACGCTTTAAAATTTGCTGAACACCAGCGCCAGACCAGTCGAAAACCACATATCGCCGACCACATGTGTTTCGTCCTCTCCGGAGATCTCCCAACGTGGATCATGAGCACGGGCACTGAATAGAACACGATGTGAACAGCGGATGCGCGTGCCCGCGGCCTTCACGAGTCCACACTGCCACAGTGCACTCTGCCGCACATCGGTCACTGCGCGCTGCCAGTGGCACAGCGTGTCTACAGCGGCGGCCACAATGAGAGTCCCAATGTGATGGTTGGCAGGGTTGACACCGCTGTGCACATTCTGGCAGTTTCTTACGGGAGGCCACGCAAGCTTGGGGCCTCCGAACGTCAGCAACCGGGCGGAAAAAAACGTTCGTGCCCGCGAACATCCCACATAATACACCATGTGGGTAGTTGCATCCACTCACTCGCTTGAAATTGTTCCACTGGCGCGCTCGTCATGTCAGAAGTCGATGACCTGCTGGTCAGGCTCGGCGGTAGAACGCAGCTGTCAAAGCGATTCGACGTGGCTTCGGTGACAACTCCGCATGCCACGACGCACACATGCCAACGGTCAAACCATCCGAACCTGCGCGACCTGGGCCCAGCTGGGCATCGCTGTCAGCAACAGTCACATCCCGTGGATCCCACGCGTGTGCAACCGCTGCAGGCGACGCGCGTGGCCATGCCCGCCTGCGCGCATGCGGTCAGAGCACCTGGACACCGGGCTGACAGCGAACAACGTCACGGCAGCTGCCACAGCAACGGATGCACCAAGATGCACGTCCCACCTACGCACCCATGGATGCATAGCTATGCCGCACACGCTAGCTTGAAAGCGATCTTGGCACAGAGCTCCCGTATGCGTGCCCGGGTAAGCACTCACTCTGGCACGGTCACCGCGGCCATGCACGACCACAGGCCAGCTGCAGCTCATAAAAACGGCCGAGGTGATGCTCGGACGCAGTGCGGGATAAGCGCTTATAAACGTGGCCTGACATGCACGCATGCATACGTATGTAGCGCTGTCGTGCATGCATTGCTTACTGCAGCGTGATGCTGTCAGCCATCTGTCCTTTCCTTTTACATTCGGGCACCAAAACGTTTTTGATTCTCACAGGCAGATGACGCCAGCGCAGCTGAGCTGGGTTCAAGCAGACCGAGGACCAGGAATAACAGAAGGGTTGTCTCACAGCTTTCTAGCTGTGTAATGTTGGTGCTGATGGAGATGGATGATGTGTGTGGTGCAAGTGAGGTCCATGTTAGCATGGGCTTGCACTGGTGTGTGTGAGGAGAGGTGAGATGACACCTCTCCGGCCCGAGAGGGTCGTTTCAGAAACTATTGCAACTGCTGACGCAGCGTGACGGCAGCCAAGCTACGTTGCGTTGAGCAGGCTGCTCTGCTTCTGTCCTGCCTACTGGTCACTCTGTTGTTGACCACAGAGTGCACATGACTTGGTCCGCACTGCAACCGCGGCCGGGAATACGCAAAGGCTTCATCAATCGCAGCACACTGCATGTTCGCGCGTTGCTGTCGCGAAAAGTTCCTACAGTTGAATCTACGCGCAAGTCACGCCCGCCTGTTATCACCAGTACCATCCGTGCACTCTATCACATCAACACAGATATATGTGAGTCCTGGATATCCAGGCGTAATGGCACCGCGATCCATGCGGAGTGGCGGGAGTGGCTTGTCTGAATCGGAGCGCCCAATTGCGATTAAAAACGACTGCCATGGCTCTGTTGCCTCATGACCGTCATGTTTTACGTTTGTGCCTGCAGACCAGGCTGTGCTGAACGCCTCGCCTACAGAACCCACTACTTTTAGCCTCACACATTTCTGTGGATGCGCCACAGTATACGCGTGTGTGGAGTGGACGGCCTGCGCTCCACACTGACCGCACGCAGTATTCACGCCTTGCCAGGAACGATGTACATACTCCATCACAGTGCCAAAAACAATGCCGCGAAGCAAACGTGTCAATATCACCAACATATACGCCGTCTCACCTCGGCCATCGCGGTCAACATTTCTGACACGCGTGTCACTCGACATCCTTCTGCGCCATGCATGCACCGATGCTGCACCGAAGAGCGCACACTGGCACAAACTTGGGCAACTCTCTTGCAACAGTATCCAGCTGGATCCAGCCGGAGCTTGTCCACTGACCAACCTAGTCTACTAAGCACACTACTCATTGAACTGCCTGCTTGGTCAAGGCTGATGATGCCCACTATTGCCAATCTAACAGTTCCTGGCTCACTATGAAGGGTGCCCTGGAGCAGGTGCAAGGTCTCAGAGTGCAGCTGGAGTGACACCTGCTCCCAATCAGGGCTGGCCTGCACTCTTCACCGCAATTCTGACAACCACAAGACTGCTGTGCTGCATTGGAGAGCTCACAGGAAAACACACAGGCCATCACCAGCCCCAGCTGTCTCAACCTGCCCCATCACTACTCCTACAATGATGAGTGCTGCTGCTGGAGGCATGTGGCCACCATCACAGTCCACTGAATCCCTCCGGCTTTGGCCCTGTGGCTTCAGTTGCGACTGTCCCGCTTCCTGACTCGATTTTGCAGTGCAAGGCAACTCATGGACTGGCACTGGGGCAGAGCAGTTGAATTGAATCATCCGGCCACTGCAACCACTGAGTCAGAAGCCTTTGACTCATTGCCTTGCGGCACAGTCATAGGCTGATGCGACAAAGAGTCACTGCCACAGCAGACCATTTCTGGCTGGGCCACTGTGCACAACTGTACGGCACACGTGGACACCCCAGCAAGACTGCCAGCTCCTGGTTCATGTTGGCCTCGACACAACCAGCAATCACGCCTGCAATTCAAACCCAAACTCGACGCCGCACTCTCCGCCCCCCTCTTCCCAGACCACACAACAAGCCTGTGCTGCACAGCCCAGCACACAGCACAGCCACGTCTGCGCGGATCACATCACAGCCGCTAGCGTCCACCACACTGCCCCAGCAGCTCACGCAGGCGCTGCTCTGGCTCCCGCACCAAACTGGATGTTACGCGCTCGCCAGCAGTGCCTGGTGTGCTGCGCTTTGCTGTGCATGCTCTGCAGGCCCCACCCACTGGCAGCACGCCCCCTACGCCTGCCGCTGCTCCGACGGGTGCCGTGGCCACTGCCCGCCTGGATGCGCCGTGTTGCCCCCCTCGACGCCGTGTTGTGTTCCGCCTCAGGAGTCGGCGTCCCTGTGGTCCGCGTGAATAGGGCGACTTTATCAGTAGCCACCGTTATCACACGCACGCATGCTGGTGTCACGGCTTCTGAAGAGGACACGTGCCCCTTGCCCCTTGCACACCGCGCCACCGATGCGGCACTGACTTCTATCTCCGAGGCTGACCTTCATCTCAACTAACACCGTGCATCGCCACCCCAACACCCCAACACCCCAAGTCTGACCGGCTTGATGGGCCGCGCCCCTGCCCACCACTTCGCAGTCTGCTCGCCTCTGGCATGGCATTTTGCAGGCTCTGGCATGGCGTTCGGCAATCCGACGGCAGTATGATTCATGGTCTCCACAAACTCCTGCCAGAATGGGAAGTGCAGTACTCAGCAGAGGTCACGAGCATACATGCTTGCAGCAGACTGTGAAACTTGCCTGCCACGGTTTGCCCCCCCTGCCACAATTCAGATTAGCAGCACTCTGCAAGCTCTCCTTACGCAAGCTCAGACTTCTGAAGACACCGTACGCAAGCTCAGGTCTGAAAACAACCCGACTGCAATGCGCCAGATTGGCCAACCTGACCGGTGTACGAGTCGCCATGAGCAACGTTGGCTATATATTGGGGTCAACATATACTATCGGCTGCACCATCGGCTGCACATCGCCATACACACATACATCCATCAGCGATAGTGCAGCACTGGCTGTGTTGTTGGCTGTGCCAGTGCGAGATCTGGGCCGGCGCGAACTCACGCCCAGCTGACATCAAACTCATACTTCAGACTCGTACTGGAGACCTGGCAGAACTAGCCTCTGTGGTAGAGCTGGCACTGGTGCAGAACATCTGGGGCACGGGTGACAGGGGTGACACGCATGCGCATGTTTACATCTGCCATCCTGTGAGTTTTGGCGTACTTGGTTGCCTCCCAATGCGCCCCAAAACGTCACAGGATGCCCTACGAGGTAACAGTCAACACTGCTCTGGTGTGTGAGAAGACAGTGAGCATGGGAAGACGGGCTGCGGTGAGGCTGCGGTGAGGTGAGGCTGCGAGAGATGGCAAGGCTATGAAATGTGGGTCAGGGTCATGTTGGCGCGCAAAGGAATGCTGAGCAGGTGTGGGCATGCTGGGCAGGCAGTGGCACTTGTACTATCGACGTAATATTAATGTGCTTCCGGTGCAGGCAGCACGCTCCTGGTGGTGCCCAAGAGGAGCAGAGGACATGCCACACTCCTGGGACGGCAGGCGGGCAAGCGGCACGCAGCATGCGATTGCTCTCATGCAAATGCTGCATCGCACGCAGCACACAGCATGCAGCACAC
>JALKAD010000217.1:172249-187180 GCA_024500015.1 Ulva compressa | reverse complement strand
CGGCAAGGCACCAGATGGCCCATCGGGGACAAGTCACACATGATCGCCAACCATGGCCACAAATGCGGTCCGTTCTGCTGCTGTCCAGTCAAACCCGCATCCCCCGCATCACACCAACACGAGCTAACCGCTCGCATGACCCCGCCTGTTCACGGCAACCACCCCCAGCACAGCACGCAGCGCACAGCACGCGCAGTGCGCACCTGTAGTTGCGTCTTGACGACGTCGAGCGGTGTCGTGATTGCGCCGGAGGTCATGCCGCCGAGCATAGCGCACAGCGCCTGCACCGCGGCGACGGCGCCGACGTCCTCGTCGCGCACGTCAGCACCCAGCGTGTACAGCGCACGCCACGCCATGTCTTGGTACGCGGCGTACACGCCCCACCACACCGCGCTGGAGGGCGTGTAGGTGAGGAGGGACATGCCGAGGCCGCGGTAGAGGCCGGCGGCGCCCTCCGTGCGCACGATGTGCGCAGCCATGGTGAGCCCGGACTGCTGCGCGGCGGAGGGGGTTGCGGCGGCGCGGGCGGAGGAGGAGAACATGCGGCTGGAGGGGGGGCCGCCGGAGGAGCGCGGGGGGGAGGCGGGCGACGGGCCGGGCGCGGGGCGAGGCGCGGGGGCGCGAGGGGTTCTGGGGGGCGCGGGGGCCGCGGCCGCGGGGGTCGACGATGAGGCGGGAGGAGACAACGTCTATGGGGACGACGACCTGCGAGACACGCGGGGGGTGGGGGGCTGTCGTGTTATTCAGAATGACTCATTCTAGATCTGAGCAGACATGGACGCCAATGGGCGCTCCTTGCCGGGGCCCCAGTGGGCGGAACTGGCACGCGGCGCCAGCAGCACTGCTGCAGGCATCGCGTTTTGCACATGTGCAGAGCAGATCTGTGTGCGGGACTCACGCATGGCACGTGGCGAGAGAGGCCGGTGCCGATATATGGTGGAAGCGGCTGCACGACACGCAGCCAGCACGCAGCCAGCACGCAGCGCAACCGCAGCACATGCAGAGGGGAGAGACGGCACGGACGCCGCGGTGCTGCTGAGTTGCCGCCTGCAAAGTGCGCGCCTGGCAGCACAGCGGCGACGTCACAGCACGCAGCACGAGGGACACATCACTACCGGAGCGCTATACGGTTCAATCGCCATGACGGGGGAGAATGTAGCAGGACATGGCGCAGAGGCTTCTGCCAAGGCACAGAGCCTGCCCTTGGGATCGGGAGATACGGCGGGAAGGGGGGGGGGCACACTGCGGCGGAGGCGACGGATGCGACGGCGCCGCCGACGCCGCTGGAGAGGGCCGCGGTGGTGGCGGTGGAGAGGGCGCCGGGGGCGTGCTCGTCGAGGGCGGTGCGCGTGGCGGCACGCACCACCTCCAGCGTCGGCAGGTAGATCATGCGGGCCTGCACGAGCACGGGGGGGTGGGGCTCATCACATACTCAGGTGTGGATGGCATGCGACTGCTGTACCGTGTTACCATTTGGAACGGTGCTAGTGCTGCAACGAGCAGCCGAGCACAGGCGGAGCGGTGCAGGTGATTTGGAGCAGCTGAGGCTTCCGTGATGCCTGCGGGGTGTAAATGTAATTGTAAATGTAAACTGAATTACTTGCCGTAGCCAATTAGGCCATTGACATCTCCGGCGAACCGGGACCCAGGAGCCGAAGGGGTAAACCAACCGATGTGCCGTGCGCTTGTTCAATGTGCACATATGCAGGGCCGAAAGCTGCGCAGGGATGCTGTGGATGCAGGTCAACGTGTAACAACGTGTACCACTTCCGGAACCGACACACCGGAGCGTGATTGCATGTTACAAGCCGAGTGCTGCCACTAGATGGCAGGTGTAGTCATGCGTTCGCCGCTCTGCTGGGCTACCGCGTGGTTTACCTCTGCGCTGATAGGTGTTAACCACGTGGAGAATTGCGGTATGCAGTCACCCACGCTGAGCCATGAGCTTACACAGCTGATGCTTGCAGCGACGGAGTTTCAAGGCGCCATTGCAGCAGCGGAAGCAGAACTGTGTGTTGCGATTGCGTGAGCCGAGGGCCAACACGCCCGGTGGGGACGCGTTATAGCACATCTTTGATAGACAGCCAACGCAGTGTCATGTTAAAGAGCGATACTGCCTATGCAGGGATGGAGATGGCGGAGATACGGGCGGACGTGGCGACAAGTAGGTCGCCGTGCAAGTGCTGTGCACGGCGGTGAATAGAGGCGCCGCTCAGCACCATTGAACCTAGCGTATAATTACATGTTAACACCCTTGCTGCTATCTCAGCGGTACGTGGGGAGCTGCGGGTTGCCCAGACGGTGGGAAACGAGCTCGGCTGTACTAGGTGACCTCCAGCCCCACACATGATTACGGCATTCTAGGCGACATGAGCACGGCAACATGCGCGCTACCGACGCTGGACAACACACGTCAGGCATTCAAGTTCCTGTCTCCAGAACGCAGACGCGTTCATGCTGTACCGGCTGGATGATGGTGGAATGAGCTGAACAGCGATCTTGGCATACGGATCAGTGGGAACACACGGGGATGGCGCCTGTCACAGCTGTGCCAAAGCCACGATAAAAGCCTCGGACTCCCTCTGACTGATACAGCGTAGACGCCGTCTGCACTGCTCCTCGGAAACCGGGGTGAACATCAGCTGAGGCCATTTGCCTTGTCTTGACGACTGACAACGGATATAGTGCTGTAACTACTCCACTAAAAAGGCCGACTCCATATATGAAAGCGCGTTTTTGATCAAGCCTGCAAGGAAAGTGTTTCTCACGTTGTCCACGTCGTGCCCCTCGTTTGCAGTGAAACGGACAACGCAAGCTGATCAGGACCCATAGCGCAAGATCGCACTTGTCAACATCTATATCACGGATTGCAGGGCCCGTTGGGGGCATCCGGCGTGATGTGTCACCCGACATGGGGCGCGACCGTCCCTCAAGCTCCCTGAAAGGCTTTCAACACAGCCTACCTCGGTCCGAGAACAGATTCACTCAACGTGTTGCGGAAGCTTTTATCGCTGTGTACAATAAAAAAACTGCTGAGAACATGCAGTCGGTTGCAAGGATGTGTCCGTATCGAGGTCGGAGCAGCTGATATCGCAATCACAATGGGCAGCATAGAAGGGTTGTAGCTGCAGTAGCGTTGCGGTGAGCGTTGAAATGTCCATTAACGAGGCTAGGCACTCCTCACATCGGGGCCATGGTGGAAATCTCGGGTGGCTAGTGGCGCCTTGGCGGAGCAGCTCCGCGGAGCTCCGGCGAGGTGTGCGCTGGAGCCGGCCGGGTGCCGGTTGATTTTTTTGCAGCCTTGATGCATACCATGCTCCAATCCTCAAGGAACGCCATGTCGAGTATTTGATACATACTACTTGGTGATTTGTCGCAGCCAAATTCCATCGTCTCGTCGTTTCCAATCGGAATCTCTTTCCGTCTTCGCTGTTGCAGCGTTCGGCGACTTCACCGTTTGGCATTTCGCCGAATTTGCGGCACTGCTCACACATTGAAGACATGTCTATTCTTACGCAAGCTCTTTCGCATGCGGTTGTCTGCAGCATGCTGCTTGGGGGCCTTGTAAAGGCTCGTGCAATCGAGTACGTGCCGTGAACTCCTGCTTACCTGCGGAGCGTCTGCAGTATGTGCGTGAATGTACGCCTACGTCGAATGCAAGAGTCCAGCCTGGTCCATGTGGGCGTTGAAGTCTTGTACTGCTGCACGGCTCACATGGACCTGAATCAGATCGATCGCCTGCAAGTAGAGATGGCCTCACGATGAGGCAACTCCCTTGTGCATCATATTCTTCTGACCAGGCGTGACCTCCGCATTGCTTGCAGAGTCCACTCGGACAAGCTTGACAACAGCGTCCTCCGTAGCGGTCTCGACTTCAGCGTGCGCCCTTCCCTCTCAAGGAACTCATGTTGCCAAATTCTGCCATAGTAGCGGTTGTGGCTGAAGGTGAGTGGTACAATGGACAGTTTGAGAACGGTATCCACCACTGTGTGATATCAAACGCGTTCTGCAGGTCAACACGGGGGTAAACATCATTGAAGTTATCGAATCGGCATGGGATGCAATCAAAAGCGCAGATAAGTGATGTGAGTCATGGCGAGAAGCTTGCGGAGTTGGTGTTGGTGGCAATTATGTTCTTGTGGCCCAAGGAGGTCACTCATCCCGAGATACAATGACAATCACTTTCAGAAGCCTTTCCGAACCCTCTGGCATATGAATATATTCCTGTTCGCCGGAGCAGGCGGGCACGATGAACACTGGCCACCTGTATGATGCACAGTAGCATGTCCGCCCTTGCGGTTGACGAGTGGTTGTGCAACAACCACCAAACAGCAGATATTGACACCACGATGGCCATTCTCGTGGCCGTGTAGCAGTAACCCCCCGATGTCATGTAACACGGGTCCCTTGAGTTGCCTGCATATCCTGCCCGATGTTCACTTTCATAGCTGCCCAAGCAAGGCGGGTTGAAGTCAGCACCACATGTGGCCACACACCAACCTGCTTCAAGCCATGTGAGAAGATATGCCCCGGCGCCTTTCGTGTTGCCCCCGCTGCCGTGATACAGTCCTGTTTCGTGGAGTTGGGTTGTCTGCAAGCTTCTGTCAGCCATGCCTGTTCAGTTACAGCATACACACACTCACACACACACACACACACACACATGCCCGAGGCAACGCGCTGTTGTTCAGTATGGGCTTGCAGGTCATGACTGGTGTGTCTGGAAAGGCAGCCGTGGCCGGCAGAATCCGCCCGGTTGCTGAGCTGTGAGGTAGTGCGTCGGATGTGCCACTGGCATGACTAGCGCATAACGACTCTATAACCACACACACATGCCCGTTTCTCAATACTTTACAGCAGCCAGATCCATGTGTCACATAGGAGCGGCTGTGGACGAGCAGGGCTTGCCTTGCCAGCCGGTAGCCATACCACTGAATTGTGACCAGTCCATCGACCCAGGGCAATGACATGCCTTGCACGCGTGCCTGAGCCACACCTGCTCTAGTGTACATGGTTGTGCCAGACCTGAAGTGTGCAGGGGAGGCGGCCCACAATGGTCGCATGGTCCACTCTGGTTCAAAGTCTTCGTAAGCTCATGACAGCAAACCAGGTGCCGTCACTGCACTGCCTTCACTGCTTCCCCGCTCCCTGGTGGCCTATTCGTTGCAGGCAGCCGGACAGGAGGCAGGCTCACTTACCTCGCGTCCACAGTGTTCTACCACTGCAACATCGCGTGCCCAGAACCGGTATCCAACTGTATCAAATGCCGGAGAACCAGACTCACAATCAATCAAATGCTCACGGAGCACGACTTTCGGCTCATGGCAGCATGCATACCTCTCCCGGTCGCGGCAGCCCGATCCTGCAGCTACAAGCACCTGCGAAACAACTGTGCGTGCATCGCACTCGACTGACAGTATAGAGCAAACGCCACGGGAGACACACACTGACAGGCAGCTACGCTGCCCGGAGCTAAGGCTTGGCGTAGAGTCGGGTGGACCCTTCGGGCGATGGTTACAGTTCAGGTCATTCATCCCCGGCACTCCTGCCGTTGGGCCTAATTAGGAGCATGCCACATGAAGCCAGGACTTGTGGCTTGCATCCCGGGAACAGCGAGTATTGTATTTGTTAGTTGTGCCCGGTACAGTGCCTCAAGTGGCATGCCCTGCACCTCCATCCATCACACCCCACGGAACGCGAGCGACGGCGCCATGCGGCACCGTCACCGGCGCTGGCCTGGCCTGAGGGACACAGTATCCCCACGGCAGTGCCATTAAAACACGAGTTGGAGAGAGGCACCTGTGTCTCTGAAGGACACAGGCTCCCCACGGTACACAGCATCCCTACGGCACTGCCAGTCAGCACTGAGCCCTGGTGCCAGCTGATAGTGTCCTCTGCACTAGGACACCATTGCATGCAAAAATCTGGCCTGGGGGAGCAGGCGGGCCGGCGTGTGGGCCCTCTGCCGTGCAGCCCACCGTGATGCACCGGCAAACAACCATCACTGCATGCAAACATTGAGAAATGTGTTACAGAGGCATGCAAACAACAGCGAGCGGCCTCCGCCATGCTGCCGTAGACGACCGACCACTGAAACACCCGCCTGCTGGCCAGCCGCAACCATCCGCCTGGTCTGCTCCAAGCATGCTGGCGTACACCCTCCACATGCATACGCGCACCTACCACATCTCATAGCACACAGCACACAGCACAAACATAGCCCCTGGCACGCTGCTGTGCCCGGTGCGTTCACTCAAAATCTGAGTTGCACCGGGCGGGACCAATCGGCACCAGACACCTGTCCGGTGACAGTGCCGAGTCAACAGCCGGGTATGGATCCCACATGGCGCCAAGATCCCAAATGGTTGCTACACCGCCGGATGCATGACAGCCATGCACAGCATGCAGCGTGCAGCGGCCCCATTCAAGAGCGTGTCACACTCAAGAGCCTCAAGGTACAACCTGGCCTGAGCAGCGTCCCAAACACGCCGCCGGCACCGGACCCTGTCACTCCCTGTCATGCTGTGCTCCTGCCGTGCTGTGCTCCTGCCATGCTGTGCTCATGGGAGCTCCTGCCATGTGTATCCCCCCGCCGGGTGGGCAGTGTGGCGCACTGAAGGCACAGCACCACGGCCCCACCCCTGCTTCGCATCGCCTGAGCGGTATGCACAGCACGCACAGCACGCACAGCATGCAAGTCGCAGCACAAGTCCATTACGACGCAGCACGCAGCACGCACAGACGCACCATCTGCCCGACCTACCGACATGCGCCCAGCACAGCACGCAACTACTAGTAGCAAAGCAGGCGACACAGCCACCCA
The DNA here is from genome assembly GCA_024500015.1 of Ulva compressa. NCBI lineage: Eukaryota > Viridiplantae > Chlorophyta > Ulvophyceae > Ulvales > Ulvaceae > Ulva > Ulva compressa. The sequence continues at coordinate 180,357 of JALKAD010000217.1, read as the reverse complement.
CAAAGCCGAGCAGGCAGGCATCCTTCAAGTTACGAGTTACCGTCCATCCTTCCCTACACTACGCTCCCCCCTGGGGTCCCCGCTCCTACGCCGAGGCCTGCTTCTGTGCTGCCTGCTGCTGCAGGGTGTACTGCCGCTGCGCGTAGCGCGCAAACTCGTTCATGTCGCTCTGGATGATCTGGGTGACGAGCGGCGTCAGCAGCGGCCCGAACGGCAGCAGCGGCGCCGGCACCGCGAACTGCACGCTCAGCCGCACCTTGCAGGCGCGCGCCGACGCCGCCATGAACCGCACCTGCCCGCGGTTCTGCACCTCCAGCCACCCCGAGCCCTTCATGGATCCCGGCACCGACTGCCAGTGGATCTTCTGGTCCCTGCACAGCGCGCAGCGCGAGTGTGTCTACCGGTGCCATGACAACACCGGTCAGCGTGACACTGTCACGTGGCGGGTCCAGGGCGGTGGGTGCAACATGGCCACACGAGCGCAGTGTCCACGCGTCCGCAAGCGCACAGAGTCAACCCACCGCCACCTGTGCTGCCGGTAGAAGCCCGCTGTGTGCTGTGGCAACAAGAGTGTGCACAGTGTAATCGGCGAAAACAGGATGCACGTGAGAACGGTGTCGAAGTGAGCGTTTCAACAGGATATGATGTGCTGGATACGTAGTCTCGGGCACGGGTGCATGCCCGAGCTGGGAATGAGTCCAATGCATGGAATCCTAGCACATGCGTGGGTACCCACTCATGTGCTAGGATTCCACCGATGGGTACCGATGGGTACCCATGGGTACCCATCGGCACCCACCCCACCCACAGGTGTGAACCGGCGTCTAGGTGCGGCAACTGGAAGGCAAAGCGAGCGCCGGCCCCCATGCACCTCCATAAGGAGCGCCGGCCGGCGGCAAGGCATGGCCGCCATGCGTATGAGGAAGCCTGGGGCATGCAAGGTGGCCGTGACAGGGCAGAGTTGTTCCACTCTGGGCCTAGATGCAGAACCCAGGTCCAGCGTGACTGGAGAGGTGCTGTCCAGCGGGGTGGAACCGGGGCGGAACGATGTGAACACGGCGGCCTCCACATCGGGTTTCATGTAGTTTGACGGGGCACTATGTGTGTGGTACAGGGTGTTGCTCTGCGCTAGTCATGCATGTGGCACATCCGACGCACTACCACAGCTCAGCAACCGGGCAGGATTCTGCCCGCCACGGCTGCCTTTCCAGACACACCAGTCATGATCTGCAAGCCCATTCTGAACTGTGTGTGTGTGTGTGTGTGTGTGTGTGTGTGTGTGTGTGCGTGCGTGCGTGCACCTCATACAAACTGAAGTGTGTGGCGTTGGGGTTGGCAGTGGGCGCACGGGACTGGAGGAAGGTTCTTCGCCATCCAGGACAGCTCCCACGTCTGCCCAAATGCATCCTGCCTCAGCATCCACTTGGACGTGTCCTCCCCAGTGTTCTGCAGGCACAGGGGCCACAGTCACGGTGGGCGACAGCATGACTACTCAGATATACAGTGGAGGCTGCCAGCGCCAGAGTGTGGCACGTGCCGCAGTGCCCACGTGTTGCCCTGGAGACCTTAGACCTTGGTCCGGGAGACCTTATACTGGAGGGCTGAGGTGGAGGTCAGGGGAGAGGTATCATGCACTGGCCTCCTATGGCCAGCTATCATGCACTGGCCAGATCGAGTGTCAGGTGTAGCTGCAAGGCAGTGTTGATGTGCAAGGTAGTGCAGGCGCGGGGCAGCACACCTGGACCTCCTTGATCCAACTCATATACTTGGGAATCGACTCTCTGTCCTCAAACAGCTGGTATGCGAACGCCTGCGGCACGTTGGCTCTTGTCTCGGCTCTGCATGACTGCACTGTGTTGGACACACCTCCTTCAGGCGATTGAAACCTGTTTCTGCTCTCTTCCAAGCAGGTGAATGGACAAGGTACGACATCCTTGACAACACGAGGGTGGTTGCAGAGTGTTTGGACGAATTGGTGCATGGAGAGTTGTATCAAGGCTGGGATGGCTTGGTGTTGAGTTTGACATGATGATGTGGCCCTTTGGTGCCTGTCAAACTCAGAGGCACCGGCAGTTATGACGGAGCAGGCGGGAGAGATTCCAGCACAGTCAACATGAGTCTATCGGGATCGGTTGAAGGAGCGAGTTCAATCGGCTCAGTCGAGGCACGGCTCTGCAAGTCCCAGTGGAGCTGGTTGTGCAGCACCAAGTGGAGCGGGTCATGATCTGAGCGAGCTGCACACTGACACACGCAAGCGGACTCGAGACACCGGCAGCTCAGAAGTTTATTATGGACGGTGCCAGGCTGGTGGCACGGACGGCATTCATTTGGCTGTGTGGCAGGCGTTGCCCACGACTGATACACTGCTGACTGCAGCTGCGCGTCGAGCGATCCCCAGATAAAGTGAACACAGCAACGGGGATGTCACGGATTCGCAGTTGGCTCACTGCATCGCTTGCATGGGTGTTTGTGCATTTGATCGCGATGCTCGCACAAGCATTCGCTCCTGCGTAGCCTGGCCAGGCTCGCGGGCTCGCTGACGTTGCACACACGTGGAGCCTGCCGCACTCTCAACGGCATTAATTCATGAATCTCGCAAAGATCATCATGTTGCATAGCCGGGTGCAAATTTAAGCGAGTCAGAGCATCGCACCTGCTCTCGAGCCAGACCGAACTGCTGACATTGCGACGATCCTTTGAGGCTGCACAGCTAGCTAAGCATGTAAGACAGTGTATCAATGGCAATTTACTGATGCTGATAGATGCATGGGACGCATCTGGATGGCAGTGTTCAGGACGCGGCAAACAAGAACGCACCATTCAGAGATCTCCGCGAGATAGCAGGGAGGCCGACAACTGCGCACGCTTTCGATCTAGAGGCCGCACAACAGTCTATTCGTCCACTATGGACTCTGATCGACGCCATTCTCGCAGCCTGCAACGTCAATGCCAGGATGAACGAGGTGCACCAAGCACTCCGCGTGGACTGACTTATACGCTTGCACCCGTCTTCGGAGCACTGCAGACCTGCAATGCCACTGAGTACTAGATGTTGTTTGGCTCCGGACCGCGGAGTGCGCCTTGGCGCGCGCTCTTGTCGCACATCCGCTAAGCCGAATGCGTGGCGGACACCGCCCCGGTCGCGCATGCAATTGCATGCCACTGCCGACGCTGACTGTGACTGTGCTGTGTGGAGGTCGCACCCTGCGAGCCGATCCACTCTCCTCAACAGTCCCCAGAGATTACTTCACACCAGGAAGTCTGCAGAGGCAAGCGCCAGCATGCAGGACTCGTGTTCGTCTCACTGGCGGCCGTGGCAGCGGTTGGCCGGCATGCATGGCCGCCATATGGCGCAGGAGGCCGGTGCCCCAGCACGTAGGCCACAGCACCCCAGCACGTAGGCCACAGCACCCCAGCCCGTAGGCCACCCGTGCATGGGTGCTCGAGCGTGCAGCGTCTGGTCTGCCCGGCAACACGGCCCCGCAGGCGCTAGTCTGGCCGAACCAGCAGTACTTGCAAGCTCCCTGTGTAGTGGTGCAGCATGCACTCCGAGTCTGGCACTTGCTTGCAGGCCTCAGAGGCCGCTCAACGGTGTAATCCGATACCCAGACACTCAGAATGCGTGCAAGTGCAGTCGAGCCCTCACAGCTGCGCAGCATGTGGCCCGCTGTGTGCTGTGCTGTGGCCCCTGTGTGCTGTGCTCCCTGTGTGCTGTGGCCGTGCACGTTGCCGCTCAGGCAGCTGTGTTGATGTTTAGCCATGCGATCAGCCGGGTCGACGTCGGGCCACTGCACAGCTGATTTGGATTGATCCTTCGCCGCGCGATCCGCTAGGGCCGACTGCAGCTGATCGTGTTTGATCCTGCCAGCAATGTTTACCAAGATCGTGAGCCAGCTAGGCCTGCAGTCGATTATGACGGCAGCCGGCCAGGACGGCAGGCAGCACAGGCATTGATGGACATGCATGCGAGCTCAGTCGCACACATTTGGCTCGCGTGATTGCACGCCTCGGTCTCGACCGAGGTTTGCAGGCGCGTGTTGCATTGAGGGTGAAATCGGTCCCGCTTGTCGGAGGTGTCAATGTCCTCATGGATACGGCGATGTAATCATACATACATACATACAGACCCAGCCTCGATGTAAGAGTACATACAGACCCAGCCTCGATGTAAGAGTACATACATCGCACACAGGGAGCACAGGCATTGATTGACACGCGCGCGTGCTCAGGGGCCTAGGCAGTGGCGACCAGCCGTGTTCTATTCTCCACGATTCAGGACCGCGCCAGCCGCATCAGCCGTGATCTACTCTTGGTGGTGGCCAGCAGTGCCAATGACCCGGGAGGACCAGTGCGCCAGCTGAGCACCGAAAAAAAAACAGAAAAAAAAAAACAAGTGATCGGGCATCATGCCAGACCCACACGGGCATCGGTCACAGCACCCCTGTGGACAGGGGCGGAAGAACAGTCAACACGCACGACTGCAGCAGACAGGGGAGCAGAGAGAGCACGCACACGCTCAAACAACGCACACTGCCGAGACGACCACGCGTGCAGCTGGGCCCAACGGGGCAGCCACACAGTAGGCACATCCACGGGCGCAGAGGAGCACCAGGCAGAAACCCGGGAGGCGGTGCGCATCACAATTAACAGCAGCCACAAGGCGAGCGCAGACGCCACGATATCGAGCGGGCCGGGCGACACAGCACGGCAGGGCAGCTGCAAGATGCAGCAGGAATGCAACGGTGCAGGCAGTCGCAACACCGTCACGCGCAGGTTGGGGGTGGTGCTCCTTATGGTGGGTCGCTGGTAGCCCATGCACAACAAGATGCAGCTCATACAACTCATCCGATCAAAGACGAAGATGACGCTACCATCGGCGATGTCCAAACGCGCCTGGACATTCTCGTGCTTCAGAATTCTGTTAACAAGCTCCGGAGGGCGGAGCTGAGGGGGCTGCTGAAGCCCCTGCGCAACCCGCAGGCCCACAGTGATGACCGTCCGCAGGCTGACGAACGCGCGCTACACCCCAATGCCTCATCAGTTACGACAACCGGAATACCGGTCCGTGCGCCTTCTGCACATCCACCGGCCTGGCCCGGTGCGACAGCACGGGCCGCCAGATGCGCGCAGCCTATGCAGGCCCTCTTGTTCCTGCCCAGGCGATACACCCGCGGTGGTCGCGTTGACAGAAGTCTATTGTTGACCGACTGCCGGGCCTATGGCCTGGCGTGTGTAACATTCGCGCGCTATCAGACGGATTTGGCGGGTAGCAGACCGGCGGACCCTGACTCCCCCTTCGACCTCATGTACCGCCTGACGATCCACAGCCCGGCCCACTGCATCCACATCGCACGAGCTCCCGAACTGTTTCGCTGGCACTGCCGCCAAGCCCTCCATGGTGCACACGCCGTCCTCCTGAACTCGCACGACTTGCCCTCCCGCACCGCCCAGGCCCGAGCCCCTGCTACTTATGTAGACCACGACGGCTTTACCCTCCGCCGTCGCCACTATGGCCCGACTCGACACCCACACCTCACCCCCGCTGTTTCTCGCACACCGACGTGCTCCCCCAGCAACCGCTTCTCGGCTCTGGCCGCACTGGCGGATGAACCAGCGCCCCCCGACCCCGCGCCTGTCAATGTTGCTGCCCCCCGCCTTGCCCATCCCCAGTGACACGCCCCGTTGTGCATACATCGCGCCTGCGCCAACGCCGGGGACGCACGACTACCCAGGACTGCATAGCATGTATGAATGTGCGCGACATCGGCTCGACCGCGACATCTGCAGCACGCATCGGCGCACTGGCAGACCTCATGGAGCGGCACAATGTGGGCGTCATGGTGGTACAAGAGACCAAAATTGGAGCTGTGGACGATGTCCCTGCAACTTTCGGTTTGTCGTATTCGGGCACCCTCGCCAGCATGCAAGCACACATACGGACGGGGGTACGGGGTTCCTCGTCGGCGGACGCTGCCCCGTTGTGTCGTATATCGGACCCCCAGCACGGCAGTACGCGCAGCTCCTATTAAATATGCGGCCGTGTGGGCTAGGTTGTACGGTCCAAGAGACAATGACATGTACCTTGCATCTGTGTACATGCCGAGTGGACGTGGATCGGCTGTGGCAGAACGGGAATACGAAGCGGCACTGCGGGACCTGCATGACGACATCAACCATTTCCAACGCAAACACGGGACGGTGGTCGTGGCGGGCGACTTCAATGCCTGGATTGGCTCACGCAGCACACCCAGCATGCCCGCTGACCTGGCAGCGGCCGCACCCTTGCATGGGGAAGCGACACTCGATCAGCATGGCCGATCTCTGCTCCGGCTCTGTGTTACGGCAGACCTTCACTTCCTCTCAGGCACCATCTCCGCACCACCGACTTGCCATGGACATGGGGGTCGCGCGGGGGCTACCGGCACGTCTGTGTTGACCACATCATTTGGCGACCCCACCCACCCCCAGCCCCCCCCCCCCGTGCGCGGCCGTGACGGCGCGCCCACCCCCCGTCTGCGGCGGCCGTGCCGGCGCGCCCACCCCCGTCTGACGGCCGTGCCTGCGGCGCCCACCCCCGTCTGCGGCCGTGCCGGCGCGCCCCCCCACCCCTTGTCTGCTGGGCCGTGGCGGCGCGCCCACCCCCGTTGTACACACTGGACTTGGCCGCCGCATGGCGAAGCTCTTGCCCCTATCCAGTCTGACCACTGCCCGGTGTTGTGCTACGACGCTGCGGCATACGGGGCGTTGTGCCTACGCCACGCGGAACGAAAGTAATCATTGGAGTGGCGATTGGGAGCTTCTGATTTGTGATATGGGCTGTGCGGATAACGCTAAAGGGGCCTGGGCGCGGATCAGCTTGGACCAGTTATGGCCCACCGTTGCTCCGCGTTTGCGCCGCGGGGACCAAGCTGGTGTCGACAGGATCGCATCCGCGGTGTCTGCCGCCCTCCTTAACGCTGCACACAGCGCAGTCGGGACGCGCACAGTGGTCCCGGGCATATCCAAACCTTGGTTCACCCCAACCCTTCGCCGCTTACGTGACCAGCGCTGTCGCGCACTGCACTCGCTCCGGGACCACTTGCCCGCTGACGCCCCCCAACGGCAACACTTGTCACAGCTTAACGCGGCGTACCGCTCAGCAACAGTGCATGCGCGACGGTCGCATCAGCACGCACGAGGGCGGGCGTGTGCTGCATTGTGCAGGGACGCCCCGGGGTCGTATCGGATGCACCGCTCCCTCGAAGCGCTGACGCACAGGGGCCTCCCGCCCCGCGCTCCCTACCCTGCGGCACCCTCTCACAGACGCTTTGTGTGTTACGGCGGAGGAGAAAGCGGAAGCTATGCGTGTGTACACAGCCGGGGTGGCCGGGGCGCGGGCACCGGCGTCGCCAGAGGAGGCTGAACTGCGGGTTACGGCCCGTAGGTGCATTGAGGCGGAACGGGCGGCCCCCACCCCACACGCGGGCAGCCTCGACGACGCATTTGAGGCACAGGAGGTGCAAGAGGGTCTCTCCCGCCTGGGCAACCACAAAGCCGCCGGACATGACGGTATGCCAGCCGAACTCCTCAAGTATTCTGGCTCGGCTGGGGTGCAACTTCTGACGCGTCTGTACAACGCGGTTTACGAGCCCGAGCGGGTCCCGTCAGCGTGGCGTCAAGGCACCGTGACACACCTGCCGAAGGGCGGCGATAACGGCGACTGCGGCAACTATCGCCCACTGACACTGTTACCAGTGATAGACAAGCTGTTCGCGTCGCTACTGTCCGCCCATCTGATGACCGCTCTCTCCCTACATGATCAGCAGTACGCTTTCCGCCCAGGCAGGGGGACGCTCCAAGCGCTTGGCAACTTGACGCACACCATCCGCCGTCGGTCCCGGGAAGGCCTACCCACCTTTGCATGCTTCTTTGACGCGGCAAAGGCGTATGACTCGGTGCCGCATGACCTGCTCCTCTACCGCCTCATCCAAAAAGGGGTCACTGGAAAAGCATTCGCCGTGGTTGACCGCCTCTACGCGGCGGCGCGCAGTCGCGTGCGGGTGGATGGCGTGCTGTCGGAATCCTTTCCGGTGCAGCGGGGCGTTGCCCAAGGCTGCCCGTTGTCGCCC
>JALKAD010000217.1:159451-170894 GCA_024500015.1 Ulva compressa | reverse complement strand
AATCAATATCGCGCATTGGGGCTGCTGCAAGCAGCACGGCTGCGTACAATGCAAGACGATACATGCATGTATGCCTCTTTTATGTCTCTTGAAAATGCAACAGGAGCGATCATGAAGGCGTGCAGCACAGAGGCGACTGTGTCGGGGTTGGGAGATGCCTCCAGCAGACGCTGTAGTATAGTGGGCATGGCGGAGGTGTCTATCATGATCATGCCTGACGCCTGCCTGCATTTTTGCTCCGAGTCCTCGTGCGCATGCTCTTGGTGTATGTACTCTTACATCGAGGGGCTCCGAGCCAGTGCACCAAGCGAATGTACAACTAGGTTCTAGACTCACATGCTACTCAGCAGATGCGAGCCGGCCAGGGAATGCAACTGGAACTGCGCACCCGTGAGCCGTGCTACCCTGGACATGGTCTTTCTGATCACAAACCCGTTGCCTTTCACTGTCGCCGCACTGAACTCCCGCAAGGAATTCTCAATCCAGCGAGCCTTCGCTCGCTTGTCGAGTGGCCCAACCAACGACACTGCCAGCTTGTTGAGGTACTGCATGGCATGCGACCCTAGTCTGCCATATGTCTCATGTACAACCGGCACCACCTTGTACGATCCCTGCACACTCTCTTTGTACTTGTTGAGTTTGAATTTTTCGCGAACTTCGGCCGCGTACCCCTTTGTCCCCGATGCTTTCCCCACCACAGCCACCCCAGATGGGTGAATGAAGCTGACATCTAGCATGTATGTACTCTTACATCGAGGGGCTCCGAGCCAGTGCACCAAGCGAATGTACAACTAGGTTCTAGACTCACATGCTACTCAGCAGATGCGAGCCGGCCAGGCGATCACCTGGCACGAACTGCGCACCCGTGAGCCGTGCTACCCTGGACATGGTCTTTCTGATCACAAACCCGTTGCCTTTCACTGTCGCCGCACTGAACTCCCGCAAGGAATTCTCAATCCAGCGAGCCTTCGCTCGCTTGTCGAGTGGCCCAACCAACGACACTGCCAGCTTGTTGAGGTACTGCATGGCATGCGACCCTAGTCTGCCATATGTCTCATGTACAACCGGCACCACCTTGTACGATCCCTGCACACTCTCTTTGTACTTGTTGAGTTTGAATTTTTCGCGAACTTCGGCCGCGTACCCCTTTTCCCCCGATGCTTTCCCCACCACAGCCACCCCAGATGGGTGGATGAAGCTGACATCTAGCACATACACATCTACGCCTGGGCCATTCGCAAGGATGTCCCCCCTACTGTCGTCCCTGTAGCGTCTGTCCAGGCTGCGCATCACAGGCTCAATTGATGTGGACACCCCTACCGCTCTTACTCGACGGCGCCAAGCCGTAATGGCAATGTTGTGGCGCAACGTCCAGCAGTCGGCATTGTGTCGACATGTCATGGCATGATCTACGTCGCCGGGCTTCACCCGAGCATTGCAATCACATATAACTTCCCCATCTAATGGTGGCAGGGGGGAAAGTCCACCCCTGAACCGCATCCCATGCACAAAATCCCCATCATTCAGAGTCAGCATGCGGTTGGTTGGGAGGGAATCCAGGAACAGTGAGGCAACACGACAGGCGCAGCTGCGCATGCGCGCAAGGTCTTTTGCACCGCCTGGGGTGCTGCCCAGCTGTTGCAGCAGCGCGTCGTGCCGTGTCTGCGCTACTGCCCTGGTCACTTTTCTACTCATACCGGGAAGGCCAGTGGCGATGAAGATGTCGTCGAGCTCCTCTGGGCCCCGGTCGGCCTCCGGCGGCATCGCCGCACGCAGCGCTGTCCATTTTTCTTGTAGGAATTCGGCGACTTCGCCGTCAGCGAATGGGCGGAAGTCGGGGGGGCCATCGCGCATGGCGTCATGCGCCAGCGCGGCGCTGGACAGATAGGCTGCATCTGCCTCGAGCTCCGTGATGTCCATGAGGCCGAATCCGCCGTGGCGTAGCGGTAGCCGGAGTTGCTCCTCGGCGACGGCGGGCATGTGCGGGTGGTTCATGATCTCCCGCGCCGCCGCCATCACTCTGTCTTGCAGCTGCTGCACTGCCCCTTTGACCGAGTCCCACGCGACGACGCGGACTAGGTGGGTAAGGGCAAGCTGCACAGAGCCGCGGAGCAGCAGGAACTTGTCCTGGGCAGGCAGGGGGAGAGAGAGGAGGCGATCAATCTTCGCACATGCGGTTGTCGCACGGCGGTCGCAGTAGTCCTTGACGTAGGGGGCGTGGCCGATGGGCGTGCCTGCGCAGGTGACGCCGTGTGGGCGCAGCGGCACGCCTGTGGCGTCGGCCACGGCTTGGGCTGCGTCTCGGTTTTCGATGGATGTGGCTCCACTCTTCTCACGGCCAATGCGGAGGCCGATCGGGTGGGCGTGTTCCTCCAGGGTGGTGAAGGCCTTGATGATGGGTTCGCCGGTGCCGCGGATGCTGCAGTCATCGGCGTAGGCGAGGAGGGCTGCGGCGGCGGGGTCTGCAGTGGCTTGGGCGGCTTCGAGCAGTGCTTCTTGGTGTATGTACTCTTACATCGAGGGGCTCCGATCCAGTGCACCAAGCGAATGTAAAACTAGATTCTAGACTCACATGCTAGCCAGCAGATGCGAGCCGGCCAGGCGATCACCTGACACGAACTGCGCACCCGTTCTTGTATGTACTCTTACATCGAGGGGCTCCGAGCCAGTGCACCAAGCGAATGTACAACTAGGTTCTAGACTCACATGCTACTCAGCAGATGCGAGCCGGCCAGGCGATCACCTGGCACGAACTGCGCACCCGTGAGCCGTGCTACCCTGGACATGGTCTTTCTGATCACAAACCCGTTGCCTTTCACTGTCGCCGCACTGAACTCCCGCAGGGAATTCTCAATCCAGCGAGCCTTCGCTCGCTTGTCGAGTGGCCCAACCAACGACACTGCCAGCTTGTTGAGGTACTGCATGGCATGCGACCCTAGTCTGCCATATGTCTCATGTACAACCGGCACCACCTTGTACGATCCCTGCACACTCTCTTTGTACTTGTTGAGTGTACTTGGTGTATGTACTCTTACATCGAGGGGCTCCGAGCCAGTGCACCAAGCGAATGTACAACTAGGTTCTAGACTCACATGCTACTCAGCAGATGCGAGCCGGCCAGGCGATCACCTGGCACGAACTGCGCACCCGTGAGCCGTGCTACCCTGGACATGGTCTTTCTGATCACAAACCCGTTGCCTTTCACTGTCGCCGCACTGAACTCCCGCAAGGAATTCTCAATCCAGCGAGCCTTCGCTCGCTTGTCGAGTGGCCCAACCAACGACACTGCCAGCTTGTTGAGGTACTGCATGGCATGCGACCCTAGTCTGCCATATGTCTCATGTACAACCGGCACCACCTTGTACGATCCCTGCACACTCTCTTTGTACTTGTTGAGTTTGAATTTTTCGCGAACTTCGGCCGCGTACCCCTTTTCCCCCGATGCTTTCCCCACCACAGCCACCCCAGATGGGTGGATGAAGCTGACATCTAGCACATACACATCTACGCCTGGGCCATTCGCAAGGATGTCCCCCCTACTGTCGTCCCTGTAGCGTCTGTCCAGGCTGCGCATCACAGGCTCATTTGATGTGGACACCCCTACCGCTCGTGTATGTACTCTTACATCGAGGGGCTCCGAGCCAGTGCACCAAGCGAATGTACAACTAGGTTCTAGACTCACATGCTACTCAGCAGATGCGAGCCGGCCAGGCGATCACCTGGCACGAACTGCGCACCCGTGAGCCGTGCTACCCTGGACATGGTCTTTCTGATCACAAACCCGTTGCCTTTCACTGTCGCCGCACTGAACTCCCGCAAGGAATTCTCAATCCAGCGAGCCTTCGCTCGCTTGTCGAGTGGCCCAACCAACGACACTGCCAGCTTGTTGAGGTACTGCATGGCCTGCGACCCTAGTCTGCCATATGTCTCATGTACAACCGGCACCACCTTGTACGATCCGATTGGTGTATGTATGTATGTATGTATGATTACATCGCCGTATCCATGAGGACATTGACACCTCCGACAAGCGGGACCGATTTCACCCTCAATGCAACACGCGCCTGCAAACCTCGGTCGAGACCGAGGCGTGCAACCACGCGAGCCAATTCTCCCAAGTGTTTGGCAGTGTTGAGGGCATCGCCTGTTTACAGCAGCTCAGCTGCTCGCACGGAAGTTGACACAGTGGCGCAAGCTCGTCTGGAATCAATGCGGGCTTAGGCAGTTTAGCCTGCCTTGCCGACCAGGCACACTCTGAACTCCAGGGGAGAACTGCCCGAAGGCTCAGCACTCAACTGGGCTGTTTATGCATCAAGCAGTAAACTGTGCGACAGGTACTAACTAGATACATACGTTTCGGATCTGAGAGGTTCAAGGTAGTACATGGGTTTGTTGTTTGGCGTGTCGCCGTGCCTCGCTGTTGGCTCCCCGGCATGCTTTTGCGGGCTTGCACGCGAGCCATGTATCAGGCGGGACGCGCCCACTCAACACACTGCGTGAAATCCATATACAGTTTCAATACGTCCCTCGCAGTGACTGCGTCCTGATTCATCAACAACAATCGCTGCAATGATCAGGTCGCGGAAGCTGCGGACGACACCAGCACAGCCTTTCGGGTCTCTAACCACTATAAGCACCCGTTAAACTGGATACGGGCCACACAAAGGGCCAGAATCTATGTTTCGATCCTAATGATTTGCCCTAGCCATTACGCTGCCTTGAATGACAGGATCACTGTCTGAATAGCGTTGAAGCAAATGACCAGCGCTAAATCTGCGCCGACAGGACAGCACAGATGATATCGCGAAAGGTGCTTCCACCGTTGGCTTGAACAGGACTGTCCGGGACGGCACGCCGGACAATTCTACCCGATGTGCCATCCATACAAGCTCACAAGACACCCAGCGCCACCAATGCATGTGTGCTTCCGGCGGAATCTGATCGTCGACCGCAGCTGCATCCTGCATGCGCACGATACAGGGCGAAGACTGTACACAACGCACATCTATGATGTGTCGGTGTGCCGGGGGTTACAAGCGGGTGGTGTGCCGGTGATCAGGTTTCTGGCTGCGATGACCACCGAGATCGCTGCAGTATGGACGGCGTGGGATGCTACATGCTCCCACTTCATGAGAGACAAGTTTGCGAAGCTAGGATTCTCTGAACTGTTGTCTCCCCCGGCGAAACCAGTCGCCGACTTTCCGTTTGTTGCCTCGCCAACAGTGCTGGTCACGAGCATTCTGGTCTATCTCGTCGTTATTGTTGGCAGCATCTTGCTAAAATCCATCCAGAAGACAGAGATAAAGAGAGATAATGCTGCTATTCGTGCGTTCGTCCAAGCGCACAATGTGTTCTTGGTCGGGCTTAGCACCTACATGTTCACAGGCATCCTGTACGAAGCCTACAGCAACGGGTACAGCTTCTGGGGAAATGAATACAAGCCGAAGGAGACTGGAATGTCAAGAATGATCTACATCTTCTACGTTTCAAAGATGTATGAGTTCATGGACACGGTGCGATTCGACTTGACCGCTGCGCATTGCCAACGACCTCGTTGCGGGCCACCCAGTCGCATGCGCCTCGCACAACAGCCACTCGCCAATTTTTTAAGATCATACTCGTGGACTGCTATGTTGTAGCACAATCAGCAGCTGATCTGCTCGGCTCGCAGCGGAGTGCGCGAGTGTACGCGTTGAGACGCCGTGTTGACATCCTTTCTTGCTCCTGGAATGCCGATCCTGCGCATCCGCTAACCCAGACGTTGTACGTGTAGTTCATCATGATTCTCAAGGGCAATATGCGGCAGGTTTCGTTCCTGCACGTATACCACCACCTTACCATCTCGGTGATCTGGTGCGCCACCGCCTGTGTCAATCAGCATGAACCAGGTCACCGCCTTTGGAAACCGACACCGGCAGTTCCTGTCGGCACCCCTCTGCACATCAGTCTTTTCTTTGCAGCCGACAGCATAGCTTCATCGTGCATGCATAGAGCGTGTCAACTCCCATGACTGCACTCGAGTGTGTGCGCCCTGTGTAACCTCCAGGCGTGCCCTTCGGTGCTGCACTGCCACTTCAGAAGTCAGTAGCCCAACATTTGCTTGGTATCGTGGACCATGTAGCCGAGCTGTGGTCACAGGCGAGGCTGGGCAGCCGCCTACAACAGACACGCACAGCCCCCAGATGCACTGTCCGCAGCAGCATGGCTCGCCACTCCTGCGGGCCAGCTCGGGCGCTGAAGCCGGTGCCGTGCATGCCCTGACCTGCAAGCCTTGGTGCCGCTGCTACAATGCTCTCTTGGTGCAGCATCAGTGACAGCCGCGCCATGGCGTGTCCTCTCATCCATGCGTTGCAGTGCGTGTGGTTTAGCTCTGAGTGAAACCCGGGCCAGTGCGGCTATCCTGGCAGCCTGTCCAGCATCACCGCTCAGCCCTGCTCCACATGACGCAGGGGTGTGTCTGCAGGTGGAGTATCACGTATGTGGCCCCAGGTGGAGACGGTGCGATCGCCCCGCTCCCACCCCCCGCCGCTGCGCGCCGTTCAATCGCTCTGCCTGCTGCTCTGCCTCTGCCACGATGCGGGGCACGCCACTGCCGCGAGCGATTCTGGCCGTGGACTGGCTTGCCTGTGCATTAGTGCAAAAAGTGTCAATCGACAACAGCGTACTCCCGCACAACATTGAGCCCCTCATCTATGGTTTTTTGGCTGTGCATTCCGAAATACGGCAGCTTTGATGGATACGTTTGAGAGCCGTTGTCCGATAAGGCGGTCCGTCAATTTGCAAATATAGGGTATGCTGGAACCGGTGTGTAACGGAGGCAGTGCGCATGCTGAAAACGGTGTCCAACGGAGGCGGTGCCCATGCAGCGTACTACTCGGCCGCGCTCAATTCGCTGGTGCACGTCGTGATGTACGCGTACTACCTCCTCGCCAGCGCCCTCGGCAAGGACGAGCGCCTGCGTCGCAAGTACCTCTGGTGGGGCAAGTACCTGACCATGTTCCAGATGACGCAGTTCGTCACCATGGTCTGCCAGGTGCGCCACCCCTGCCCCGCCGCGCCACCGCGCCGCCGCGCCGCCGTGCCCCCGACCAACAAACGCTGAAACCCCCATGCACAAGCGTTGAATATCGTCCCCATTTACAACCACAGGAACCTCCATTCACCTCGTGTTCGTGCCATTCCCTCTCAGCCCCACTCACGCTGCCGCGTGCCGCGTCACGCTGTGCTGCGTCCGTCTGCCCGCTGCCGCGATCGGCCGCTGCAACTGGGACCGCGCAGCCACCAGCCACCCCCGCAGCCACGTCAGCGTGCCTGCGCTGCAGCCGCGGTCAGCGCTGGCACAGCGTGCGCGCTGTGGCATCGTGCGCGCCGTGGCATCGCGCCGCCTGACACGTGCATGCTGCGCTGTGCATGCTGCGCCATCTCCGCATTGCACTACACTCCACACGCGATATGTGGCGTGTCAGGACGCCACGTACCGCGTCAGGCCGGCACGTACCGCGTCAGGCCGGCACCCCTGTGGCGGCAAGGGCAGCGGCAGCATGCTGCGGTGCCACCCCTGTGGGGCAGGTGCTCTAGCGATCATTTCACATTCGATATTCCTGCGTCACAGCGTCACCGTGGCTGAGGCGCGCTGCTGCTGCAGGCCACATACTGCCTGGTCGTTGGCGCGTATAACCAGTTCCTCGCGCGCCTCCTCTTTGTCTACATGCTCTCGCTGCTCGTCCTCTTTGGTCAGTTCTACATCCAGAAGTACTCCAAGGGCGCTGCGCGGAAGACGAACGGCAAGAACGGCAGCAGCCGCAACGGCAACGGCAACAGCGTCGACGGCGCCACCAACGGCGCGGCCGTGCAAGCTGCTGCTGGCGTGGCCAACGGCAAAAGCAAGGCGACATAACGTCACGATGCCGAGGGTCCGTGTGCTGCGCTTGCCGTGCAAGCACAGCGTGCGGGCACGGACGGCCCGGTGAGCCAAGCGTGCGCATGCATGATGTGTGAGCCCGGATTGGTCATGTTTGACCAGGCAGGCAGCTACGGACGCCATGTGCGATGTGGCAATTTAGCAAAGACCGTGGGGGGGTGTAGGGGCAGCTGAGTGGGTGGTGGTGGTTGCGGTGTGTCTCGCAGGCCGCTGGCATGCATGTAGGTCAAGCGGGGTGTACCTGTAGGTATACCTAGGTACCTATCTGATGTTGCTCACTGATGCAGATGAAGCTACCTGTTTGGTACACCTGGCGGTGCGAGCACCGTGAAGTGGTGGTGCCGGCATGCCTTCGCTGGTGCCGCAGTTTCCACGCTGTGCTACGCTGGGCCAAGTGGATGGCATCGGTTGTGTACTCAGCAAGGAGGCAGGGTTTTTATCGGGGGTGGGTGATAGAACAGGCGGCACAGAGAGGCGGCACAGGCGGTGATTTCAGGTCAGGCGGGTGATGATGTTATTTCGATGGCAGCTGCATGCAGATGCAGGCCTCGTTTCATATCTGTGCGGGCACCCTGAGCTTGAGCCGTGCTAGTGCGCTTGTCTTTGTATGGGATGTATTTGCGAGGGCTCGAACTGAATGGTATGTGTTACGGCAACCCAACGTCGCGGAGGTCAGTGTAGCACACATGGCAGATGCTGTGGTGCGTGGCTTACAGTAAACGGCCTTGTTGTCAGAGTGTTCGCATTCCTTTATTCAGACCTGTGGCGGCAGCCACGTGAAGAGTCACATGATATGACACTGGCCGGCGCACTTGCACGCGGCGGTCGCGGAAGACGCGGCGCACTGTATTCCAGCGTGGGCGCTGCAAAACTCAACTCAGCGGCACCGGCACAATCATGCATACACCCCGCCCGCGTTCATATGTGGCCCCGATCGAAGTCGCCACATCTGCCCGAATGCCACAACATGCATGCTCCCAACATGCAAGCCCCCCTATAGGGCCCTATAGGGCCTTGAAGGCCCCTCAGCCCAACAGGCACTGAACCTGTGACTGAAACTGTGCCCAGGCCGCCATGTCACTCACCGGCAGCCATGCACTCGGAGCCACGCTGCTGCCGCTGCTGGCGCGCCATGGCGGTGAGTCTCTCCTCGCACGATCAGCAGCACGACGAACTGCGACAGCTAGACACGCCCAAGCATGACATCCTGGCACGCAGCGCACAGCACAGCGCCTGTGCCTGGCACGCAGCATCAGTGCGCGCGGCTGCGCATGCAGAGCGGCGGCGCTTGACGGGCAGTGCCTTGGGGGGCGAAAAACGTGACCCACAACAGCCACGCGTGCTGTGCATGAGCCGGTGCTGCACGCCAGCATGCCGCGTGCTGCGCACGTGATACGCCTGTGCTGTGCCATGCAGAAGCCAGGCAGCGAACTGCCTAAGCATATCCCCACCCGTGGCACTGCTGGCCTGCCAGTCTGACGCCGCACAGTGCCTCCGCTACAGGCTTCCCTAACTCAAGCATGGCCCCACCTGGGCGAGAGAAGCTGTTTGGGCGCCGGCAAGCCGGGCCGATTGCGGCATGGGAGGCAGCGAGCCGGGTGAGAGCAGCACAGGGGGGCAGCACGGGGGGGCGGGGCGGCCGCTGTCGCAGTGACAAGCAGCAGCGTCTGCTCGCTTGCCCCTCTCTGCCGTGATGTTGTGTTGCTGCACGCAGGGGCTGGCACGCTACGATGGCATTGAGCTGTGGCTTGAAGGGCCAGGGCGGGACTTATTATTTTACCCCCCCCCCCCCCCCTCCCTGCCGCCGCATCGCACCGCAACATATGTCTGCTGCCCCACCATGCGCCTGCCGCGCAGTGCCAGGCTGGCACGCTGCTGCCCCTGGCCTCCCAGCACCCACAATTCTGACCGTTGCCGCGCAGGGTGGAGGCGTCATATGTCATGCCTCGCACTTCATGCTGCGGCATCATATGTCATGCCTCGCACTTAATGCAGCATGAAGTGCCCACGTCCATCACCAGCGGCGTGCATGTTCATCAACAGCGGCTTCTCCACACCGCTCGGGGGCCACGCAGCGTCGTCATGAGCTGCCTGTAACAGCAGAGAAGGGTTGCTGCTGCGCCCCGGGAGAAGGGCCACTGCGGTCCGCAGTCAGCGTGGCTGGTCTTGGAAAAAGAGAAAGCCGGTCAGTCATCATGTTGGAGGCCCAGCGGCATGCAGCCACAGCGATCGAGAGCCGCTCAGTCATCGTGCTGGTGGCCTGACGGCACGGCGCCCGCGGCAGCGGTGGCGGCGCCGGTGTACGCAGCCCCTCCCCCGCGCTGCTGCTCGTGCCGCTGCTGCCGGAAGTAGCGGTCCTGCCCGAGGTCCACCCCGGTGTACCCGGGCACGGTGCCGTGGACGCGGCGGCGGCCGTCCGCCGTCGGGCCCCCGAGCCGCCCCACGCGGCCGCTCATGCGCGCGAGGCCGTAGACGGCTCCCGCTGTGGCGGCGCCGAGGCCGACGGTGAACGTGACCATGATCGCCGCAGCGCCGATCGCGGCCAGCGTGAAGAACAGCAGCCCCTCCCCCTGCACACAGCCGCAGGGCTAACAATGCATAAATAAATACGCTATAAATAAAGACGCTGTTGCTGCAGGGCTAAAACTGTAGTGTGGTTGTGTCCCTCCACACGCGAGTGCCTCGCTGCCGGACATGGTGCCCACTTCTCTTGCGAGCCGGCAGACTGTCGTTGAGACTGTGCGCAGATGTGCGCAAGGCGAGGGAGGACCCTGTGGATCGTTGCCATTCGGTAAGTACCGTGTGGATCGTTGCCATTCGGTAAGTACCGTCTGACTGCGGCTGCCATTTCCGGCTACATCAATCCAAGTAGGGAATGGCCTGAAGCACCGTCGGGAGTATGTACGACATCATGCATGCAGCAGAGAAGGCACAGCTGGACTTGGTTCTGTGACAGTCAGCGCACATGTGTTGCCCCCGGCATGGGGAGCCCTGGGCGGCCGTGCCCACATCCTTGCCTCTGCAAGCTTTAGGCCACCAGCTGCTGCAGCGGCAACGAGCCTGTGAGGTGCTGTACAGCTTGGCTTGGCCGGCTGTTGTATGCTGGCAGCAGAGCACACAGAGGCTGCGACACTTGCACCCTCCCCTTATGGCCCAGGGGCATAGCGCTGCCCAGGGGCATAGCGCTGCTGAGGCCCTGATGTAACCCTGGTGTACCACACTGTGGCTCAGGAGCCGGCAGGGAACGCACCCACGAGGCCCCAAAGGTCCAGATCAAGCGAGGAAGGCCTGCCAGGAAGACCCAGAACATGATGAACATGGCCCAGGTGACATTGAGGACGAGGTAGACCGCCACTCGGGCGACGATGTCCATGAGTTCTCTGTCCCGATTGAAGATGATTGTCCCAAGGCCGTCCAGGAACGTCTGGCGGCGGCCCATGATCTTCGCACGCTCGAAGCTGTCCCTGCAATTGCAGTAAGCTGTGTTTTCCCCCAGGGACATGGGAACATCCTGGAAGGATA
>JALKAD010000217.1:121430-133185 GCA_024500015.1 Ulva compressa | reverse complement strand
CTGGGCACTGCAGTTTTTGCGGCTGTCAGGTGTGGTGCATGCCAGCAGCTAGCATGAATTCATTAAGCTTTAATGCTGAAGGGAAGATCAGTGCACCCACTGGCATGGACCCGTGCCCATATGCTGATCATATGATATTGCTCATGCATGCAGGGTGAGGGCAACAAAGTAGCACTACTTTGCAATATGAGAGGAGTTGAGTTTACCGTAGTTGAACAGACATTTTCTCAGCTCAAAACTGTCCGGACACGAATTCAGGATTGCACGTGCACGATCGACTTGCAGTTCGTCATCCACAGCTGATCGAAGGATCCGCCGACTCCGCACAGATTCGGGTACAGGCAGCGTGGCTACGAGCTGTACATGTCTCAACTGCCTGCAGATGTCTCAGCTGCAGCCGTTCACGGCCGCGCCCAAATGTGACCGATCGCACGTGCCCTCGGAGGAAGGGTCGCGAATGTAATGCACTTGCATGTGACTGTCAGGGACGTTCCGATTTATGACGTTACCCAGCTGCGGGTTTGGTGTGGCCTCGCACCTGCCCATGGCTTGGCGTCCGTTAGAGTGGGCAACGCGACCAGCGTTACAGAGGCGATCAGCAGCAGGAGACGGGAAAACATGTTCAGCCGGGTCCTCGCTCCGACCTCCAGAACGGTAGTGCTGCACATACATACGGAGCTTTAAATTCGGTTCCGCGGATTTGAATTGGCAGAACAGTCCGGCTGTCTCAGATCGTGCATGCAGTCAAGGCCTTTCAACGTAAGTTAGCAGTTGTACAGCACATGTGCTCAATCTGGGGTGCGGGTGCTTCTCAGCAACTTCCACCCATGGAAAGCGCCAGCTGTAGAGTTACTCCTAGATGTGACTGGTCCATTGCGAGCGGAAATGGCACAGCATGCACCTTGTACGTCTGTACAAGGGGTTGCTCATCATGATGAGCCCACACTTAAGCGCCAGAATTAAGAGCGCCGCGATTGGCGCTTAACCGGTTAAGAGCGTCTCTAAGAGCGCCGGTGGTCGCGCATAATTTCACAGTGTGCTAACGGCGTGCCTAACAGCGTCAACCGACGCTGCTAATATCAGGCAGTGCTAACAGCGCCGCTATGAGCGCCGAAGTGCGCCGCTAATCACAGATGCGATTAACAGTGGCCTTAAGAGCGGGCCATGACGGCCATCGTATGCACGTATGTGTGAGCGCACATGTACAGCACTGCGCAGTGGTGCAGGACCTGTTTCAGTGCTGCTGGAACTCCGGTCAACGCTCTGGTTAGTTAATTTCTACAGCTGGAACTGGCATATACGTTGTGGCGCAGTGCGTACAGCAGCCTGCAGCTGCGCGCAGGCATTGTCGCTGAACAGGTCGCTGCATGTATACTGCCTCGCCTGTCCATCATGGCGACGCTGACGACAGCATTTATATACCAGATCATGAACTGCATTTATCCCATGTTTGTGTTCCCACATGCAAAGTGAATGCGTAATGGTCGCGACTGCAACGTCGTACGTTCGAAGACCAGCGCGCCTTGCAGTGTACGATAACAAAGCAAGTGCAAGTACAGTCGCAGCGCATCAATCAGATTGTTGTATGAGTGGAGTCAGACCTCCGGTGTGTAAGATTCCGAATCATCGATGGCATTCAACAGCTACAGCCTGTTTGTGCACACGATGAGGCGCTGAACTGTACAGACGCTACACAAACGTGCACAACACAGGACGTGATGCATCAGGTGTAACACATCTTCTGTTGATGCAGTAAGGCGTTGATGTCAGCGGTGGACGACGAAACTTGTGCATACGCATGTTCTTGCGGATCCGTGCCAATTCCATGCCTGAAGCACACTCTTTCCCTCGACGCATTGACACACTGTCGCTTGCGCTGATAACATGTAGGCTGCTGTGGTTTCGCATTTGCACCTGGCATGAGAACGAAATGTGCGCCAGCAGTGCCGCGCAAACGCGACAGCACTGTTGCGTCCTTGGAGCATGCAAACAGCCTTGAGCTTGCGCAAGAACACGACGGCATGCACGGCACTATATGTGCGCACGCTGCAGAGTGAATCAGTGTATCGCAGTTTATATGCCTGGCTGTTGGTGGGCATGATTATGTTCTGAGTTACGTTCCTGCTTGTTGACCAACGCCTCGTTCGAACGTGAAGGTGGCCAGAGGCTAGGTGGCCACTGTCGCACTCGTGAATACTTGCTGAACGTCAGACGTGGACTTAAATATTAGCTGCTAGTATGTATCATTGCTTTGACTTTGAGAATGCCTGCTGCTCCCAATGCTTGACGGTACATGGCCATCGACGCACCGACCCCGTGCAGCTGTGCACGTCTTAGCGCAGGGAAAATGCCAACTGGTACGGCCACCACGCCACACTTAAGAACTCAATGTAGTGGTTGTATGCTGTTGTCATATCTGTAACGTACTCGTGTTGCTGCTTGGCTTCCGGCTCAACTCCTCGAGCGTGTGACCAGCTGCAGGAACTTTCGTCGTGCCTAGCCCAAAAACTTTCATGACCAAGAGTGAGTGATGCTTTGTGAGTGATCTTTATCAATCTCGAGTCGTTCATTGCGGTACTGCTGCGGCCGTGCGCTATCATCTGTTCTGTGACGCTGTTCCATCTGTTTTCGCAACCTTGCTCGGCCAAAAACAAGTCCATGCAGAGATTTGCTAACACACAATGTTTAATCTTTTTCGCGTGCAGGTGAGAAGACTCATGTACTCGATGTTTGACCAAGTGACTGCAAGCTGTCGCGCCTGCAGCCCTCTTGCGCAAGCTTCACGTTATCACCACTAGCATTACATCAACAGACACCACTACAAATAACCATCACTTACATGTTGACACTCTCCGTGCAAGAGCTGAAGTGGATCGGGGCGACGGCAGCGTTTCGCTGGACCGAGGCTGTCCGGTACAGCCTCGTCCCAGCGATCCTCTGCCTCTGCCCCAATCAGCTTCAGCTCCTGCGCGCAACTGAACCAAAATTCCGATACATTTAGCAACGAACGATAGTTCATCCATTGGTGCACAGCCAACCATCATTCGGCAGCAGCGGTGCACCCACCTGCGCCTCAGCTGGCCACTAACTGGCCCATAACTATGAGCCAATGGCTCTTATATAGCTCCTAAAGAGCTCTTAAGCCCGCTGTTAATCTCGTGAGATCGCTCCTAATTGGCGCCTACGATCGCGCTTAAAACGCGCCTAAGCGCGCTCATCGGCTAACAGCCGATTGGCGCATACTTATGCCCTAATCCCACACTAGGAGTGTACAGCGCCGTTAGGCGCGCCTTTAAGAGCGTGGCGCTCCTAACTATGAGCCAATTAAGAGCCAACCTTTGTACAGACGTAGATATCGATGCCACTCCTTGGCATGCAACGCTTGGCCAGGAACTCAGGCTGCCAGTGGTCTCAGACAATTTGAATATCAATATCATCCAGTGAAGTGGCCCTCCGAGAGAAGAAGACAGTGTGTGGTCCTGCATTCAGGTGTTCATTCTCCTTAGTACCGTGCGCAAGGCGCCTGTGCAAATGTCAACCTCAGCCCAAGCCAGCACTGCTGGCACATGCTCATGCAGCGAAAGTGGGATAGGTGTGCCAGTGCATGCCAGCAATGCATGCACTAGAATCTTGTCCCAGGTATAGTGTTGTAACTATAATTACCACAATCTATCATCCATGGACTGCAAGATGTCATCACAGGCTTGCCCCCACAGGGCATCCAGCTGTGGGGGCAAGCCTCTCTTGAAACAGTCTAGGTTTGTCAGATTGTTACTTCGACCCGTCTAGGATTCCCATACATGGTGTGAGTGTCAATTGAGTGCTGCAGACTTCAATTTGGTATAGCATTGTACACGACGTGTTTTGTGAGCCGTACTGCCAGTGCTAGTGTAGCATGCAGTTGACATGTGCTGCCTGCCTGGCGGAACACGGCTGTCTGTTCCGCTGTGCACGTGACGTCGACAGATCTGCTCAGGGATGGGCACACATAAAAACAAGCATGTGCAGCTGCAGCCACAAGCAGCACGGGCACCAAACACATCAGCATGATCATGAACAGCACGCGCACACGGACCGCAACGTTAACCGGCTGCGCATGCATGAACGCACAACACGTTGATCCACTCGAGTGGATCACAGGCACCAGGCGCCGGGTACACGGTACATGTGTACACTGTCTGTGCATCATGATCTAGATTGGAAACCGTGATTGCTTCTCCCGCCTCCGCCCGCACTTTGGCCGGACGTGGCCGACGCCGTTACACCTTGTCACACACATGTGCCTGGCGTGCCACCCTAGTGTGTATGGTGGATAACGTGCAATCTCACTTATGGTGGGAGCGGCGACGGTGGAACGAAGGACGCTGGCCTTCGGTGTCTACAGGGGTCTGCAGCACTGCTGCGGGCCGGAGGCTGTGCAGAGATGAGATGTTTTTCGGCTGGTGCAAGCAGTAGCTTGCCACGCAGAGTGGGTGTTCGTTGCTAGTGCTTCACAGCTGTCAGCTAAGATCCCGCCCGCCCGGGCCGATTCTGTAGTGCAGATGTGGATGGTCCAGAGGATTCCAAGTACTCCGCGAGGCTTCTCCGCGTGTGGGCTGCTGGAGCGTTCTTCCTGTGACCCCGCATCGGATCGGTCCCAAGGCCTCTCTCTCAGCGGTTCTAGGCAAGGCGCCCCTCTTGAAACCAAGGTTTGACAGATGGATGTTTTGACCTGTCTGCGCTTCCAGTAGATGGTGGCAGCGGCATGCGCTGCAGACTTCAACTTGGCATGCATTTGCGTTTTGGGCCAGTACTGCTAGCGCTAGTGTAGCATGCAGTTGATCATGACAGGCTCTGCCTGTCTGGCGGAACACGGCCGTGTGCACTGCCAGTGTCTGTACGTCTGAATTTAAAGGTGTGATTGTTTCTCCCGCCTCCGCCCGCGCGCGCGGATGCTGCCAGTGTGGCTCACACCCGTATGGGTGTGGTCGTGCCACCTGAGTGTGCGTGTGTTTATATCAGGCAAGGGCAAGGACACTCCTCGATCTTGTTCTGCATTGGCACCAGGCCTGGTAATTATAAGCTTACGTAATCACGCGTACGGCACTACAGCTGAAGGCGGCGGGACACGGCGCAGTGTCTAGGCGTACCTTTCTGCTCAATGCCATGCGCGTCCTGTCCACAACACTGTGCCGCGCGCTGGCGCGCCAAGCCCGCGCGGCCGCGCCCCTCCGCGCTAGACTGGTCGGGCGGGCGCTGCTGCCGGGCCTTCCTGTCCCCACGGACGGCCTACCGGCGCTGACGGGCCATCGCGCATAGGCTTGAGTCGTGACCTCCCACCCCCCCTCCCCCCCTGCCGGCTTCCCCCCCCCCCCCCGTCCCTCCTCCTCCCTCCCTCTTCAAAGTTCCCTCCTCCCCGCGCACCTCCACCACTTCTCCTCTGCCCCTTCCCGGACACCGCTCGTACTGCCGGGCTAGCTGCGGCTGCGGCCCCTGGGACCGGTGCCTCGCGGCCTCGGAGGTGGCCGTAGCGCGCGGCTGCGCGTCAAAGCCTGCTAGTGTCGAGTCAGCGCCCGCCGGTGGGCCCGGAGCATGCTGACTGTGTTTGGCGTGCGCGTGGACTGTGTGGTACTGCGTGGTGCTGCACTTTTCCTGCGTTGTTTTTGTGTGTGTGTGTGTGTGTTTGCTTTCGTACCGGCGCTAGTCCGTTCTGACATTTGCTCGTGCGGAGAGTGGTCTTGGTGCTTGAGATGGTCTGTCTGTCTGTTTGCATGTTGACTGGTCTGTTGCCTCGGCGCTGCTGGGTACTGGATCTATCACTGTGTAACACTACAGCTCAAGCGCCATGCATACGGACACACATGCGAAGCACTGCTGCGGCAGTGTCTGAGGGCCCGGTGGACACACGGTGTGAGCGGCAAGCCTAGGCAGCTGAGGGATGCCTGCGGTGCTGTACAGGTTGGTCTCTCAACATATATATAGTGCTGCCACTGTTGACAGCAGTGCCATGGCCGATGCCCATGTGGGTCGGGCACGGCTCCCAAATCAGGGTTGTAATCCCCCTTCGCAATCGGTGATTCACAAGGTGCACCAAATGCAAGGTGTGCGCCTCTGCCGTCTGTGCCGTCTCTGCCGTCTGTGCTGTCTCTGCCGTCTGTGCCGTCTCTAGCTTTGTGCCGTCTCTGTATGCGTGTTACAGCATGTTGCTATGCGTTAGCTATAGGCACGCGGCGTGACTCACGCCAGTACTGGCACGTGCCACACTACATCACAACCCAGTCACCGGGCAGTCTCTGCCCACCCCCTACTCGCGCGCGTGTGTGTGTCACCGGGTATTGCTATGCGCTAGTCATGCCAGTAGCACATCCTGCCAGTAGCACATCCGCTGCACTACCTCACAACTCAGCAACCGGTTGGACTCTGCCCGCCACGGCCGCCTTTTCAGACACACCAGTCATAGTCGAGATCTGTAAGCCCATCCAGAACAACAGCGCGCGTGTGCACGTGTCTGTGTGTGGTATCAGAGTCGTTATGCGCCAGTCATGCCAGTAGCACATCCGACGCACTTACAAGCGCGCGCGTCACTCCGAGTCATCATATGACGACCGTGGTCCTAGGCCTCTCAAGGACCCTATATGTCGCACCCCATGCCGCAGCACCGGTCCACCACCTGCCGAGGTCCAACTCTGAGTACCAACTCTGCTCAAACGGCATGTGTGACACCGCCCTCGGTCCGGGCGGCGAGGGGGAAACGCTACTGCAGTGGTGGTGCGAAGCGCGGCAATCACACGCACACCGTCCACACACACGCACACCGTCCACAGGCGTCTACAGGCGTCTACGTACAGCTAAGCATCAAGGGTGACCTTATTGATCGAGGCAGCACGCCAGATCTGTGCAGAAGACCGGCTCCCCGGTGTCTGTGACCAGCGACTCTGGCAGCACACAGCGGCCCCCGCAGCACGTCAGCCCGTCACAGCACTGTCCTGGCTCACAGCACGTCTCCGCCGGCCGGAGCGGGCGGTCCTCGCAGCAGCCGCCAACAACGGCCTTGCAGAAAGTGGGCTCATCCGTGTTGGGCAGGCAGTCAGAGCCACAGCAGAACTGGCCCTTGGGGCAGCAGTCATCGAGGGGGGGCGGGGGAGGCGGCGGGGGTGGGTCGCAGCAGTTGCTGTCAGCAATGCAGAGGGTACGCGTGGCTTCCTCGAGGGTGATGCAGCTGCTGCCGCAGCACACGGGCTTGTCCTTGGTGCAGCACTCCGCGGGGGGAGGGGGGGGCGGGTCGCAGCAGTCGCTGTCGACGGGGCAGCCGCGACTGCCAGATTCCCTCAGGGTGATGCACTCGCTGCCGCAGCACACGGGCGTGTCCTTAGTGCAGCACTCCGCGGGGGGGAGGGGGGGCAGGTCCTTGCAGCAGCCGCCGAACACGGCCGGGCAGGCGGTCGGATCTTCGATGTCGGGCAGGCACTCGACACCGCAGCAGAACTGGTTTTTGGGGCAGCAGTCATCGAGGGGGGGCGGAGAGGAACCTCCGTTAGCAGTGGCCCGCAGCAGTTGCTGTCGACGGTGCAGAGGCTGCGCGGGGCTTCCTCGAGGGTGATGCAGCTGCTGCTGCAGCACACGGGCTTGTCCTTGGTGCAGCACTCCGCGGGGGGAGGGGGGGGTGTACGTATCCGCCACAGCCTGAGCACTTGGATGCAGAGGATTTGGAGCAGTCGCGGTAGCCGCGCTCGCTGGTGGGGACGCAGCGGTCGTTGCAGCAGAAGGTGCCTTGCCTGCAGCACTCCTGGAGCCCTGCATGCACATTGGTGTCTCGAGTCTCGTGCAGACGACACTCGGAGTAACGGTGGCTGAAGCTTACCGAAAGGTGTTTGTGGCGCAGATGTAGAGGCTAGGCTACAGGCTAGCTGGCATCTTATCATATGTGCACCATATGTGCAACGTTGTGCATCCGGGCGACGGGACTGCCTGTACATGTAGTGCCTTGCGAGCAAGCATGAGGTGGATCGCTGCAGGAGATGCTATGATATATTGACCGCATTTGGGTTTGGACCACAAAAAATTTTGGAGTCCGCACAGGTTCGAGTACGCATGGGGTACAGGCAGCGTCGCCTCTTAGTGTTCCCCACTGCAGATCTTGGAAGCGCACGGCCGCGCCCAAATGTGACCGATCGCACGTGCACGCCGAGGAAGGGTCGCGAACGTAATGCACTTGCATGCGAGCGTCAAGGACGTAGAGATTTATAACGTTGCCTATGACGTTGCCCAGCTGCGGGTCCGGCGCGCGTGGCGTCGCACCTGTCTGGGCGTCCGTTACAGTGGGGAACGCGACCAGCGCTGCAGAGGCGAGCAGCAGCACGAGACGGGGAAACATGGCCAGCCGCGGGTCCTCGCCTCGACCTCTAGAAATGTAGTGCTGCACATACATTCGGTGCTTTGGTGTTGCGGATTTGAAGTGGCAGAAAAGTCCCTCACCCTGCCTGAAGTCGTGCAGTCAAGGCCCCAAGGCCCCATATGCAGCCGTGTTACTCGTAGATGTGACTGGTCAAGTGGAGGCATAAGTGGCACAGCACCTTGTAGATGCTGCTCCTTGCAATTTTGCAATGCTGGGCCAGGATCTGATCTTGGGATATCAATATCATCCAGCAGTTGAGGTGGCCCTCCAAGAGAACAAGACACTACGTGGACCTCTGTTCAGCTGTTTATTCTGTGCAATACCATGGGCAAGACGCCTGTGCAATCTCCAAGCTGAGCTCCAGCTGCAGCACAGGCTCATGCAGCGAAAGTGGGACAGGTGTGCCAGTGCATGCCAGCAATGCATGCGCTAGAATCCTGTCCCAGTTATAGGGTTTTAAGTACAATTACCGCTGTCGATCTGTCGTTCATCCATGGGCTACAAGACGTCAGCCACAGCTGCAAGTGCATGTGCAAGCCTCTTGAAAACTGTCTTGGTTTCAACAATTGACAGATGGCTGCTCTGACCTGTACATATCTAGCGCTTCAAACAGATGGTGCCAGTGGCAAGCGCTGCAGACTTCAACTTGGTATAGCATTTGAATTATAAAATTTGGCCAGTACTGCTAGCACTAGCGTAGCATGCAGTTGCACTTGACAGGTTCTGCCTTCGAATTCCTGGCGGAGCACGGCCGTGTGCACTGTCTGTAAAAAAAAAGAAACCCAAAAACAAACCCCCCCCCCGATATCACGCCACTCCCGGACGGCCATCGGCTACGGCACCCCTGCGAGCAGGGGCGGGAGAGGATGCAACACGCGTATCGCATGAAACAGCAACAGGGGCGGCAGCACCATGAACGCAGGCATCTGGGCCAGCGCCCCAAGCCCGCAGCCGCAACCACAGCGGCAGGCACACCACCCCCACCGCCGCCGGTGCAGACGAACAGACGTCGACGTTGATCAGACACTTGCGCGGCCGCATCAGCAACAAACGCCGCCACCATGCGCACACACAAGGCCTAGTGAGGAGCGGACGGAGGCGTTAGCGCAGCGCGACGACGCCGCCGCTCGGGCCGTCGCCAGGGAACATGGGCCTCATAGACAAACGTGCAGGGCCCGGTGTGCGCTAAAACAAACAGCGCTGTAATCCCCCGGGAGTTGAGAGTTGCGATGTGCAGATCGCCATGATATGATAAACCACCGAAAAGGGTGAACGCGTGTACAGCACCACGCCGGACTCCGGTAGGCAGAGTACTAGTCCCCTAGCCCGCGGTTTTTTCCGGGGTTCAGACCTGGTGCGCCTGGTGCGTTTGTGTAGTCTACCCCACATAGGGCCCATCGCACGACCAGATGCGTCGGCCACCCCTATGCCACGGCTCCAGATTTGAAAGCGTGATTGGCAACACTGATTGCTTCACCCGCCTCCGTCCGTGCGGGTGCTATGGCCGACGCCCGTATGGATCGGGCGTGCCACCCAAATCTCTGTGTGTTTATATCAGGCAAGGGCGAGGAGTTTCCTCGATCTTATTCTGCATTGGCACCCGGCCTGGTAAGCTTACGTAAGGAGCTGCAGTTGAGCTGCCATGCATACGGTCACAGATTCAAAGCACTGCTGCGCCCGTGTGCCTCTGCAGCTGGGGGTGTGCCCATGGCCACCCCCTTGCCTGGTGCAGCTAAGTTACAAAAACCATTCACATCAAAATTTTAAAAGCGAATGAATGATGATGGCAGGGTGCCTCTCAAACACCCCCGCCGTGTCGACCACCTCACCATCCAACCAACTGATCGTATGACGACTGTGGTCCTCCCATGGACCCTACACATCCGTCCATGGATTCTATACATGCGTCATGACGTGCACATCCCCCGTCGCATCAGCATCGGTCCACCACCTGCCAAGCTCCAACTCCGTTCAACTTGAATGTGTGGTTTGAAACAGCATGTGCGATTTGAAACAGCATGGGTGACTCCTCCCTTGGTCCGGTCGGCGATGGAGAGCAGCTGCTGCTCTGTATGCCGTGGCAATCACACGACCACCGTCTACAGCCGTCTACAGACGCACAGCTAAGCGTCAAAGGCAACCTTGTCAAAGCAGCAAGGCAGCGCCGCACAGGTGATCGGCTGAAAAGTGTCTGTGCCCAGCGGCTCTACCGGCATGCACTCGCCACCGCAGCACGTCAGCCCGTCACAGCACCGCCCCGGCGCACAGCACGTCTCCGCCGGCGCCGGCGGCGGTGGGGGGGGCTTGTCGCAGCACTCCCCCGGCTTCTCCGGGCCGTACAGCAGCTTCGCGTCGTCGTCCACGCAGCGCCCAGCGCAGCACCGCTTGCCCTTCGCGCAGCAGTCCCCTGGCGGCGGGGGTACCTCTTCATCGGGGCAGCCGCAGCTGTTGCTCTTGCACGGCGCGAAGAACGCGGTTCCTGGTGGGAAGCAGCGGCCATCGCAGCACACGCGGTCCTTCTGCGCGCAGCACTTGTCGGGGTCTGTGTTGCTCACGCAGCACGCCTGCGCTGTGCAAATGGTATCGGGGGCGAGGTCGCTGCTGTCGACGCACTCGCCGCCGCAGCACGTCTGCCCGTCGCAGCACACGCCCTCGGAAGCGCAGCAGGGCTTTGGTGGCGGCGGCGGGGGGTCCTCACAGCAGCCGCCAAAGACGGCCGGGCAGATGGTTGGCTCGTCAGTGTCGGGAAGGCAGTCGAAACCGCAGCAGAACTGGCCCTTGGTGCAGCAGTCATCAAGGGGGGGCGGGGGAGGTGGCGTGGGAGGTGGCGGGGGAGGTGGCGGGGGCTCGCAGCAGTTGCTGTCGGCAATGCAGCGGCTGCGCGTGGCTTCCTCAAAGGTGATGCAACTGCTGCCGCAGCACACGGGCTTGTCCTTGGTGCAGCACTCCGCGGGGGGAGGGGGTGATGGGGGGGGTGCGTATATGGGGCAGCAGTTGGATGCACGCGATTCGGAGCAGACGCGGAAGCCGCGCTCGCCGGTGGGGACGCAGCGGTCGCTGCAGCAGAAGGTGCCTTTCTCGCAGCAGTCCTTGACCACTGTATGCACGCCGACGGCATTCAGTCGCTGAAGCTGACTGACAGGTGTTTTTGGCGCAGATCTAGATCTAGAAGCTAGGCTACACTGTCAGGCTAGCTCATGTGGTGCTACCGGGCAACGCCTGCCATGTAGTGTGTTGTGAGCAAGAGTGCATTGTGAGCATCGGCCGCTGCAGGAGATGCTATTTTACACATGCATTGACCGAGTCTCGACCAATTTATTGACAACATTTAATTTTCAACCACAACTGATTTCTGTACCAACTCGGTCACCTCGGGTGTGG
>JALKAD010000217.1:107244-121330 GCA_024500015.1 Ulva compressa | reverse complement strand
GTGGAGCTCCTCAAGGGGTGGAGCCTCTGGGCTCCACGTGCCTCCGGGCACCGGTGTTTACTCAACACCGCCGTTGTATGACCATAAGGTGGATTACGTGGAATGTAATCGCACTTATGGTGGGAGTGGCGACGGTGGACCGAAGGACTCTGGGCTTCGGTGTCTACAGGGGTTTGCAGCTCTGCTGCGGGCCGGAGGCTGTGCAAAGATTTGATGTTTTTAGGCTGGTGCGAGCAGCAGCTCGCCACGCAGAGTGGGTGTTCGTTGCTAGTGCTTCGCAGCTTTCAGCTAAGATACCGCCCGCCTCCCGGGCCATGCTGATATGAGGTCTAGCTGATCCGGAGGATTCAAAGGCTTCGCGGGGGCATTCCACGTGTGGGGCTGATGGGAGCGTTCTTCCGTGTGATCACACCATCGGATGGGCCCATGGACTCATCTCTCAGCGGGGTTTCTAGGCCAGTCGTGAGCTCGGAGGCACGTGGAGCCTCTGGGCTCCACGTGCCTCCGGGCACCGGTGTTTACTCAACACCGCCGTTGTATGACCATAACGTTGGTTGTACAACCACGTGTATACACAGAGGTGGGTTTCTTGCATTGCGACCAATGCTTAAGTGCCAGTGGGGGAAACCTGGCCTAATTATGATGTGTTTTCAGTGGCAGAATTCCACCTCCGCCAGCGGCAGCATGCAGCCCTGGCTGCAGCACAGGCCTCTTGGCTCAGGCGTTGGTTCGGCTCCTGGGTCCCGGCTCAGTGGAGATGTCAATGCATAGGGCCTAATCGGCTATGGCATTTAGTACAACCTACACTTTACACTGGCTAAGGCCAAGGCTTGAAGCTTCTTGCAGACACAGGCTCAGGCCTCAATCCGACGTAGCAACAAACAGCATTAAGCAGCAACTTGCGGCAGTCAAAAACACCGTTTGATGCAGCCTTCAGCCTTTACGAACCGCACGATGCGGTGGTCATGCCGTCACAGCATGACATGTGTAGCTATAGACCTGACATGTGTAGCTATAGACCAGACTTTGAGACCACTTGGGCGCGTCCACACGTGCTACACCATAGCTATGAGTCTATGGTGTCCGTGTGCGCCCGCACTTGCACGAAACATGCGTCCCTGGTCCCATAAAAGTGAATGCTCGAGCTGCCATCGGAGAACCCCTGATATCAATCATGTGTGTGGTGCTGATGCTGCCAGTATTGTGCCCCTCCAGTCCACCCCTGTCCGCCCCTGTCCGTAGAGGTGCAGTGGCCGATGCCTGAAAAAAAAAAAGGTCGGGAATCAATCCTGACTGCCAGTGGGTCTGAGGTGGTTTTCTTTTCTTCTTTCTTGTTGGTGCATTGTGTTGTTTGGGCAGCCCTCGCTGATGTGCTGCCGCTCATGCCCGTTTGCGTGGACGGCATGTACGCAAGTGGTGCAGGCGGGATGCCAGTGGAAGCCGGGGCTTACTGCGTGGCAGTGCAGCCTTCAAGCTGCAGTTGACTACCTGAAGTGAACGCATGCTATGTCAAGTTGAAGGCTGTGTCAACTTGAAGGCTGCACCACGCCGCAGTACGTCCACCACTATTACGCACACCACCGTTTGCGTCAACACATGCTATGGTGGCGTGTGCTATGGTGGCGTGTGCTATTGTGGCGTGTGCTGTGGCGTGTGCGATGGCGGCGTGTGCTGTGGCGTGTGCTATGGTGGCGTGTGCTATGGTGGCGTGTGCTATGGAGGCGTGTGCTATGGTGGCATGTGATGTGGATGCGTGTGCTGTGGATGCATGTGCTATGGTGGCCGCCATGGTGGCCGCCACAGCTAGCCACCTCATGCATCCCTATACGATGCCGGGGGCTTCGTGCTCCTGGTCACATCTCTGGTGCATGAGAACAGTGGGGAATGTGAGGTGCCGCAATGAGATGGGGGGGGGCTCCGGAGCACTAGCAGCTGCGAGCCCTGCAGCTGCCAGAGGGGTTGAGGCTGGCTGTGCGGGGCACCCCAGTGTTACCACTGGCACATGGCCACGATCTGTGTTACACGGAGATGAACGCAAGATCCCGGCAGCGAGGGCAACATCAGGAAAGCAGACAGCCAAAACCCCCTCGAAAGCAGACAACAACAACAAGCAGCAACTGTCTCGGGTGAAAAGCCACAACGAACCAACTCAGCCGACACAACCACACCCACGCATCCACACACACGCACACCCCCGCACCCCACCACCACGACCCCGCGCCACAGCCTCACACAGCAACCACCCGCCACACTACGTACTACCGCCACGATCTGTGTCTGGAAGGCAAACGCAGTTGAGATTCCGTGACAGTGGAGATGTAGCTGTAGAGGCCCATGCGTGCGTAGCCGGCGGCAGGGCATGCGACAGAGAGCGCTCGAGGACGGACAGACCTTGCGCCTGACTGCGGGTGTGTTACACAGTGATAGACTGCGGGTGTGCAAGGGGTGGCGCATCATGATGAGCGCGCACTTAAAGCGCGCTTTAAGTGCGCCAGCATTAAGAGCACTAGCGCCTGCATCCGCTCCCTGTGTGTGCGCATGGTGGCGGCCTTTGTGGCTGGTTTGGCTGCGTGGGTGTCTGACGACTGCTTGTCTGAACCAGCGGCGGTGGGGATGGTGTGCCTGCCTTCGTAGTCGTGGTGGCGGGCTTGGTGTGCAGCCCACCCGGCTGCCTGTGCCACAGTGCTTGTGGTACTAGTACTGCCCCTGTCGTGCCCCTTTTGCTGTTTCGTGCGTTGCGCATGTTGACCCTTCTCCCGCCCCTGCTCGCAGATGTGCCGTGGCCGATGCCCGTCCGGGTGTGGCGTGATGTCCGATGTTTTTTTCCTTCCTTGGCTGGGTCTGATTGGCCCTGCATGCGTGCCACTGCAGTGTATGCTGCGACGCAACCATGTGGTTTGCGGATTTTGTTCTTTGGCAATTGAGAAATGCGACAATGTTGGCTGAATATGATAAACAAGTTTGGAATGCTCGTGTCTGGTCGTGATCTACGTGCAGCTTTTATACGGATTGGGATTGGCTGGTTACGGAGAGGATGATGCCAGGTCAGACAGCGCGGCCGCCTGCCTTCCGAAATGCAGCTTGCGAACGTTAATGAGTACGCTTCATGAATATTGGCACGTGCAGATCTCGAATCTTCTGATATTTTCGCCATGCGCACGCCTGCCTGCGCGCCTGCGCAGGTTTCCTGACGCACAGCCACGGCCGTGCATGGCTCTGTCAATGGATCCATCGCCTCAGCTTCAGGCGGTGTGCAGTTCCGAGGATCCGCATGACGTGCCGTGCCTGACCACATATTGCGCACTGGTGCCGTCGCGACTTCTCACCTCTGCAATCGGTTTTCCCGCCTACGATGCGTGGCGCTCGCTCTCACAAGTTGAGTCACAACCCGGCCAAGGACATCGCGCGACGCTGATGCGCATAAATATGAGGATGGCTTGGCGCCTGACGCTGCTACTCAACACTGTGAGTCAACAGGCAGCAAACAACGGGGAGATGCGCTGCAGTTCACTTTGAACAGATGGCGCGTACCTTCGGCTCCACAGTCAGTTGACCAGCCTTGAGGCCATGTACATAACACATCAGAGCTGCAAGGACGGCAGCTGAAGACCACATCCCAAACAGCATCGGGAGAGTTCACAATCTGCTGCCATCACCCAGGACTCATCACCCGTCATGCGTCATGCGAGATGCCAACAACAACAAGCCAACAACAACATGCAGAGCAGATGAACAAGCAGAGCAGGCAATGCTAAATGACAGAATTACCAAGTACAGCAGACGATACGTTCTTCAACAAGCAGAGCAGGCGATGCAATGCACACTTCCAGTGGGTACCTTTACACGAACGCCCAGCCACCATGGCACATCACAGAATGCAGAAGGAAACACATGTCAGATTGCAACAAAAAGACATGGCGCACAGGCATATGCACATGTGTCAGAAAACGGCTTTGAACGACTGCATTCGATCGCGCCACAATGCCGCAGCAATGCCCTGCGTGCCTGCAACAAGCAGTGAATGCCTTTTTTCCCCGTTGGCACACACAGCTGCGTCGCAAAGCCTGCAAGGCTGACCTGCACCAGCAACATGCATGCCACAACACACGCACATACACACACACACACACACACACCCACACAATGTAGTGCGTCGGATGTGCTACTGGCATGCACAGCGCAGGCCATGCACGCGCCGTGCACTCTCACCGCTCAGCTCAAACACAGCACCAGAAAAGAGACGACACAACGACACAACACGTACACATCTATCACACACGCGCGCTATACTCACCGCCACAGCCATCCGCACAGCATGCCCGAAACGCGGCACACAGCATGCACAGCCAGTCAAACGCCAGGCCTCTGCTACAATGCAACTGCAAAGCGCTGTCCGCACCACCTGGCATTCTTCGCAAAAACTGGTCACCCCAGCACACCCGGCCCCGGCCGAATGTTAGCACCTTGGCGACCCCAGCCCTCCCACAAACAGTGCACACGTAGCCACCGCACCACACCCGTAACCACCCACTCCCATCTGCCAGGCACCTGCTGTTGTGGCACAGCAGGGTGCACAAGTACGCATGCACACGGCGCTGTGCTGTGCTGGCCAGGCACAGCGTTGATCGGCACCAGGACCCTTACAGGAAAAAAAAGGCCATGCATAGCAGCAGAGAACCCTTCACATACACGCCTGGCTGCACGACCGGTACAGTGCTTCAGTCACAGCCAAGACATTCTATCATGCTGCGTGCTGCGTGCTGCGACCTAGTCAAAGCCGACGCAGCACGCGAGTGCGGTGCAGAAGATCGGCTCGCCGTCCTTGGACACTAGGTCCTCCTCCGGCACACACTCCCCGCCGCAGCAGCCGAGGCCGGGGCAGCACTGCCCCTTCTTGCAGCACATCTCATCGTCATCATGCGGCGGCGGCGGCGGCGGCGGCGGCGGCGGCGGCGGCGGCGGTGTCGGCGGCGGCTTGCAACACGACTTGTCGCCGCACGCCACAAGAGTCGGGGTGCCGATCTTCAGGCACGCGCCGTCGCAGCAGAAGTCGCCCTTGTCGCAGCAGTCATCCTCCTCCTCTTCGCAGCACTCCTCCGGCTTGGTGGCGCTGCAGAGAGAGAACGCGTCGAGCGCCTCGTGGTCGCGGATGCAGCGGCCCTTGCAGCACGTGCGGCCCTTCGGACAGCACTCCTTCGGCGGCGGTGGCGGCGGCGGCGGCGGCGGCGGAGGGGGGGGGTCCTTGCAGCAGCCCCCAGCGACGGCGAGGCAGATCGTGTCTTTCTTCTTGGCGTCGTCCAGGCAGTCAAAGCCGCAGCAGAACTCGCCGTCGGGGCAGCAGTCGTCGAAGGGGGGCGGGTCGCAGCAGTCGCTGTCGACAGGGCAGCCACGGCTGGCTGACTCCTCAAGTGTGATGCACTCGTTGCCGCAGCAGATGGGCTTGTCCTTCGGGCAGCAGTCTTTTGGCGGGGGAGGTGGGGGCGGGGGCGGGGGGTCCTTGCAGCAGCCGCCGAACACGGCCGGGCAGATGGTGGGCTCGTCGGTGTCAGGCAGGCAGTCGAAGCCGCAGCAGAACTGGCCCTTGGGGCAGCAGTCATCGAGGGGGGGCGGGAGCGGGTCGCAGCAGTCGCTGTCGACGGGGCAGCCGCGTCGTGCAGACTCCTCAAGTGTGATGCACTCGTTGCCGCAGCAGATGGGCTGTCCTTCGGGCAGCAGTCTTTTGGCGGGGGAGGTGGGGGCGGGGGTGGGGGAGGAGGCGGGTCGCAGCAGTCGCTGTCAGCGATGCAGAGGCTGCGCGTGGCCTGCTCGAGGGTGATGCACTCGCTGCCGCAGCACACGGGCTTGTCCTTGGTGCAGCACTCTGAGACAGGGGGTGGGGGTGGGGGTGGGGGTGGGGGTGGTGGAGGTGGGGGGTCACAGCAGTCGCTTTTACCGGGGCAGCGTGCCGTCATCGCAAACTTGCGGGTGATGCACTTCTCGCCACAGCACACCGGCGCGTCGGCATCGCAGCACTTGTCCGGAGGCGGGGGCGGCGGCGGCATGCAGCAGTCGCTGTCGGCGGGGCAGCCGCGGCTGGCGGACTCCTTCAGGGTGATGCATTCGCTGCCGCAGCACACCGGCTTGTCCGCCGGGCAGCAACCCTCATCCGGGCAGCCACACGTCTCGTCTTCGCACGGCGCGAAGAACGCGGTTCCCGGCGGGAAGCAGCGGCCGCCGCAGCACACGCGGTCCTCCACTTCGCAGCACTTGTCCTGCTCGTCTTCGTCGCTCACGCAGCACGCCTGTGAGGTGCAGATAGGGTTCTTCGGCAGGGTGTCGGGGTCCACGCAGTCGCCACCGCAGCACGTCAGGCCGTCGCAGCACTCGTACTCCCCACAGCACACCTCGGGCTCCGGCTCCGGCGCGCAGCAGTCACCGTCGACCGGGCAGCCGCGGCTGGCGGACTCCTTCAGGGTGATGCATTCGCTGCCGCAGCACACGGGCTTGTCCTCTGGACAGCAGTCCTTTGGGGGGGGAGGGGGGTCACAGCAGCTGACGCCGGCAATGCATGACGCGACGGCAGCCTCATCCGTCGTGATGCAGCGGCCGCCGCAGCACACGGGCTTGGCCGCCGTGCAGCACTCCTCGGGTGGTGATGGCGGCGGCGGTGGGGGATCCTTCGGGGCGGGATCCTTTGGACAACAGCCGCCGAAGAGCGCAATGCATACGGTGTTGTTTTTCTTGCTGTCGGGGAGGCACGAGGTTCCGCAGCAGAAGGTTCCGTCGTCACAGCAGTCGTCCAGGGGTGTGCTGGGATCCGGCACGCAGCAGTCGCTGTCGGCGGGGCACAGCGAGCGCGCGGCCTCCTCGCGTGAGATGCATCTGTTGCCGCAGCAGATCGGCGTCTTGCCGCTGCAGCAGGGGGGGTCCTTGGGGGCCGGTGGGGGCGGTGGTGGGGGCGGGGGAGGCGGTGGGGGAGGCGGTGGTGGCTTTGGCTTTTCCACTGGCTCCGGCTTGTCGCAGCAGCCGCCAAAGACGGCCGCGCAGATCGTGTCTTTCTTCTTGGAGTCGTCCAGGCAGCTGAAACCGCAGCAGAACTTGCCCTTTGGGCAGCAGTCGGATATGACTGTGCTGGTTGCTGCATGACAAGCATGCATGTGATTGAGTGGAAGGGAGGCAGTGGGTGATGAGTGCGATCAGTGTGTGGGGATCACAGCATGCATGCCGCAAGTGGGAACTGGTGCAGCTGCAGCATGCAGGAGGTCAGCGGCCGGTTGTGGCATTCGTCGGCGTGAGCGCTCGCTGCGAGTTCGGGTGTGCGTGGCCACCAGTGCTACAGCCGCGCGGGGCAAGGTAGGCAGCAAACTTGAGAACGCAAGTGCTGGTATGGCACGAACATCGGGGAAGACTGGGTGTCTGCAATTGCAATGGCAGACAAGAGCAGGTTTTTTATGTTTCACGGCGCGCGGCGGCGGTTGAAGGCAGAGTTCCTATGCATGACGGGCCATTCCTACTCATATGATCACTGGCAGGATGTGAACAGAACACTTGACCTTCCCCCTTGACGGCCTTGGGCACGTAAAAAGGGGCCATGGCAAGGGGCTGCTTGCACCACTGCGCAGGCATTGTGTCATGCAGGCACTGTGGCATCATGTAGCAGGGTGAATCCTTTGGTCCTTTAGTTCTGACACTGTGCAAGACCTGCATCGTCATCGTCATTCACCCAGACTCTCAGACACAGCTATTGCGCCTCATGATGTATCATACACATCAACTTGTGTCGAGCATGCCACTGGCTCTCGAGCAGTCTACTGGCAAAAGGGCATGCATGTGCACGCATCTGACAATGCAAGCGCACTGTGCATGCGCTTGCCTGCAGCTGGTACAGCTGTACCGCGGTACTGTGTACACTTGCAGTACCGTGTACGCGTAGGCATTTTGTGGCACCGCACGACACGGTCTCAGCGTGCGCCTGGTTGTGAATGCATTCGCAGGCGGTGCAGCGCGCCTGCGTCCGAGCTGGCGTCCCGTGGATCCCGGCCGGGCCTGGCTACTCAAGCTCTAAAACATGCTGCCGCTGATGAGTTTTCACAACGTTGCTGACGGAGTCATGCGAGTTCGATGGCAACCATGTCGTACGTAACGGCTGTTGACCATGTGCATGTGCTAACCAGCATTCATGACACGCACCAGCCTCACGGTCCGCGTTTGCAGGCTGCGTGCGGGAAGCTCGGCTGGGTTGGCGCACCTCGGCTGGTAGCGGTGACCTTTGTGACCTTGGCCTCAGAGGTGGAAATCGCTAGCAGCGCCAGCGTGAGCGCTGTCAGGGCCCTGTGGAGCGCCATGCGTCCCGGATTCCTGCAGCGTGCAAAGCATGACTGCCACCACGCCTGCAGCGCTTGCTGACCAAACAAATGCTTCCGATCGACCTTGGACAGAAACAGAACGCCACAAGTTTACCACTTGTTCCCCGGAATAGCCCGCTCTGTTCGCAGCGCGAGCGTGGTGGCTACAGCTGGCGCGCGGTCTCCGTTGCAGAAAGCGCACACGCGCATCAATTCAAGAACTTTGGCGTTCGGTGGATCAATGGCAGCAGCACATACCTGATGACAACCTTATCAACAGCAACGAGTGGAGTCTGTCTTTCAATTTTCAGCTGGTCAATCGGCGCATGGACCGGGGTTGCAAGCGCTTCGTGACCAAGTCTCGATGATTTTTGGATGCGCAACCGCGACTTGTGTCCGACACGTACGCACTTCGGCCGGTGGTGCTGGCAGCGTCCCTTGAAAGCGGGAGAAAAACAGAGCGCAACAAAGCACTCGAAGTGGCGCGAATGGGTTGTATGCAGCGCAGCGCACATATACCTTTGGCGTGACGATCCACAAATGTGCAACACTCCAATGTCGGGTCCTGTGCGCGTGATCTTTTGGATAAACATGAATGTCTACAGGTGCTGCGACGAAGCTCCATGACGCAGTGATGCAGAGACAAAACGAGGTTTCATTCGCAGGCGGCGGCGTCGCCTCGTTGGCGGCCATAAAAGCTCTGAGGCGGCCGAGCTGTATTGCTGGCGGCTGCAAGCATGCTGCAGCATGCATACACGGGTTCACTCGCGACAAACGGATGCGTATCTAGTTGCATGGGTCTAGCGCTAAAATTTTCACGTAGTTGAGCAGAACGTGGTGCCTCTCCGTGCCCAGCCGGGAGATTTCTCATGAGTGGCTGGATGCAGCACCCCCCTTTTCCCCCCTACCGCTGCTAAAGCACACAAGCGAGGCATAAAGAGCTTTGTGCCTCGAATGTTGCGTGAAGTGTAGTTGCTGTAATCGCAGGGAATATCGCAGTGTCAGACCTGGGTTGTGCACGGACACAGTAACACTGGTCTACACCGGCATGCGGCAGTCATCCGGTGCCAAACTAAGAACGCCGCTATCAATCATATCTCACCCGCGATATCCAGCAGCGGTACCAGTCCAGGTTGCTGACGAGTGCGTCGAGGGATGGGCCTCGCGAGGTCCGCGTGTTGCCGGACGGTCCCAAGTTTGACACGAAGTACTAAACACGTGCAATTCAAGAAGTACAAGCTAGCGGTAGGAGAACTCTGCTGATTTCTGCCCGTGCCGCGTTCGCTGTGTGCAGTACTCGCACATAGTGTGCAATTGCACTCTTACTATTGCACAATGTCTTTCGAAAGCATGCAAGCACGCTCATAACGCGCGCCAGCTGCAACACGTCCGCACCGAGCTTTGCGAGTTGCAGCAGTCGTCGAATCTCCCCCGGTGTTGGACATGGTCGCTGTAGCCGCATGGATGGGATCGCGCGGATACATGCAATCGCATGGGGCCGCAGGACTTTGAATTCGATCGCGCGCACAGGCTGACCTTCTCTACTCTGCTGATGTTTTAGAGGATGCTCAGCTGCCCTTTTCACAAACTACTATTCAGAGTTACAAGAGAAGGTGTCAAGGCCAACCTCTGGAGACTGTCAAGACTGGTCAGGCGCGTGGCAGAGGCTCTCTGCCATGCCTGGGCCATGCTGTAGCCACAGAGTATGGCAGGCATACCCGAGTATGTTATGTTGTCTTGGGCAGTGCAGTCACTGCAGGATGGCTGCACAGTCTAGCATGTCAGTGAAATGCTTGTCCCTTTGGGACATACACACCTGGTCCCATGTGCATGAAAGACAAAGCACTACTGCAAGGTTGCATTTTCCTGATGTCTGCCTTCATCTTCATACCTCCTGAGTCTGGTTGCACAAGCTGCTCCCATGATCATAGTCGTTCCTGGTCACAACAGAACGGGAATGCAAATGCACAGTGGTGCATGGACCTTGCTGCAATTCACAATCGGCTACATGATAGCAGTCATTAGGTGCAGTCATTGAGTCCCGCGAAAGGTGCAAGGGATTACACGATGTGAATGCAGGCCGGTTGCATGAAGAACTGACAAAGAGCTTGGCCAGGCATGCGTAATTGGCAGCAACAGCTGACACATCACATGAAGCACCTATCTTGCCTAGGGCATCTGGCTCTGAAGTAATTGCTCCTGGGCAGTTGCTCCTACTATTGGGCAGGCATTGCTCCCCAGAGGCTCTGGTACCTACTCCTAGGCACCTGTACATGTCACTCGTGTATTCCAGTTGCATCTTCACCGCCACTGTGAAGGTGTAATAGGTACATGCTTTTGGCGCTGCCACACTGTGGAGCTTGACACTACACAAAAGGGTCTTCCCTGCAGTCTCAGAAGATGGACCTTTCCAATTGCGCTTGCCAATTGCTCTGCTTGCAGCAGCAGCGTGTGCACAGCGCAAAAACTGCAGACAGCAAATCTCAAGCACGAGATAGGCAACAGCCGGCAACAGCACGCTCCCCAAGCTCACCAGGCTTGGTGCAAGCCGTCCACAAGCAAAGATGAGTGTGAGCATGCTGCATTGCACTGCAGTACACAGACGGGCGACTAGCAGGCAAGTAAGCAGCACTACTAGTGAGCAGCTGTAACTTGGATGTAGCTAGCCATAGAGTGACCAGGCAAGGATGCATCTGCAGTGGCCATGGCACGGTGCAACACAGCTGCAGGGCCACGTAGCCACGTAGCATGCCATATGGCATATTTTTGTGGTTCAGATTGGTCTGACGAGCAGTAAGACCCAAGAAAAGACCAAGGAGGATATCCTACATCGATTTAGGATATAGGACTTTTGATATGACAGCCTGAGGCCTCCCCATGGCCTCCCCAAGCCCAGCTGGGCCCAGGCATCATATGATGCACAGGCTGCCTTCGCAATGGCTTCACATGGTATGCTAGCTGTAGCTCCTTGCTGTGCCTTGCCCTGAGTATACATACTTCATGTGTGTCTTTGCATGCACTGCTTGGGCCCTGCCACTGCAATGGTTAACGCCCTGCCATTGCGCTCCTGAGAGTGGTTGGTGATCAAACTCACTGAAAGCCAAAAACACCTTGCTCCCGTTGCAAACACCTGCTATTTCCTTGCTCCTGGAGGTGGGTGACAGTGTCAGGGAATGGACAAGATGGAAACCGCCAAGAAGTACAGGGCAGGACGTGCCTGGAGCTTCGTATGTGTACCAGCACAAGCACTTCTAGGTACGAAGCTGCGACTGGCTTCTGAACGAATCTGACTGCCCAGAGCCACGTGTGTCACTGCTTCGCGCACCGTGAATTTCATATGCAAGTCTGGCAGTCTGCAAGAAGTAACAAAATGCCCAGCGGGTGAAGTTTTTACGAGCTTGCGCAACTGCGCACGGCTGTGCGCACAGACGACCTGCCTGCGGTGGTGGCATGCATGCAGCTTGTTCACATTACTACTGCACTTAACAGTCACTGAATGGGCGCGGCCACAGATGTGATGTCACACCTGACAGCCCGATCGGTGGCCATGGTGCACGGAGTGGCGCCCCATGTGGGTCCACAAGGCCTGCATCGCGCAAGGGGCGCCCGCCCGGGCTCCCTGCACTTGCCATCTGCAGGTGCTACTGCAACATAAATGGCTGCGATTGATGGTGCACTGGAGCATACCTCTGTAACGTATCTCTCTTGATGGTGCACTTGATGCTGAAGTGACCTGATCACGCATTGAACCTGCATAAACCCACCTGCCAAATGCCCATGCCAGACCTATCCTGGCCTCTCCACATCATGCTGGCACAAAACTCCAGGACATGGACTTCGCAAGAGTTCCAACACAGCAGCGTTCGTCTGCATGCAATTTTCTCCTATTCTGAGGAAAGTGAGGGACTCCTGACTTCTGAGAAGCCCAATTCAATTGGCCAAAGCTGGCACCACCAAAGGTCACCAGGTGATAAGCAGCACCAGAACTACTCAAGCCAAGAACTGACTCGGCCCCACACTCCCTGCCTGACTGCCTGACTGTACCTAGCCGTGATCAGCTGTGTGACGCCACACTGCTGATGGGTGCCCTGCCAGTGGTTGCCTTACACCAGGTTGTAGGTGTGAACTTCTAGTTGGTTACAAAGGCTGCACCTGCCTGGCAGCTGCAGACATCTCCCTGTGCAGTACGGATGAGTCACA
The DNA here is from genome assembly GCA_024500015.1 of Ulva compressa. Lineage (NCBI taxonomy): Eukaryota > Viridiplantae > Chlorophyta > Ulvophyceae > Ulvales > Ulvaceae > Ulva > Ulva compressa. The sequence goes on along the minus strand of JALKAD010000217.1, from coordinate 108,806 downwards.
TGGTCCATCGCATGTGCAACATGCAGTGTGGCTCAAGCTTGAGGTTGGGATGCACAATCTGGGATTGGGACGCACATGATCTCTGCAGCTGCCTTTGTGGGGCCTTCACTGCACTGAGCTCAGCTGAGCATCAGTCGTTGCAATGGGTGCACCATGCGCCTGAGTCACACAGAGAACAACGCAAGAGCCTGGCAGCAAGGGCAACAACGAGCAAGCAAGCAACTGAACCCCAGCAAGCAGCTTGCAGCAAGCAACAGTATGCGCAGGTTCGGCCGCCATACACCTGTGCCATTCCAAACAGAGGTAGCTGAAGCTCAAGGGGCCGCCTGTTCACATGCATGTGGCACCATCGCCTTCCTCCAGATTCTTCTGTTCGCAAATTCAGGTGTGAACCTGGCCAGACCTGGCACATGTCCCCAGGCCTCATGCATGCACAAACATTGTGGCATTCCAGCCATGGAATCCATGCTGCTGACCCGCGCTGATGGGCTGCATTTGGTGGCACTCGATAGCACCTTCATGCACCTCCGTGTAGCACTTGAAAGCACTCGGGTATACAAGGCCTGGGACACGACTGGGCTTTTGTCCCGTTCAAGTTGCATGGCACTCGTGGCCACATGTGGCCACACACTGCAGCTGATGCAGGCATGCATTGCTCCGATTGTTCCAGAGTCCAGGGCATTGCAGGCACTCTTTCTGAACTCACCTCTCTAAAGTCAGAGGTCACCAGTCTGACATGGCGCTGCTCGGCACACTTCTGGGGGTGATGTGCTTACCCTCGTGGTCACGGTTGTGGCTTGGTGTGCTGGCTTAAGTGCCTGCGTTCCTGGTGCTACTGACCCTGCTGATCAGGTCGCCGTGTCGCGCGTTGCAGGTGTCATTCCTTCTCCCGCCCCTGTCCGCAGGACTGCCGTGGCTGATCCCCGTCCATGTGTGGCGTGATGTCCAAATTTCTTCTCCCGGGTAACTTTTCCCCTCGGTGCTGATATGTCCTGATGTCTCTTGTGCACAGCTGTGTCCAGCATCTCACCGGCATACAGCTGCTGCTGCTGATTCAGGTGCTGCTGCAGTGCTGACACAAGCGATGCTGCAGACATGCGGGGGGTCGTGCTCCCGCTGTCTGAATGCAACACCCAGGCACAGGTCTCGGGTGTCTGACCTCCAGCACATGTGACTCGAGACGTGCCACATTGTGCGGGGCTGCAATGCACCTCATGGTGCAACACAACTTACATTCCCGTGCACTCATTTTGTTGTAAATATTTACATTCCGTGGCACATGCTTCGTCATTCGGATCACAGGCGTGGCCAAGGAATTGCTTCATCCCCCATGCGCCCATCAGCTGAGATAGGCAGCAGATCAATGTGCAGGATGTCAACACTGATGCAGCTGCGGGATGCCACAGTAGACATCAGTTACACCTTGGCACAAAGCAGCGTGTAGTTTAACAAACCAAAAAGAAATTGGACTTGGCACGTGTGTACACTGGCAGCCAGTGTGACCCCTGAGGGTAGCAAGCAGCAGCGAGTGTAACCAGGCCTCTACAACCCAAATGGATTTC
>JALKAD010000217.1:80493-91364 GCA_024500015.1 Ulva compressa | reverse complement strand
CGTGGCCACTTCAGAAGGGGCTTTGAATTCTTCAAAGCCCATTGCCGTCCCAGTGCTTACATCTCGCGGGCCAGGAAGCTTATGGGGCATGGTGTGCATGAAGCTGGAAAAATGTGCATCGTATATATACCCCAAAAAGCGCATCCATTCCTGGACAAAGGGCCACATGTACACATACGTTGCACCCTCTGGCGGCCTCATGAAGATGAGATACGTTCCAGGGGGCCTGATGGAGAGATCTCTAGAGTCCGCCAGCCAAACCCCGCCCCGAGGCCGACTCAGCCAAACCCCCGCACTGGAAGCGGCCGTCGCCGCCGTTGAAGCTGCTGTCGTGCTGCTGTCCTGCTGCCGTCGACGCACAATGACGCCTCGTGAGGCCTCGTGGTGGGTGCATGCTCGCAGCAGGATCTACGCGCGTGCGCCGCCCGGCAATATTAATGGCGCGCCATGGCGATCCCAACGCGGCCGTGGCACCCCTGTCACGCGGCATTGCCTCCGGATTCGGGTCGCAGTTTCTGTGAATGCATTATCGTAGGTGTGCATGCACTGCATGCTCGCGCCACGGCGCCGCGGCGTGAGTACATGCATACACATGTGCGAGTTTGTTTTCAATTGCTGAGCCAGTTTACGTCCTCGCGCATGGTAGCGCTGACGGCAATCTGCAACAGCTAGGTATACATACGTAGTATACTGTTGTGCACAAAGGATGTATGTACATGCTGCGCAGGTGCATGAACAGCGCGTGAACATTCACAGCAGCCGGGCCCTCAGCGTATCGTGCAGTTGTCTGCGCACGCTGATCATGATTCTATTTCAGTTTTGAAATCTTTTTGACTCGCGGTATCGATCGGAAGTCGCACATGCAGCGCGCAGGTCTATAGCTACGTCCGGCCGTCCTTCGAATTCCACACTGACCACGGCAGTAAGTAAGTACTGGTCGTACGCATGAACATGTACATCGATCGACAGCTACTTTATACATGAACAGGCGAGTCAGAATTGACGATGTACACGTATGTGAAACGTTCGTGGTGTGCGCGTGGTCATGGAGTGCCCCAATTGATTGTGCAATTGCGCAGCGCGGGGGCGAAGCATCTTGCAGTTGAAGGCACTTTCCGTCCGCCCCGTCCATAATCCCCAGCTGGTGGATGGGAACACGTGCGCACAGTCCTGAACGCTCGAAGAAATCAATTCAAAGCTCGTGGGCTCCGATCGCTAGAGAGGTGCTTGAGCCAGTGCCAGCTCTGGAGCTTGAGGGCCCACACAAATACACATCAAGGGGCTGTCTGAAGGACGATGAGCAGCTGCTTTTTGTCAGACGCAGACACCACAGTCGTGCTGGCTGCTACGTGCACGTGACGGCCAAGTCTGATCGGCCGCTCCAAGAACATGTGCTGCCTGCGCTGCATGCGGTGCACGTGAACATATCCATCCACATACATGTGCATTCAGCGCGGTACCTAGCGCACGGCTTTACCCATTCCCAGTATTCACCTCAGTCGATCCATGTGAACCATTTCGCACGTACACGTGCTGAGATCGAATCGCAACACGTACGAAGTGGTGGTGTGCTGTTACTGCTTGCAATTGTTTCAAAGCGGCGATGTACATGTGCCCTGCAAGCTCTCAGCACGTGCGCACGGCCCAGGCGATGTCGACGGTCGCGACGGTCGACCGTCGGCGTCGCATTCGTGGAGCGTCGGGCCGCTCCACGACTGCAGTGGAGCGGCACACAGCTGCCAGGCGCCATCACGTTGCACTCGTATGGTTCTGCTGAATGCTCCGGATCCGGAGCAGAGCGATTGAGGCACCATTGCACTAGAGCTCACGAGAGCATTCAAATTAAATGTATAATATTAATTTTGCCGAGCCGACCTGCAGTTGCATGCTGTGCTGCATGATGTGCACATACATAGGCCTGCCAGTGTGCACATCTGCGTCGACATCGAATTCGCTGTTCGAACTGCACCCGGTGGCGCCACGGCCGTGTTGTGTGCCTGCAGGTCTGCTAGTAGCTACTAGTAGGACGATACCGCGCCACCGTGCGCTGTTTCACTGTGATGCGGCAGAGTGTGCAGAACGCTTCACACGGCCATGTTGGAAAGCTGCAGTGGATGCACGTGCGTGTCATGCACGTGGATGTTCTGGATATGTATGAGATATACGGGCTGCTGTGAATTCTAGGCACAGCTGCGTTGGCCGCGTCCGGAAGTGCATCACAGCGGTTGTCGTCGCAGTACGTACGAGTATACTACGACATCGCTTTTTGAAAGGTAGTTGTCCGCGTACTCGTCGATCGGGACAAAGTAACAGCCCTTCACATCGAGAACGCACGCTTCACGATGGCTTGAACGCAATCGATTCAGATCATATCCTGCAATGGCCTGCAGATTCAAATGTCAAACTGGAGCTGCGCATGTCTCCCATGGATCCCGATGTCGACACCGCGGAGAGGATGCGCTGCTGAGCGTATGTATGATCAAGTGCAGATCACAGGCGCCTCGGAGGGACGCGCGGTCTGAATGTTGACCTCGCCGGTCAGATGAACAGTGTGCCAAACTGTCGTTCAGAGTTGAGTCAGTCCAGGGATACGACGCTGCGGGTATGCATGGACAGCTGCGTCTCAGGGCTAGCGATACCGGCCAGAACCTCTACCTTCTGGAAGTATGTACAAGCGGTGACCGTTAACGGCATGCTGCGCCATGCTGCGCCAGCCTGACCTGGCAGTTGCCACGCACCGAGGTGCCAGAGCTGCTGATGCTTCAAATTGTGCAGCGTCACGGCGCAGTGCCTTGCTTGGGCCCAATTGGGGCAGAGCGCCTGTGAGAGCTCACAGCTGGCAGCATGCACATGCCCGATCCAGCTTGCTCTCTGCAGACTCGCTATGAGTACTTGCAGCCATGGCAGTAGCAATTTGTTGCAACAGCACGTGCGCACATGGTCACCAAGTTCTGGCCAAGCCTGTCACAGGGCCCTGTCACATGGCAACTTGAACAGATGTCAGTCCGCATGCCATGCAGAGCTAAAAAGGTCCATGCCCTGCAACTGTGTGACACACTTCACACAAGCACATGGCACTGACTTGTATCTCGAGATACAAGCTTGTTTCCATGGTTTTGTTTCTGCTGTAACTGCAGCAGCCTGAGACAGTGTGAGGCAGTCATGGCTGTACCCCACACGTGGTGACACACATCTTCCCTTGGCACTGGGGCCTTGCTCTATCAACGTGTAACACATCGAACTGCGAACCAGTGTCCTTCTGGACCACACCACAATGGTGACCACACCCAAGAGTCCGTGGTGTGATATCAATTCTGTCAATTGCGGCCTGATATCAATTCTGTAAATCTCAATTCTGTCAATTGTGGCCTCCTTGAACGTCATGAAGCCATGTGATTGCGCGATTCACAGGAACGCCACGTAAAGTGTACAGTGTAAATTGAATCACTTGAATCACTTGCCGTAGCCGAGCAGGCCATTGACATCTCTGACGAACCAGCACCCAGGAGCCCACCATGCCCCAAACCCTCAGTTCTGTAAACGGCTCTGTAGCTACGGCTGTTGAAGGCAGCACACCCAGTGCGTTGTCCGATGCTGAGCTAGCCGTGTCCGCTGCTTCCCACTTCCCACGCCACCAGCTGCCGCCACATGCCACATTCAACACGGAATGCCACAGTCCACAGTCTTGGCGCACATCTTTGCACATCTTTGCTCACCTGTGCGCAGCCACGGTCTCCAGAGTTTGCATTCCACCTGCCAACACCAACACCACTGTCCACCGGTGGGCCTGCTGCGGTCCACACATCACAATAGTACCGTCACAATTGTACTGTGGCATGCCCTGATGGTCCCAAAGGCCAGGGCACGGGACATGTTGCCGACACGTCCACAGCGACAGGTCCACAGCGACAGGCGCAGCCCCGAATCCAGTGCATGTGCAGGACATGTGCTGCACATCCTCGCATGCAGCCGTCTGTGCGCCATGGCCGATCCGCCAACCTGCGCCTAGCGTGTGTGCAGCAGCGCTTCCGCCCTTCTCTCCAGCACGATTGCTGCCAGCCTGATCACATCCTCCACGGCCACTCCAGAGCAGCCTGGTGAATGGCACACTCTTGCCAGCTCCGCCACTGCATGCACGCCACGCATTCGTCTGGGCGGACACATCCGTATATGCATGGGTCCTGAACACAGCAACATCCATCTGCGTGCATCCCTGTTTGGATTACCCCCCGATTTGAGTACCCTCGCCTGCGGGGGCCTGCGTAGGCTGCAGCCTGCGTAAGGCTGCAATTCACTACGCAAACAGCGCCAGTTGGCAGCTCCTGGGCCTATATGGAGGGGTTGTCGCACCAGCCCCGGGCGGATATGGCTCCGAGCCGGGTGCACCGGAGCACGCAGACATGCGCTCCGCGAACGCCGCAGCGGGCAGAACGGGGCCGTCCCAGCGCTGCACTGCGCCGGTGCGCAGCGACCTCTGGAGCTGCGCCACCCCTGGGAACACGTGGGTGGCGACGCGGCACATGAGCCGGCAGGCGCAGGTGGCGTCGGCTGGTCGCACCGGCACGGTGGCCGCCTTTGCGTGCAGCAGCGCGAGGGCTGGCGTGGCAGCATGAAGGAAGGCTAGGTACCTGCGCGCACGTGTGTGTTACATGGTGGTGTACTTGTGTGCCGTGATGTGCATGGCCTTGCTGTGTGATAGTCATGTGGCATGTGGCATGTGGCATGTGGCATGTGGCATGCGGCATGCGGCATGTGGCATGTGGCATGCGGCATGTGGCATGTGGCATGCGGCATGCGGCATGTGCGCGTGTGTGCTCCAAACGTCTACGCACGTGGAATTGCGAATGCTGGTGCGTGCAGGTGCGGGTGCGAGTCCAGCAATGCACACAGCATTCACGGCCATGGCCCATGGCCGATGAGTCACAGGTCCCTGTGGGGTACTACAGGCGGGAGGTGGCATTGCGGGTGGTCGCAGTGGTCGATGCTTACGTAGCCTCCATGAGGCCAGATGTGCATACTGCGCGCGGTTGACCGGCACGCTGTGCGGACGACGAAAAGTCTCTGACAGGCTGCACCAGTCGCGCGGCAGTTGATACGCCACACTAGGTATGCAAGGTGCGGGTATGGAAGCAGGGCATGTGCAAGCGTGCAGGCGCGGCTGAAGTTCCCTTGGGAGGCGCACGCGACACGCTCATGGGTGCCGCTGGCCCTGGCGGCCGCGTCTCGCAGCGGCGCCGCTCGGAACGCAGCACACAGCACATGCTGCTCGCCCCGGCTCAGCACGCCCTTGCCCAGCGCGGTCATCACCACATACCGGAAGTCCTCGAAGGAGCAGGTGGCGGTGAGGGCGGTGTCTAGGGCCCGGAACAGCCGCAGGCAGCGCCGCAGGCCCGGCTCCTGCGCGGAGGCCCATGCATGCAGGGCGGGGAGGTCAAAGACTGGGTGTGGCTGCGCGGGCAGGGACGGTCGGCCATCGTGCGGCGCGCCTGCTGTGCTGCGTGCTGCGGGGCGGGAGATGCCGCTGGGGGGGGGTGCTTCTGCACAGCGTGGCAGAGTCGGGGGCCGTATGTATAAACCAGGCACAATCGCGACACATGCACCAAGCATTCCTGATCTGCACGGAATCGAGATCCCTGGCTGAGTTGTACACCATCCACTGCCGCTAGTTGGGCCTGCGACTGCCTGAATCGTAATTCTGAGGCCATCGTTGCCACAGCAGTCCTGATGCAGGTGCTGGGAGGATGGGCTGTGACTTGATCAAAACAAAACAAAGCACCTATGAACACAAGTGCTGCTCAATGAGTAGCGATGAGGGCATGTGCGCGATGCATATGCATCGCGGTGCGGACGAGCAGCGACCCCCTAGCGGCACACTCGCCCCTGTGCCCCCCTCCTCCCTGTATCAAATGTTTAGGGCTTTGCAGCCACTCAGTTCAGACGCGTTCAATCTTTCCCACATCGGGAAGGATGCTGTTGGCCTGGAGCCAGGGATACAGCGCAGGTGGCAGAGCATGCACGCACATGCACCATATGCATGGTTACAGGGCTCCGGACTCCCCGTGACTGCGACAGCGCACAATTGCGCCATCCAACACACAGCAGACACGGGCGTCAAAGGCCGACACACCTGGATCGAGCTTCAGCCACACCCTGCCCCCGAGCCGCCCCACCGCCTCCTGGGCCACAAGGAACACCCTCACGCTGCCCTCGATCCGCAGCGCCACATGTGCCCGTGCCGGAGCCCGCCGCACTGCCGCCCCCGTGCTACCCTCTAAACCTCTAAAACTCCCCTCTACCGCTGCGCCATCACCTCCGGCCACGCCAGCGGGTGCGCCCGCAGCAGGCTCGGCCGAGGCACCCGCACCGCCGGGCAGTGCCCCGGACGCTGCAGCAGTGGTGTGTATGCTGTCAGGTGCGCCCGCTGCCACCGCAACACATGCACGCTGCGTGCTGCGCGCTGGCTGGACGCCCCGCGGCCGGAGCTTCAGGTAAGGCAGCAGCTGCTCTTCGCGAGTGTAGTGGCCGCAGGTGGCCTCCAGCGCGGCACGCGCGCTGCGCTCCCACGCGCACACCTGCGCCTCCAGCTGCCGCCACTGCAGCGGCGACAGGTGCGCCTGCACGCGTAAATGTAAATGTAAATCGAATTACTTGCCGTAGCCGATTAGGCCATTGACACGCGTGGCGCGCGACCAGCCATTGACTGACATGGCGCAGCCACAGCATGATGCTGGGTGCCACCCAGCAGCCCGAGAAGCGCTAGCATGGCTTGCCGTATTATACAGTAGTACGGGTTTTAATACGGTACAAGACTTTTGAGGCTGTGTGTATCGTATAGGTCAATTACATACTCAGTATTGAAGTGTGGGCGGAAGCAGATGACTACAGCTGCACCCTGCTCCCTGAGCCGGACCGGAGCAGATTTGTTTCAGTTTGCGTGTGGCATTTGGCCATGGTGAATGTGTTTGATGCATTGCCATGAATCGTACCTGTGTGCTCTGCCACCTTGTGGAGCATACCTCTGTAATGTATACCTGCTCCCTGAGCCAGCTTTCAAACGGTCACTCATGGGGCGCAAACGTAAACAAAAACGTGAGTCCCGAGCATGCGATGAGCACGCAACATACCAGGTATGCGATTGGTATGGTGCACCATTGACAGCACTGGCAGCTGGTGCCGGTGCAGGTGCCGCTGGCTGCCTGCTGCGACTTGCAGAGCCTCTACATCTCAGAAATGCTGGGAAACAAGCTCTAATGAACATCACATGCTGCGCGTTCTGGGAGCACCTGCGGTGGAGCTTGGAGGAGCTCCTGTATGCGCGCAGGGGACGCGGCAGCGTGGCCAGCAGGCAGCGCAGCGCCGGGCACGAGGCCAAGGTCGCGCAGCAGCGCCGGCCACAGCAGCCGCGCCGCCCAGGGGTGCGCCGCAGCGGGAACGCGGTAGCGCGGCGCGAGCAGCAGCACCTCCCGCAGCTCCACATGCATGCCTGCACACCCACCCGTGCTACGCGTGCTGTGCCAAATGCGCTGAAGCCACAGCACACCACATGTGCTGCACCAAATGGTCACAAACGCGGCCCTTGCGGCAGGCTGACACCAGCATGATTCTGCTGTGCGGCTGCATTCCCGTGCTAACGGCATCAGGCTGGAGGACTCGAATCGTGGCCCGGCGGTCGCCATGCATGCAGTCGGCGCCAAGCGCCCGGGCCTGCGTGTCCGGCATGTACCCAGCAGGTACCAGTTGGATGTATGTGAATTGGACGTATGAGAATGGGAAGCATGTGAGTTGGGTGTGTGTGAAATGGGTCGCAGACCAACAGCTGCCTTCATCACCCCGTTCCGGATCGCGCTGCGAGCGGGGGGGTAGCGGCGCCAGTGGGGCAGTCTAGTTGTCCTGGTCCCAGCAAGGAGCACGCGGCAGAGTGACGAAGGGAGTGGCGACTGGCAGAGCCGCGTGTGCACGCCATATGCATGGGGTGCTGCACCTGCTGCATGCAGCGCCAGCTGGCACTCGAGCGCAGTGCACGTCCCGGTGCAGCCATCGTCGAGGGCCGCAAACGCGGCGGCGGGGCTCGGCCGAGGCACGTCAAGCTCCAAAGCCACCTGCAGCCATGGCGCGCCCTCCGGGCCGCTAGCCCCGCACTGTCCTTCTGCAGATCGGGCTGCAGCTACCTCAGATGCACCTGAGGCCTCGGGTGCAACCGGCGATGATGGTGTGTCTCTGCGGCTGCGGGCCGCCGTGTGCAGCGCATGGCCGAGTGGGACCGAGATCAAGCCGTGAGGGTCCAGGGCCAGGCGGACTCTGGCTCGCTCCTGATGCCTGCACAGGCCGCTTGGCATGGCTCCAGCATGGGATGTAGCCATCACTGAGTGAGTTCACAATGCAGGTGGTGCGCACTCCAGGGATGTTGTCATGAGCCGCGATGACAAGATCAAGATGTGTACTAATAAGTTGTTGATAATAAGTAAGTACTTAAAGCATGTACTGGTGCAATTGTACATGTGACATGTTTGCATTATCGTTCCTGTTAGTAGTATCAACTTCATACGGGCACGGACACACACACACACACACACACACACACACACACGATAAGGATAAGGACGGAAATTCATTGGCCAGGAAATTCAGTAGCCACAGTTGTCAGTGGCTGCTAGTCTGTGATCGATATCACCGTTGCGGTCAATGAGGCAGATGCACAGTGATGCAGATGGCCCGTGCAATGTGTTGATCCCTCCTTTCCAATTGGAGGGCACATGCCTATGGAGACCGAATGGCTGCAATAGCGACACCCATGAGGTAAACGTCTAAAGACACAGGCATGCAGTGAATCACACAGGCAAAGCCCTATCAAGCAAGCCCTGCAACGATGCCCGAATTTTCGGAGCGCACTGTGCTCGAAATGACTCAGCAAGCTCCAGGCTACCTTGCTCTCGCATCCATGACAACAGCTTCACAATTGCTGTGGTGGTCTGACACTCACGTGCGTGCCTGACAGAGTCTGCTTCGGATGCTGCAGCCACACGGTGGGTTGGCCTGGCTGGGGGAGCCTTGACCTTTGCGGTGGCATCCTGAACGCCTTGCTTCAAGTTGGTGCTGTGTGGGCTTGTGGGCATGGCCTCGCTGAGTTGTCGCAAGGAAGAGGTTATCGGATGTTCTGAGAGTCTGAATAGCCTTTCCAAATCCTGCAGCGTCGGGCCTGCTGTCTCCACAGAACAGGTGGCAAATGCCTCCTTCAGCCGCGACAGGCGAAGAAACCTCATTGCTTATGCTTGCAAGCTGTCCAATGCCATCTGGCTGTGATGCTGTGTATACGCTGTCATTTCGGGCCTCAAAGCCAACTGGAGCGCGAACTGTGTGACTGTCGACTGAGCACTGGGCATGTTGGCAGAGGAGCACCTTCACATGCAGTGCACCATCGCGGGACAGGAAGCCAGAGCTGTCCATGCCTGAAACAACGTCCTCACAGTCACACAGCTTGAAGGTCTGGCATGTGCCAGCCAGCAGCTGCTGCAGCTCGTGTGGCGACACTCTGTCCCTTGGCCATGCCAAGTACCCCATGACGTACGCTTTGAGCTGCAGCCATGGCAACAGTCTTAACACCATTCCAAGTTTCCACTAATTATGAGTCGAGGCAGCTGCAATAGTTGTAAACGGGTCACACATGGTCATTCGCAAGGAGACCCGCAGTGTAGCCTGCCCCACGCAGCTCTGTTATAACCCGGGGGTACAGTGGGCCCCGAGCATGCTGCTGACGACCCAGGATCAGAGCTCGAGCAAGGGAGATCTGAGTAGATGAGCTTCGAGGTTTGCACAGCTCTCCAGGAGCGGCGACACGTTGGGCAAGCTTCAGGTTGATCCCCCGATCGTCCTGCAAAGTGAGTTCGCAGAATATGCTACAGCGCAACTAAATTAGAACCGAGTAGCAGAATTTTCGCAAAAAGTGTTGAACGCACCACACGTTTGGCCGTCGCTACAAGAGCGGTCTCCGCGTCCGCAAACGCGACGTGCAAACATCGCGCGATATCCGTCATCGATGCCTGTGGGCCTACGTACACACTTGCTGCACAGCGGTGTACTACGATAGGTTGATCCACAGGTCGAAGAAAGAAATCTTCTCTCGTAATTACCCCCGAGCGGACCGGATCCACCGCTGCACTCTGCACGCCAACCTCGGCATGCCCTCGGGACAGATACAGCTTGCACACTACGCAACTGGTACCTGTCTAGAGTTCCCTGGTGGACATAAATGCGCGACGTCTCATTTGTTTGGCTTTTACTCACAGGAGCATGCTCAGTCGAGCAGTTGAAATTTCATCGATGCGGCTACAGGTGTCCATCAACAAACACGTGAGGGCGCTTGTTCCCGGCGCCAGTCGACGCAGACTGAGCTGGTACCGTAGTGCAACGTCTTTCCGATCCGGTTCGTTTTTATGCACATCGCCCATTCATCTCGGCGTCTGGACACAACGATGTTGCACCGTCGAAGACGGCAGACGACGCACCTGGGTGTTCGCGTAATTGACAGAGTGTGGATGTGACCATCGTACGCGCATGGAATAGATCTACCGTCTACTAGGTGTCCCTTTCGTGCTGAGAGAGATCCTTCAAGCGCTGGCCTGTAATTCTGCCCTCGTATAGAAGCGTTGAACTGCATGACGGGAGCCAAGCCTATGGAAGTGTATAGTGCACGTCCAGGCTCTCACGGGTACGATGATGCTTTCAGTGCTATCGTATCGGGGCTCAGTCCAGAAGCTATGGTGCCCGAGCGAACGGAATCTGTGTCCAAGGCCGGGGCTCGGATCATGCTGGAGGAGTGCTTGCACGATAAACTAGAGGTAAAGTAATGCATGCCGATTGCACAACCTCACAAC
>JALKAD010000217.1:69720-80393 GCA_024500015.1 Ulva compressa | reverse complement strand
GCCCGTGCAATGTGTTGATCCCTCCTTTCCAATTGGAGGGCACATGCCTATGGAGACCGAATGGCTGCAATAGCGACACCCATGAGGTAAACGTCTAAAGACACAGGCATGCAGTGAATCACACAGGCAAAGCCCTATCAAGCAAGCCCTGCAACGATGCCCGAATTTTCGGAGCGCACTGTGCTCGAGATGACTCAGCAAGCTCCAGGCTACCTTGCTCTCGCATCCATGACAACAGCTTCACAATTGCTGTGGTGGTCTGACACTCACGTGCGTGCCTGACAGAGTCTGCTTCGGATGCTGCAGCCACACGGTGGGTTGGCCTGGCTGGGGGAGCCTTGACCTTTGTGGTGGCATCCTGAACGCCTTGCTTCAAGTTGGTGCTGTGTGGGCTTGTGGGCATGGCCTCGCTGAGTTGTCGCAAGGAAGAGGTTATCGGATGTTCTGAGAGTCTGAATAGCCTTTCCAAATCCTGCAGCGTCGGGCCTGCTGTCTCCACAGAACAGGTGGCAAATGCCTCCTTCAGCCGCGACAGGCGAAGAAACCTCATTGCTTATGCTTGCAAGCTGTCCAATGCCATCTGGCTGTGATGCTGTGTATACGCTGTCATTTCGGGCCTCAAAGCCAACTGGAGCGCGAACTGTGTGACTGTCGACTGAGCACTGGGCATGTTGGCAGAGGAGCACCTTCACATGCAGTGCACCATCGCGGGACAGGAAGCCAGAGCTGTCCATGCCTGAAACAACGTCCTCACAGTCACACAGCTTGAAGGTCTGGCATGTGCCAGCCAGCAGCTGCTGCAGCTCGTGTGGCGACACTCTGTCCCTTGGCCATGCCAAGTACCCCATGACGTACGCTTTGAGCTGCAGCCATGGCAACAGTCTTAACACCATTCCAAGTTTCCACTAATTATGAGTCGAGGCAGCTGCAATAGTTGTAAACGGGTCACACATGGTCATTCGCAAGGAGACCCGCAGTGTAGCCTGCCCCACGCAGCTCTGTTATAACCCGGGGGTACAGTGGGCCCCGAGCATGCTGCTGACGACCCAGGATCAGAGCTCGAGCAAGGGAGATCTGAGTAGATGAGCTTCGAGGTTTGCACAGCTCTCCAGGAGCGGCGACACGTTGGGCAAGCTTCAGGTTGATCCCCCGATCGTCCTGCAAAGTGAGTTCGCAGAATATGCTACAGCGCAACTAAATTAGAACCGAGTAGCAGAATTTTCGCAAAAAGTGTTGAACGCACCACACGTTTGGCCGTCGCTACAAGAGCGGTCTCCGCGTCCGCAAACGCGACGTGCAAACATCGCGCGATATCCGTCATCGATGCCTGTGGGCCTACGTACACACTTGCTGCACAGCGGTGTACTACGATAGGTTGATCCACAGGTCGAAGAAAGAAATCTTCTCTCGTAATTACCCCCGAGCGGACCGGATCCACCGCTGCACTCTGCACGCCAACCTCGGCATGCCCTCGGGACAGATACAGCTTGCACACTACGCAACTGGTACCTGTCTAGAGTTCCCTGGTGGACATAAATGCGCGACGTCTCATTTGTTTGGCTTTTACTCACAGGAGCATGCTCAGTCGAGCAGTTGAAATTTCATCGATGCGGCTACAGGTGTCCATCAACAAACACGTGAGGGCGCTTGTTCCCGGCGCCAGTCGACGCAGACTGAGCTGGTACCGTAGTGCAACGTCTTTCCGATCCGGTTCGTTTTTATGCACATCGCCCATTCATCTCGGCGTCTGGACACAACGATGTTGCACCGTCGAAGACGGCAGACGACGCACCTGGGTGTTCGCGTAATTGACAGAGTGTGGATGTGACCATCGTACGCGCATGGAATAGATCTACCGTCTACTAGGTGTCCCTTTCGTGCTGAGAGAGATCCTTCAAGCGCTGGCCTGTAATTCTGCCCTCGTATAGAAGCGTTGAACTGCATGACGGGAGCCAAGCCTATGGAAGTGTATAGTGCACGTCCAGGCTCTCACGGGTACGATGATGCTTTCAGTGCTATCGTATCGGGGCTCAGTCCAGAAGCTATGGTGCCCGAGCGAACGGAATCTGTGTCCAAGGCCGGGGCTCGGATCATGCTGGAGGAGTGCTTGCACGATAAACTAGAGGTAAAGTAATGCATGCCGATTACACAACCTCACAACTCTGCGTTGCAACGTAGATCGGGAAATCAAGCACTCTATACATGCATTCGCGATATGCTGGGCGCGATGTCACTGCCGTTGGCCCAACTGTGCATCCTCGTGCAGAAGCTGGCAGGCCAGCCCGTCCCCACGCAGATGATCCTCGCTCTCACGCAAGAGCGAGACAAAATCCTTGTCTCTAGCATGCGAGCGTTCATTCCCACGCACCGCAAACCATGCCTAGGGGGTGGATTCAACCCGCGCTCCCACAAGGCGTCTCAGATCAAGCGCCGGAAGTCCCCAGCCAGACTCAACACAATCCGTAATTCTGCTCGCCCACCAGAAGCGCCTGCCTCTGACTCCCAGCCTCGCAGCCAACCAATCAATGCTATGCTCCCCAGCGAGTCCATCGGCACCACTCAGACTGCCAGACGCTGCACATCAGCACATGTCCCAGCCTATGTCATGCAAGACCCCGCATATTCTTCATCCACGTCTGCTGCAACCGCTCCACCTCGCTCAGCACCGCCCTCTCGAAGACCAGCCCGAAAATCCAACTCCCAGCCTCCACAAGCAACACACCACACAGCCACGGGATGCATGCAGCCTGCGTTCGCACCAGAAGACTCCTTCATACAGCAAGACACCTCTCTTGCCGCAGAGTCCTCCGCCGACTTCACAGCTGCCCTCTCCGTGCATCGCCCGGCCTCGTCCCCGCACAGGCCGCGCCACTCGTACCCCATGCCACATCCCCGCACCGCAGCCACACCCATCACGTTGCCGCACACCGACCCCCCACACAAGCCCACCCACAACACCGTCGCCGGCCCCAGCAGCACCCGTGCATCCCCAGCGTCGTCCCGGCGGCCGGCAACAGCCTCTGCCGCTCCATCCCGCCACTTCTCACCCTCCCCGCGCCGAATTCTCAGCGCGCAAAACGGCCGCCGCCGCCGCCACCCCTCCTACCGCCCACCGTCCAGCACTGCCGCGGGCAAAGACCGCATCGCCTGCACCAATATCGAGCTCGCTGTCAAACGCGTCCAAGACACCACCGCCTCAGCGGCGGCCCGACCGCGGGCCCCCCGGCCAGCGACCAGCCCCGGCCGGCGCGCCCGCACCACATACTCCCCCCCAGCACGCAGCGCCTCCCCCGACGCGCGTGCTGCCAGCAGCCGTGCACAGCTCACCCACAGCGCGCTCTCCAGGCTGTCCCCGCACATGCATGACCGCGAGGTCTCGCCGCCGCGGCAGATCCACAGCGCGCCGGCGCAGGGCCGCGCCTGCCCCGCGGCGGCTGGTATTGCAGCGGCACGTGTAGCGCCACACGAGATTGCGAGCGGCCCAGCCGGCGAGGGGATTTTGCCGAGCTACACGTTGCGCTTCGCGCTCGGCATGGAGCAGCGCGTCGAGGAGGCCTCGCTGGAGCCGCACTCTGCTCGTGCTTGCAGCGCGTGCGCGCCCCAATCTGTTGCCCCGTTCTGTTGCCATGGCTACGCTGCCCTGTGGCTTCGAACGATGCGCTGACACTGCAGTGAGCTTGCATGAAGCTTCAAGTGTCTGCGGAATCATTTATGCATGGGCCTTCGACGCACGGTGCACAGGTGTGCACGGGCCCACTGCTGCCCTGCACCTGAGCACAGCGGCGTTGTCGCAGTGGCCACGAGCGGCACGGGAATGCGATTTGAGAACAAGACGGCAGTCCAGGTTCATGACGGTATCCCCTCTGCGGTTTTGTGTCACCGTGGCCCCAAGAGGGTAGCGAATCCCGGCCGAGAGTCATCAACCAAGCGTGTCAACCTGAGGGGTCCGCTCTCCATGCGGCTCCATTGCTGGCCGGGAGGCCCACGGCAGCGCGCTGTGAGTGCTGAGGTCACTGTGCTGTGCAGGCTGTACACTCCCAGCACGCCGCTGGACCCGCGGAAGGTCAGCAAGCTCGGCAGAGCGTGGTCGGCCGACGGCGGCGGCGCCGCAGCCGCCGCGGGCCTGCGCGTGGCCTCCTTGCCGCTGGTGCACGCGCACGGAGGGCACGCGCGGCGCGGCCGGGACGCGGGGCTGCCGTGGTCGACGGCAGCGGCGGCGGCGGCCTGCTGCGGCAGCCCTCCAGCTTTGCTGCTGTGCTGAACAACCCTCGGTTCAACACTCAGGTGCGCAGCCATTGGCGAGCATGCTGTGTGTGTCGAACGCTTGTCTTCCCACAGCATGTGCGGTACAACAGTTGTTCTTGCGAGCGGGCCCGCGTCTGGCAGCCGAGCAGCGGGGCCCGGCTCCTGGTGCACAGTTGGTGGGCCGCTGTTTCGGAGCGACTGGGGCTCGTGCCGATCATGCTGGCGTGCCGTTGATGGATGATTATGGTTGCGTCGGCTGATGTGGGTCATACGTGTGGTGGACTGTGGATACCCCGAATCTGTACCTGTACTCCACTCCCTGTGCTGCGTGCTGAGGTGCTGCGTCTCTGGTCTTCTATGCATGGCCTGACTGCACCATCTGCTGTGACTTCTGTTCCCACATGCATGGTGTTCCATGGGATGAGCGGCCTCATGTTGCATGCATGGTGGCCTCATGCTGCATGCGCATATGGTGGCCTCATGCTGCAGGGCGCAGCCGGGGAATTCCGGCCGTCATCGGCCCGCAGCAGCACCTGGGAGTGCGCCGCCTCGATGCCGGGAGCCCACAGCAGCGCCAGCGACGGCGAGCCGGGCCAGCTGCAGCGCGCGTCTGGCAGCGCTCCACAGCATGGCAGCGCTGCGCCGGTGTGTCGGCTGGAACACGGAGCTGCAGCGCCGGCAAGTCGGGACGCGGATGCATCATGGTCTGAGCGCGGTCCTGCAGGCGTGCTGCGCGATGTGCGCTGCGGCCAGACGGGACGGGTGCGGGCGATCGAGGCAGCAGATGATGCTGTGGAAGGTGGTGCTGGAGCGGAGGGTGTGCCGGAGGAGTGGTATGGGCTGTGGCCGCTGCATAGCACGGCAGAGGCCGGCGCTCCCCCGGAACTGCAAGAGAGGGAGGCTGCGGTGGTGGTTCGGGAGGCGGAGGATGCGCACTGGTTCGGTCCAGGTGATGGGGAGGTCAGTCAGGATGGAGCGGCCAGTCATGCTGGAGCGGGGGACGGGCCCATGGAGGCGGGCACCGGTGCAGGCAGCGGGGAGGTGCGGCCGCCGACGGAGCATGACAGGGAGGCGAGGACGGCAGGCCGCACTGGTGCAGGCGAGGCAGGGACTGACTGGCAGATGGGTGATGGTGTGGGGCGGCCGGGTGGCGATTGGTCTGAGCAGGAGCGTGGCCGCTCTGGGGGTGACTGCGATGTGTCCACGGCTCGAGATGTGTATCAGGGCGGTGGCAGGCGCTGCAGTGGAGGCTCTGGAGGAGAAGGATCCAGCAGCGGTGACGGCAGTAATGGTGGCTTGGATGCGACTGTGGGCTTGGGTGGAGAGCAGCATGGCAGTTATATGGGAGCAGGAGGTTCCTCTTTCGCACTCCAGTTCGAGGAGGATCCTTGGAGGGGCAACGAGGGTCAGGCTGGAGGGGAGTGTGGTGACGAGCAGGAGGAGGACACGCACAGCTTGTATGATGGCTGTGAGGAACAGGAGAGCGAGTGTGAGCGGGATGGGTCTTGGAGCGGCAGACACGGCGGGGGGCAGGCAGATGCGCTGTAGCCCGCAGCTGGTTCTCGCCGGGCTGGTTGGTCCTGCAGGCCTGGGCCCAAGGGCTTGTGCAGGTGGCCTCTGTGGCTGCGTGATGCTTTCGTCATGGTGCTGCCACGCGTGGCCACGGGATCTGTTGACCATGCTTTCATTGCAATCTTGGTTGGCATAGTTATTAAGGAGGATCGGCTGAACTATCGCTGACCTGGTTGCTGACCCGGCAGACGCATGGCATTGCGCGGCACAAGGCCTCGGATGCGCGTGTGTGCATGGTACACACATGTGGCGTGATGGTACACACACGGAGCATGGTACACACATGTCACATGTGGCATGTGGCGTGAGATGACCGTATGCGGGCTGTGCGGCAGCGCATGGCAAGATACGACATGCCACCACGCCACGATCAGCCTTTGTTTCCTCGTTAAGCTTGCCACCAACACCAGGGCCACCTGGGCACTCTGTGCCACTCTGTAACAGGAGGAGACGATTTGGGAAACACCAGGGCCACCTGCGTACTGGCAGGAGTAGTGAATGACCGTGTGGGACTGTGCAGAGCTTGAGGATGCGATCCACTGGCAATGGGAAAGGCCCACCGAAGACAGCTTGAGCAGTGCACCTCTCGGTGAATGAAATAGGCTTGAGCACACATTCATTACCAAGCTCATCCATCCCTTGCATTGCACCGACGAACCAACTGAACGAGCAATGTCGCTGAGCAACCCACAATCTCTCGACACTCCTGCTCCCATTTGATCTCACGCTACACCTATCTGAAAATCGAGATAATACTCTGAATCCACCTCAAGGCCATCACGCCTGCCTGCTGTCAGCTCCGCCCAGCAGTCAGCCAAACATGGCCTACACCAAGTCTCCATGCGCAAAAGTGTAGCACAACAGCATCACCGAAATAAAATAAAATCACCTCGCTCATCACTCAGACCATTCATCACACCATCCATCCACTACGACGACAGTCCTGCTCTCGCACAGCATTCAGCAGTGCGGCATGCGCATCACCCTTGCCGCTCCGCCGCCTCCAGAGCACGCATCATGGCCGTCAGGGAGTGGTCCGCCAGCCACGTCGGCCGCACCGCGATGAACTCGAACCGCGCGTCCATCGGGTCCCCGTCCACCAGCACCATGCCCTCCTCCGCCTGCTGTGCTGCGCATGCTCCGTCCTCCTCGCTGCTGCGCCCCGTCATCGCGACGTCGCTGACTGCGCCCGCCGGCAGCGCGACCGCGCCGCTTGCTGCCGCCACAGGCGGCCGGGCTGCCGGGACGCCGTCCCGCGGATCTTCCGCTTGGACCACGTCTGGCCGCGGCTGCCGGCGGAGGTGGAGTAAGCGGCCCGGCGCGTAGAGCCGCTCCGCGGTGATGCTCATGTCCAGCTTGGCCACATCTGCGGCCGTGGTGCCCGCGGCGCCGGCTGCGGGAGCGCCCGGGGGGCTAGCGCCCGGCGCTGACGACGCGGCACACACAGCGCGCCCGCCCGGTGCGGGAGCGCGGGTGCTGGCGGAAGCGGCGGCAGGACTGCCAGGTGCAGGCGTGCTGCACTGTGCTGCTGCGCCTGCACATCTTCCACCTGTCCCCGCGAGGCACATGGCAACGCAGAGCACTTGAGACTGCGGCAGACTGACAGGCACAACCATGTACCACAACCACTCGACAGGCCGACACGTGCCCCGTGCGCAGGACAAGCACACGGCGCCTGACAGTCTTTCATGTGGATTTGACAATGAATGTGCCAGGCGAATGACACGGTGCACTGACGAATTTGAATAATAGAATGAATTTACACTTCCAATGAGCAGCACTGGTCCACCAGCGGCACGGTGAGGCACGTGTAGGGCATGCCGGTGCAACAATGAAGGTGCAACAATGAAGGTGCAGCGATGATGGTGCAGCGATGCTGGTGCAACAATGAAGGTGCAACGCAGATGGTGCAACAATGAAGGTGCAGCGATGATGGTGAAGCAACGAAGCACAGGTGGCGGGTCTGCACACACCCCCAGCAGCCGCACCCCCCGCACTTGGATCATCTTTCGTCGCACTTTGATGCTCTTTCGTCGCCTCGGACACGACCGAGTACGCTGCGGAGCACGCCGCAAGCGACCCTGACATGAAGCCGCCCAGCCACGACCGCACCACCTGGGCCTCCTTCCCCTTCGCACTCCCCCCGCTGCTGCCGCTGCCGCCGTTCCGCTGTTCAGCCTCGCCGGGCAGCTGCTCGCTCTTGCGGGCGCTGTTGTTCTCGGCAACGGCGGCGACGGCGGCGGTGCCGGCGTGAGCGGCCGCCGCCTTCCACGCGGCCGCCGCGGCGGAGGCTGCGAGAGAGGTGAGCTCCGAGGGCGACTTCTTGGACACGACGGCCACGCGGTCCAGCAGCGCCTCGGTGGCGCTGCGCGTGCGCTCGCGGCTCGTGGCGAGCAGGCTCTCGATCACGGCG
Source organism: Ulva compressa (assembly GCA_024500015.1). Taxonomy (NCBI): domain Eukaryota; kingdom Viridiplantae; phylum Chlorophyta; class Ulvophyceae; order Ulvales; family Ulvaceae; genus Ulva; species Ulva compressa. The sequence continues at coordinate 72,163 of JALKAD010000217.1, read as the reverse complement.
CCGACGTGGCTGCTCGACGCGCTGTGTGCCGACGCGCTGCGCTTTGTCTGCAGCCACGCTGCGCGTGACACGGGACCGGGCACAGGCCGGCGCTGGACGACGCTACGCTCGCCGTGGTCATCATGCATACATTGCAGGAAGTGCAGATGGCCGGTGGAGGGGTTTCGCTCGCGCAAGGCTGGCGTGGGATTCGCGCGCGCCTGCTGTGCGTGAAGCGTGCACAAAAGTCGCAACAGAGGAGGAGCACACAAAAGGTGGAACAGGGGGGGTTGGAGGGGGGTTGGGCACGCACGGTCGGCAGCGTGTAAACGTCATGTAGGCGCTGCAAGGCAGACTCGACAACGGAGGCGGGCGGGGCGCCGTCGCCGGCCGCTGCGCGCCGCTCTGAGATGGCTTGGCCCGCGCTGCGCGCGAGCTCGACCAGCTCCTTGGCACCGGCGCTCTCGAGCCCTTCCTGAACCTTCTGGAACGTGCTCGACTTGACGACAGGGTCGACGAGCCCCTCCCACCAGCCACTGGTGAGCACCTCTAGCCGCAGCTGCTCAAAGTTGGCGATGCTGGCGCGCGCGACGACATCGTGGCCGAGGATGAGGGTGGTTATGTAATCCGCAGAGGAGCGCGCGAGGGCGAGGGAGAGGACGGGAGGGGCCGACGCGCAGAAGCAGTCGACGCGGGCGCGGGGGAAGGTGGCGAGCAGGGAGGGGAAGCGGTCGGGCTGGGTGTGGAGGATGTGCGTGGCGAGCGCGGCCGTGCCGGCGCCGAGGGAGTGGCCGCTGAATCGCAGGCCAAACCTGCATGCACGATACGTGTACATCGAGGGGTGGCCGTGCCGTCGAGCATGTGTACGGCTAGACGCTGGACTATCATTCACAGGCCACTCTGCCGCCACTCAGCCCCTCAGCGGATACAACCCGGCGGAGCAGTCGGCAGGCACCTCACACACATGGCATGGGTTGCTGCTGTGTTTTGACAGAGTGTGTGTGTGTGTGACTCTGGACCAGATGGAGAACGGGCGGATGCCCTGGTTCACGGCAGCCGTGTTCCAGGGGTGGTGGGCCAGGTAGGTGCAGGGGCATCACACGATGATGATGCTGTGCAGATTTCTGGGAATGTGGTGGTTGAGTGTGGTTGAGGGGGTGTGGTTAGGGGCGCACTGGGCAGAGTCTTGGAAGGGGATGTCCCGCAGCAGTGGCACAGTCTGGTCGAGCAGCCATTCGGCGGACTGTAGGACGCCGGAGTGGGCGAAGCCGCCTTCGACGGGCTCCCAGTGTCCCGCGATGTCTGTGAGAATGTCGTTGACATCACTGGTGCCTCTCACAACCACCCGAAAGAGCTTTGCTTCGGCGTCTTTCATGACGAAAAACGCCGGCTTGAAGCGCGCAGTGGCCTCGTGCACATGTAAGATGTCCGAGTTGCCCTGGATGTTGGCTTCGGACGTGATTTTGCCGACATCTGGTATGGAGTAGGCTGCACAAGCGAGGGAGCACTCCCGGTGCAGGTACTGAAAGGTCTGGGGAGAGCCGGACAGGGACACTGGTTGACCTGGGATATTGTCAGCAACGTCATGGGCTTCATGCCGTGATTGAACGTGCCGCAGGCCGAGGATCAGGTCGCCAAGCGACCAAGGGCCCATGTGCTCAAGGCATGCCTTCAGCCCTGAGGCCACTTCTCCGTACATGTCCAACATCCTGCAAATCACATCACGTAGAGTTACAGATCTGAGTTGCTGCTCACATCGAGGGGTGATCATGGTTGCGCAACATGCCGAGCTAGAGGCGAATGTCGCACGCTCGGACGAGAACGGAGTAAGCTGCTGCACAGGTCGTCAACAGCGCAGCGACCAGAGTCTTCGCATATCCAGCATTGGCATGTCGTGTAGCACGAGGGGTATGCTGCCAATCTCTGCGTCAAATTCGAACTGCCGCACTGTGACGTGATGGTGAACGATACCTTCCGATCGGAGCTGGTGGTGGAAACAGTTTGGTAAGGGACATGCGATGAAATGACTACCGATACCACTTCATGTCTTACAACTGGGAGCTGTTGTTTATAAATCGAATCAGCTGAGCCAGAACGCCCGCTCCCGTACCCTTGCACACACTGAGTTCAACCTGACTCGGCTCGTGCCACCCAGGTGCACACAGAGCAAAGCACAACCGCTTCATGAGCCAGGAATTGTTATCATGCATCGGCGTAGCGACTATGGTGGGTGATACACCGCGCTACGCCCCGAAGCGATCCATCAGCGCGCAGGAAGCCATCAACGGCGCCACCTGTGGCCACACCTTCAGTCTAATCTTCACTACCTCAGCCACCCAGGGAGGCCCGGTATTGCCCTGTCAAGTTTCGAAAGAAAATACCAGAGGGAGCCTGAGCACTCATCACAGAGCCTCAGAAAGCCTGTCATGCAGAATAGGCAGGATCTCACTTCAAGCATTCGTGC
>JALKAD010000217.1:52227-68619 GCA_024500015.1 Ulva compressa | reverse complement strand
AGATCAGAGCCATGCAGGAGGTCGACATCGTGATATATGCATCCGGTGCAGCGATCAGCTCGTGAGCCACCGTCGAGGCCCGGCATGCATCGCGTCAGCGACGTGCGATTCGCGTATGCGAAGGAAACAAGTGAATTAAACCGCCATGGACATGCTACGATCCTTGCTGTTCAAGAACTGAAAGATATAAAAGTGGCGAGAACGTATCGAGGAAGCAATGATGCAGTCAATTCGAGTCAACACTGTGTATCGACAAGCCGTCGTGCAACGATTTAGAGCCTCTTCGAAACGTCTAGTTCGTCGAATGTCTACGATGCGGGAAGAATCTCCTGCGCAATGCAAGGAGCTCCTGGTTGCGGGGCACCAGTATTTGGACGTGAGATCCGAACAAGAGTTCGAGAGTGGGCACGCAGATGGCGCCAAGAACATCCCGTTCATGTTCAAGAAAGACGCAGGAATGGTCCCCAATCAAGACTTTCTGTCTCAAGTCAGAGATGCTTATCCCGACAAGGGCGTCCAGCTTGTCGTTGGCTGCCAGAGCGGCAGGCGTAGTGGCATGGCCATTCAGGCTATGCAAGGAGACGGCTACGCGAATCTAGTCAATATGGCTGGAGGCTATGGTGCGTGGAGTTCAGAAGGACTATAGCGCGTGTAAATCATTTGCAGCTGCAAGTCGAGGGTTTGTAATTGCTGCATCGGGACTGGCGCGCTAACAGTTCGGATGGGATTAGACGGGTTGGCCTATATTTAGCAACGAGCATCATGAAACGCGGCACTTCACGACTTGCTTGCAGTTGTAATTGTATACACTTGCGAACCTTCAGAATCGTGATCAGTACGCGGGTATTGTGGCCCGGAGTCAAGTAGTGGCTGCCATTGCAATGCGCACCTTTCACCATCACAGGCGTGAGCTGATCACCTGTTACGAGAATTGACATTTATGCGTGCCCGTGCCTTGCTCTCGCCACGTGCCTGCCGTTCGTGAAGGCTGCTTCTGTACGGGCAATTCAGGCCAACCACATGCCCTACAGCCACAGCGTTGATGCCCCAGCTCTGCTTCACCAAGGGCCAAGGACAAGTCGGAGAAAAGTTATGGAAACATGCTTGCTGGGGTCCGACAGTGCGTAACAATGATGAATGAAAGTGAGCAACACATCTGTGGCACTGCCACAAAAACATGCGTTCTAGATGGCTTGCACCACGATGTGTCACGTATGTGTATATTATATGTCATGAGTCACATCCGCTAGAAATATCTGTGCAGTACTCGCGGGCAAATCTGACGGGACATGCGCCCCTTGCACATAGCTCGCACAGGCACACATCCCTGCAAGCCACACAGGTTAGGCTAGTGTCTCATTGGGTCAATTGCGCACGTTCCTCACCACAGCTGTCCGCAGTGAGGGCATCTACAGGATCAGGCCATCTCTCATGCACCATCTGACTGCGGGCGTTGACGGCGGAGCTGGTCAATCAGGCTGCTGCGCTAGCTGCCCCAACTTCTCCCCTCTGCTTCAATGCCACCATCAGCAGCCGCCTCCACATGACATCTCACGCCAAAACCTTCCCTTCTCTCTCCCACCTCCTCGCACGCCTTGCATCGTCGACCGCCACACCTCGCTGCTGCATCCATCAAAGCCTGCCAGCAAACCCGGGGCCGCTGCAATGCATTCAGGACCCCCGTGCCACCGACCTAGCAGCCAGCATGCAGCAAACAGCAGCACCGCGGACAGCACTGGAGGGGGCGGCGCGCCTGCGAGGTGTGCAGCGACCCGCAGGCTTGACAGGAGCCTGGCCTCCTCTGTACGTATACAGTTTCTTGTGCTCTCGAGTCCGCACTGCAAGCTCCAGGAACGAGAGCCAGGGAAGAGCCAGGGATGAGCCAGGGAAGAGGCAGAACAGTCCACGCGTCGCTCCAGGCTGCTCCACATGCCGACGGCGCTGCTGATCAGGCGCTGCCGATGAGGCCTTCAAACCGGCTGCTGCCGATCGCGTGCCTCGAGAAGAGCGGCTGGTCAGGCGATGCCGTACTTGGTCTTGAGCTGCTGCAGCTCGCTCTCTGCGATGAGCATGCGCCAGAGCTTGAGCGTGAAGCTCTCGGCGTCCTGGCCCATGAAGTTGCAGAACTCTAGAACCTTCTTCAGGGACTCTCCGCGCTTTGCCATGTTTAGCACCTGCGCAGCAATGCGGGGTCAGATGCAGGTCAGTGCATTTCCATCACCAATGAACACACACCCCAATGCAACAGACAGTGCGTTTTGCAGCACTTAGACAAGCAGCAGATACGCGCAAAGGCCAAGATGCTGCAGAATGAGGGCGGAATGGCCACAGTGGCCACCAGGTGACTCACAGATGCTGCCAGGCTTGTTCTGTGCACCCTCGCTCAACGCTGGTTGCACACTCAACACGGGCGCGTGCTGTCAGGTCTGACCACGCAACAAGCAATCACAAGCTGTCAAGACAGACAGGTTTGCGCAAGTCTGCAAGAAAAAGCTGCGTCAAGCTGTACAACGGGGTAGGGAGCAGAACAGCAGTCGCTCACGGGCAGGCTGAGCCTACAGAAATTGTGAGCCTACAGAAACACTAAGAACTGATCGTGAACCACACATGAGATGCACGTGAGCACACACTGCGGTTGGGGGCCACATGTGGCCACAGGACGGGGCAGCACCTCCCGCGCGATGGTCTCCTCGTCTTCAGGCAGCACCTCCGACACATATTTGGCAACGCGCGCCTGCATGTTCTTGTAGCTTGCGCCGTCATCCAGCTTGAGCGGCTGCAGCTGCAGCGGCCACGCAGCCGCGTCGCTGATGGACATCGGCATCCGCGCCAGCAGCTGCACACAACAGCGTCAGTCACCCACTGCAGCAGTCACACACGACCAACACCTGTGGGGCCACTGCGTGAGTCGCGTCAGAATCTGCGCGATTTGATTCGATCCATCAAGGCACCTCCGTGAAGAGAATGAGGGCGCTGCCCGCCAGGCCAAACTGTATGTGGGAACCAAGCGTGGGCTTCAGAAGGAGTTCACCACAGCAGCACAGCAACGCGGACAAAAGCTAGCAGTATTTATTCCTAGCAAGCACCAGGTGGGGGTACAAGTGTGCCTGCACTGGCACCTACTAATAGCCCGCAGTGCCATATATGGATCATACTGCCAGTCGCACCTCAAGTCGCTCATTCTCAAACGCTGCCATTCGGTCCGCTGCCGGTGGCGCAGCCGCGCCCTCCTCCGCCGCGGCCGCCGCCGCAGCCGCCGCTGCAGCCAGCTCGCCCTTTCGCTCCCGCACCAGCCACTCCCCCGGCGCGGCTTCTTTTCCTCGCGCCGTGTCCGAAAAGAAGCCTTCTTTGTCGCGGCCGCCCGAACCGGATCAACCGCCGGCGCCGCCCGCCGCGCCGCCAACCCCGCTGCGCCGGCGCCGCCCCCCACTGCGGCCCCCCCAGCACTCGGCATCGACGACCAGCCCCCCGCGTCCCCATTCTCCGCGCCCTCGTCCGCCGGCCGCTCCCGTTTCGCCCCCACCGTGGCGCTGCTCCCCCCGGTGTCCGGAGTAGACACCTGCTGCAGCATCGCCTTCATGATGTTATCATTGAGGTCTGTGATCCCCCGACCCCCGGGAGCCGCCGCGGGCGCTGCGCCATTGGTGCCGCCGTCGCTGGCAGGGCCTGCCCCGGCAGCACCTGCGGGCTCACTGGCGGGGAGGCGCGCAGCGGCGGCGGCTGCCGCCGCTTCGCGCGCCCGCGCCTCCTCCTCCAGCTCCAGCATGCGGTCCTTCTCGTCCGCCTCAATCTCCTTCAGCCGCTCCGGCCGCGCATCTGTGCGCCGCGACTTGTCTAGATCATCCTCTTCATCCCGCCGACTCGAGTCATTGTCCTGCAACATGGCATTTTCTTGCAACACCACCCGCACGCTGCCCGCATGCATAGCACAGCACCAGCACAGCACCATCAACATCTCCACACTTGCATGACACGCAGCAAGTACAACAGTGTACGCACAACAGCGCCCAGCAGGGGGGGGCCCACAAGCTAGTCCTGATTGACAGCACACTGCTTTACATCACACTTTACAGAGATCTCGGGTGCGAGAGCGGGCGTGCATGTGATGGTGGCGCGCGGCCAGAGGGGCGCACCTCCTGCAGCCGCTGCTGCCGCTTGTCGCGCATGCTGCGCAGCCGGTCCGAGCGGTTCTTGCGGTCGCGCGCGGCCCCGGCCTCGAGGTGGCGCACCTGCCGCAGCAGGTCCTCCACGTCGCGCCGCTCGCGCCGCCGCTCCGCCTCGCTCTGCTGCTCCTTGCGGCTGCGGTCCGCCTCGAACTCCTGCTCTAGCCGGTTCTGCCGATCGTGCGCCCGCGAACTGCACAGCACCACCACGTCATGCACAGCACCGCCACGTCGTGCACAGCACCGCCACGTCTTGCCTCCCGTTCCCCGTCCCCGATGCATCAACTCAACACAGCCTGCGGTGCCATTAACTCCATACAAGTGCCTCCTGGAGTCAGGTCCATCCATCAACTCCATCCATCAACTCATCACAGCCAGCGGTGCCATCTCGAGCCAGCCGCCCGACCGGGCCAGAGCGAGCCGGCAGCACAGCCGCAGATAGCGGGCATGCTACTCCTGTCAGCGCAACTGGAACCCCAGACGAGGCAGGCAAATCCTGGCCCCATCTGCGTGCCGACGCGCATGCATGCACCCGGCCATCGAGCCTCCGCATGCGCAATACCACTGCTGCAGAGGCAGCCACATTCACACACACAAACACACACGTCCGCATCTGGCTGACATTGCTGCCGATTATGGTCTGCAGGACAGGCCGCAGTACATGCCTAATGCGTAACGGGAGCTGATTGTAGGTTTGCGTGGAAGCAACGCGCTGTTGCTAACGATGCACTTGCAGATCATGACTGGCCTGGTTGCTGAGTTGCGAGGCAGTCCGCCGGATGTGCTACTGGCATGACCAACGCAACACCCTGTCACACACACGTCCACACCGCAACGCACCTGCGCATGTCTTTGGCGACGCCGCTGATGAGGGCGTCCGTGTCCGTCGCGCCGCCGGTGCGCCCCCCGGCACGCCCCCCACCGGCCCCGCCGCGGCCCTCCCGCTGCGCCACGAGGTCAAGCGCCGCTTCTGTCGCCTCCATCTCGCGGCTGTCGTCGTCCACCGGCGCCTCGCCGTCCTCCTTCGTCTCCGCCGCCACCTTCTGCTTGCGCCCGTGGTTCTCCCACCACTCAAGGTACGTGGCCGACGGAGTCGAGGGCTTGATCTTGATGTCCTTGTTGTCGATCGTGAAGTTCTGCAGCACCTGCAGGCACCGCGTCTTCATGCTCTCGTTTCCCGGTCCACACAGATACCAACAGGCAGCATGTTGTGTACGCTGTATGGTGTGTGTTGCCCATGTACCTTGCCGCATGCACAGAAATGCCTGGCTACCTGATTTTGTTTCTGTATTCGACCTCCTGGTTGCTCGGCCCATGCTTGTGTGGCACTCGGCATTGGGTCCCGCATAAATGCACTCTCATGTATGTGTGTTAGTTTGGGGTGCCACCTGGATGGCAGGCGTCGGGAGATGCTGCTGTGTTGTTGCCATTGGCGCAGCTGGTCGTACGTGGTGGCAATGGACTCAGTCAGGTAGGCTCTGTGGCAGCTACGACCTGGCCAGGAATATCCTGCGCGAGGCTTATTGTTGGCTCATGCAGGAGCATGCAGCCATTGTTGCCTTTTCTGTCGAGGTCATCAATCTGATGCAGTCAGCACGGCAGCTTGGTCAGTATCATACAGCGGGCCCAGGTGGACCCGGTCTGAGTGGGAGGAAGCGGCATCGGCATGCATCGGATTAAGGTGGTGTTGAGCGCGCAGGTGAGGCATAGGAAGTCGGATCATGCACTGAAATGAGACCAAAGTAGTGAAAGAGCAGACAGGTGGTGCATACACAGCGAATTGGCACCCACGGGTATTCCAGCCCCACATCGAGCTGGACAGGATCATCGAGCAATAAGAAGCAGAGTCATACCCTCAGAGCGATCATCAGGCTTTCTGGTGCTTCATACTCTACAAAGCCAAAGGTTTTTAGAGCTTTGGTGGAAGGGTCAACAGGCCGCTTCCAGTAGCTGACAGCCCCGAACACGCCAAGCAGCTTCTCCATGAACTCATTGTCAACGGTATTTGCGATGAGGCTGATCGTTGCGATAAGCTTCTTCGGGGGTTCTGCTGCTTTGACAGGAGCAGGCTTGCCTGCGGCTGTAGTGGCGGGAGCACTCAATGTTGGTGGAGGTTGTCCAGGTGGAGCTAAAGCAGGCGGAGGCGCCAACTTGGGAGGCGCCAGTGGTGCAGTAGCGCTGGGTTGAGCTTTGGCGGCCTGGGAGGGCTGAGGAAAGGACAGAGGAGGTGTGAAGGCTGGTCGGGCAGCAGGCGGTCCTGGCAGCGATTGCGGCGCTGCCATCGGAGGTGGAGCACCGGGCTGAACACCTGCAGCATTCATGGAAACTGTGTGAACATGCGATCGCCAATGTTGCCTGTGCAAGGGCTTGCACAGTTTCTCGCCGTTTCGGTGTACGCGGGGCCTGCGCTCATGGCCCCGACGCGGTAAGAAACACATATTTAACCAATTGAAAGAATTTTCTTGTCGTATCGTGGTAATATGTCAGGCAGGACGACAGCTGGAGGCGTGGGCCGGCCGGGCACGGCCTGTCCCGCACGCATGTGTGCACGGGCACTGACGTAGCTCACCTTGATAGTATGGTGGTGGGATACCACCGCCTGGCCGAGCACCGGGTTGTGGCGCACTGTACGGATTCATGCCTGCGCCAACACTGTGGTTGCTGGAGCCCTCAGCGCATCACAAGCTTCAGCCCCCTTCAGCCCCACTGTTGTTAGATAGCCGAGTTCTTTCGATACAGTATGGAGCGTAGTATGTATAGCTAAATGGACGGCTTCAAAGTGTGAAAACAGTAAGCGAAGAACACAACCATACCAACGAGCGCACCGAGATGCAGATCACAGGGACAAGTGGGCATCAGACAATTCTTGTACATTAATGCGTGTCCTTGCGCTGCAGCGCGCTGTCTCGCTGTGAAGCCGCTTGCAGCCTGTGGCCACACCTGGAATGCATATGCCCGCGCGTGTTTTAAGGGGTGAACCCAGTGTGTTCTTTCAACGCGACAGGCGAAACTCTACAAGACTCTTGTCCAGCAAGATGCGTCTAAATCGGTCGATTGGATAATCAGAAAAATACTGTTGCATCAACCCGCCTTTTATCTCTGCAGCTGCACAACCCAGCAGCTGTCGCATTTTTCGTGTCAATTTGACAAGTGAAAACCATTGCTTACATGCTGTCGCCAAATATGTACTTTTGACATGCTTGTTGCAGCACTGCCGCTAGTGTGTAGCGATGCCCGTTGTTAGGTGGGACCCAGCTGAAATCAATGCACAAGGTGAAGCATACATTCCAGCGCATGCTGTGCCTTCCCGCTTTGGCCTCCTGACTGAGTATGTCGGGCGCGGAATGCACGCTCGGTGGGGTCTGTTGGTGGGTAGAGTGGTGGCGCAACGAGGCCGGCTCATCCTCTTTGCTGCCGCTGGATCTGATCGAGTCGTCAAGCTCACTTTTCCAGAGTTTTCAGGTCTAGAGATCCTCGTCGCCACAGACTCCACTGGGTCTCACATAGGATGGGTGCAATGCTGGGGCGATTTTCCCAGCACTGCTGTGCAGGGAGGCTGGGACAGTGTTGCAGGTAAGGCATTGTTCATTGGAAGGAGTGTGCCACATGCAAGACACCGCCATGTTGGGTCTATCCTTGACAGATCGGGCAGACTTTTGATGAGTCTGGGAGGTCAAGCCCTCGAAGAAACCCAGTTTGAAGTCTTGTGTATGCTGAGTGATTGACGCTGCGTGTCAGCACATCTTGAGCACAGGCGCACAACCACCAATGTGCACAATTCCGCAGTCCAGTATGACAACAGTGCCATGCTAGTGCTGCAAAAGGGACATGCAGGCTGTACTTGCAGTGCATAGGCGATGCAGTTAACACTGTGAACAAGCATTGCGGGACAAGCCGGTCTGTATGCAATCCCAGAGCGCCAGTATGTGTCCCGTGCTTGAGCCATGCTACAGATTTGTATTTTGATGTGACCCTGTTGCCGATGCAGACGGAGCCTGTTGCAGTAGGGACACATTCATGGTGAGTGTTGACACCTTTTTCATCAAACAAAGTGTAATTGTCACATCGCCATCAAGAGGTCTATGTGTGCCAATTTCACAAATGCATGCTGACAACCCAGCTATGACTTGTGTGCCCACCATGTTCCTGCCTCTGCTCGTCATGTTCTCTCTACTCCAGAGGTGTACCATGGTCCTTGTTCATACACGATCATCCGCTCGCGCCGAATGCTGCATGCCTGCTGTTGTACTGTTGATCTGCCTGCTCTCACACATCTGCTGAATGAACTGCTGCCCATGCCATCCGTTGACTCGCCGTTCAATGTGATCCAACACATTCCCTATACAATGCCCTTTCCACATGAGGCCTTTGAAGCTCCCTGCATGCCGGCTACATCAGCCACCACTGCATTGACTCCATTTCATCCTAATCGCCACCACCCTATGCCCTCCACGCCCCAGTGCTATCTCCAATGAGAAATATCACCCGGCCGTTCGGTTCGGTCATCTCATGATCTCCTTGGCTAGTGCCAGATGACGTTAGACAACCGGATGAATCTGACATGATGTGCACCCCAAGCCTTGTGGGAACGCCAATTGCACGGGCATGCAAGTCAGTCCGATGTGTCTTTAGGTACCTCGGGGAAAAGGGCGTCTCGTAACAAGGCTTGCACGTGCGTTCCACACACTGAGGACGACCGTGCGGGCCTTGCTTGCACCAGTATGCCCAAGCGACACAGCTGCTGCGCAGTGTACTTGTGACACCCCCAACCTACCAACACTGGCAGTGTTTCTACTCATCGGCCGTGCGGGACTCGTTGACCAGCGCGGTCTGACGTTTGTTGCTGTAAATTGAGACAGCGTTGGCAGGCATAGAATGGAGTGTTTCGCGTCCAGCCAGTGGATCAGGCGCCAGGGAATGGAAGCAGGGCTGTCGGACCGCAGCAGCTGCAGCTTGAGTATGGGCAAAGGTACCACCGCCCTGAGCGATCGCCTGGTGCTGTGCCTGTACATCCATGCAAGTGTTGGGCTGTGGCATTTTGCAGCATGCTGTGGTTCATTGATGGCCAGGAGCACAGACGGAGGTGTTAAGATTGCGAGCTCTCCATGTGTCTTCTGTCAGCTGGTGCCGACTTGACAACATGCTGAAACCCGATGAAATAACTGCAGAGACTGTGCATCCATGTGATTTCTGGCTGCTGTGTCCTGTAATGCCGGCAGCTTCAACTGCTAACTACTTTCGCACGGACCATGCATGCAGTGCACTGGCAGGGTACCCTACAATTGCCACTGCTGTGTAAATCAGCTGCATCAGGGTGCAGCTGACATAGCAGCTGTTGAACGGATAAAGCATAGTGAGTGCTACTCGATCTTCTCTCGGCAATATCACATGCTGCACTGATTTCTCCAGAACAGCATCGCTGCTCTGACCCATGATACTGGACAGCACAGATCTCGGATGATTTGTGCGGGACTTGCACATTTTGTGAGCAGGGCATGGCACACAGGCGGCGGCATGGCCCATAAGCGCCGACCTGCCACCTGGCACACAGGCGGTGGAAGCACCTGTGGGGAGGAGTGGGCGCTGGCAGGTATCTGAGACAGGTCAGATGTGTTGCTCGCTGCCACAGACTGCAGCCCGCTGGGCTCAGCGAGGGTGGTTGACGGTACACCAGTGATAAACTTCGTATCTGCACGTGGACTCTGAACCGGTCGATACCTTTTGGTGGGAGACTCCAGGGGCTCGCCTGTCGCTGACCTCTGCCTGGGTAGAAACCCGCCCGGAGGCCCACCAGGGGACCGGGCCTGCTCGGCCATGGACTGGGTTTTCAGCGGAAACACAGCATGCCCCGAGAAAATTCCGGTCGTGAGCGGTGGCGGTGATGGCGGCGGCGACAGCGGCCTCATGCAGCCCAAGCCACTCTGTGGCACAGCAGGGCCAGACGCTTCCCCAATATTGTGGTTACGCAGGCCCTGCGAAACGGTGGGATGCACCGGGGCCGCATGCGTGAATGCTCCGGGAGCCGCAGCGGGTGGGGCAGTCGGCGCTTGCGGCACGCTGAGTGTGCTGCGCTGCGTTGCATGGGATCGGGTCACCATGTTGGCGAACGCGCCGCCGCCCTGGGAGTATTGCTCGATGGAGGAGAACCCGTGCGACACGGAGCGCACGTCCGAGCGCAGCTGACCGAGCATCGCGGCCGCCGCCGCGGAGGGCTGCGTGGTGGCGGGGGAGCCACCGGTGTGGGCCACGGTCGCGTCATCGCTTGCCTCGGACACCATCAGCGACTGCAGGCCCTGCTCAATGCCGTGGAGTATATGCTGCGCCTGGCCCAAGTTGCCGCCATCCGCCAGGTTCATCGCCTGCAACACGCCGAGACGTCTCGCTTCCCTAGACGATATTTCGGCAGCATATGCTGGCGCAGTGATGGCGCATCATATGGCCACGAGCGAGCACGGCACAAGAGGTCAGTCTGATGGGCGTGTGGGAGGTTCACGGCACATGGTGTTGCACCTGGGCACAAGTACTTGATGGAAGCCCAGAAGGGGCACCGTGCCACAGCGATCGACATCGTGCGGCCGCTGGCGTGTCGGTTCAAGCAGCTCGGGGCAGAGAGGCGTACCCGCAGCATGGAGTCCATGGCGTCAAGGCGCATCATCTGTGCCCGCACGTGCGTGTTGGCTGCAGTCGGCGCCTGCGCCTCTCCCGCCTCTGCGGACCGCTTGATGCGCATCTCGCCGGCCACCACCGTCGGGGCGGCGCGCACGGTGTCGACGAAATCCAGCCGCACTGTGGCCGCCACAAAGTCCACGTCCTCTGGTACGTCCTCGCCATGCAACGACGGCAGCTCAAACGCAACCACGATGTCCTTGACCTCCTCCGCGTACAGATCGGACACGCGTATGGCGTAGCCTGTGCCTTCAGGGCGCACCCCGAACCCGCAGCGCACGCTGCAGATGCGAGCACCATTGACAGGAGTGATGTACAGCACCACGTTCTGTGCTGCAACGGACAGCAGGCCACCAAGGGCGTCAGCAAAAGCGACCGGGATGTCACTGGCGCTGTTGATGTAGTAGTACGATCCAGTGCCTTTGTCAGCAATGGCTGTGAGCAAGTTTGTGTCGGTATCGCTTCCAAATCCAAACGTGTGAACTTTGATTGAATGAGGGTTTTGGGGTGCTGCTTGGGCCTGAGCAGCCTCAGGCGCCACTTCTGTGGCATCCATGACGTGATCGCCATCAGTCTCGTTTGACACGTGAGTGGTCTGCCTAGCAAGAATATCTGCCACAGTGCTGACAATCGTTTCTGATTCAGTGATGCCAGCAGTTGGCTTCCCATCGGTGAAAACGAAGACACTGCAAATTGGGCTTGGCTTGGATGGCACATCTGTGTGCTCATTATCTCCGCTATTGGACGATACTGCTCCAGCATCAGAATTAACCAAGTCTGCTGCAGGTGCGACAGCTTTTGGATCTGTCCCAATAGTTGATTCAGGCTTCACAGCAAGCTTTGCAGACAGTTGCTGTGAGATCCCTTCAAACAGAGCTCCAGCAAGATTGGTCGTATATCGAGCACGTAGGTTGTCAAGCTCCTTGTTGGCGCTCTCACGGTTTGCTGATGTAACGGGGCCGAGAGGCAGAATCGTGTTAATCTGCACCGGAATCCAGCTTTCAGGAACTCTGCCCTTCCCTTGTGTGATCTGCTGGAGGAACCTCACCAAAGGCAGTTTGAGGGACTGCAAGACTGCAGCATTGGCTCGCCAGCGCTACAGCATTGCACACCACTAGTGTAGGGGACACTTGCAAGGCAGTATGAGCGTGGGGAGCGATGAGCATGCCGGGCCCTCTTGGGCAGACGCAGTGGTCATGGGCCATCAATGATGGCTAGGAGACAGGAGAGCACCGGACGTCCAGTCTTGCTGGTGACCATAGTCAAGGCGGTGCGCATCCGACAGACGTACATGGACAGAGAGGTAACCCGCGCATGCGTTGGGCGATGACCGAGGCACACCTCATTGTCGAACGCGATGAGGCCCACGCTGTCATTCGCAGCTAGCTGACGCAGTGAGAATTTGCTTGCCCTCCGCATGAGATTGATTTTCGACCCGCACATGCTTCCGGAGACATCCAACACGAACGTACATGAAACTGGCGCGCGTTCGTTGTCTGCAACGTCTGGCGCTGTGAGTGACAGCACACAGCTTGCAGAGCATTCATTGTAAGTATATTCATCATACTCAGGAGTAGTCGTGTATCTCAAAGTGTGATGGTCTAGCATGTTTTCAGCTGCGCAGGCAGCATCGAATGCTCAAGCCACAGTACGAGGATATGCACGCCGGGGTTGGCTTTCGTCCAATATACACATGCGACGTGAAATACACCTAGTTTTCTGGGCAAGAGATTGTGCAGCACAGAGCTGTGCAGCACAGAGCTTCGCAGGAACTGACATGTCCAGAGCGCGCTTTTGTGCCCTTCGCCACTGGTGACAGGCGGCACCGCGGCGCCCACTCAGCGCGCTCGAGGCCTCGCGCGCCCCCCCGGTGGGCCCCCACGCCCCACTGCGCGTCCAACGATCATCTAGAGCAGCGCGAGCTAATGAGCGCTCACTAGCTCCAATGGCATGCATGACGCAATCATGCGTACAGAATTCCTGCCTTACGTTAACGTACGTTCTGAACTACACGGTGTAAGTTACACCGTGTAACACAAGCTGCGGAGGGTAGAAAAAAAAAGAAAAAAAAACGAAATCGGGCATCACGCCAGACCCAGTCGGCCCGCATCGGCCACAGCGCCCCTACGAATAGGGGCGGACAGGAAGGAGGACTCAGTTTCAAAGAGCTCAGATGAATCACTACGGAACGGTGGGTATGCCGGAATAGGATCACACAGCAACCAAGCCCGCACACGGGACCACGGGGGCACTCCCATGCTACGCGTGTCAGGGGAGCCATCGTGCCAGCCACCCACAAGCCGCGAGACACAGTGAGCCACGCCGAGCACATAAATAGCAGTCAATGCAGTGCACACGTGTTGGGTTCGTCGGAGACGGGCACCGGTAGCCGCCACGGTGGTCAGTGCGCCAGTGCCCGTTGGCGCCATTGTGAGGCATCACTTCATCCGGCAGTAAATTACCGACTTGCACGCCTATCACATGCTTGCGCAGCGTAGACAACGCCACAGTCAAGTATTATCGTCTTACAGTCGTTTAAGGTGTTGTATCTCGCATGGTCACGCTGACTTCATCCAGCACAATCCCTCGGCACACTCAGCGTTCACACCATTGCACAGTTTCAAGGCGCTGGCCTGCCACTCTTGGTGTGACAACACAAGGCTTTTGCTAGATCGCTTTCTGGAGTCCCATCACCCCACTTGTGGCCACACTACAGTCCACAAATATCACCTCATCCACATATCTTCAACGAACAGCGGCTTGTTGATCGGCGTCGCTACTCAGCATCTGATCTAGACCTAGACTCGTGGACCAGCTTGCTCTGGAGTGCGTTGCTGTACACCGAAACGGAGGGCTCGAGCTCCATCTTGATTTCAACATCTGGCACACTAGCAGGATGCAGCATCGGCGCTGTCGGTGCTGCAGCGTGCACGCCTCCGATTGTGTCCCCTGCCTGCACCAGAGCAGTCCCAGTCAGCGCATACACAATCGACTGTTCGCCGACGCAGCATGATCTCATTCCGGCGAACGAGCGATGTGGCACTGGCCAATAACCCTCTCGCCCCCAGGTGAGCTGCGTCCCACAGGCTGCATGCATCAACTCATGCACATGACCCAGCGTTCCATGCATGGCATCACAAGCAGCATGAGCTGGCGCTGGGGATGTGCTGCCCTCTGTGTTTCCTGACGGTGCTGTGCAAATGTTGCATGAGCTGCGAGCTTGTGCACACCCTCGCAGGACATAACTGCGCAGCACTTGTCCGAGGCACTGCATGCATGCACATGCTGGGAAGCAGGGCGTACGGCGTGCACGACACGCGTGCTGTGGCTCGACACGTATGCTCCGCTCAGTGCCACTGTGCAGTCGGGCGTGCAGCACACGCTGTGCTATGCGCCCACATACGCAAAGGCAAATATGATCATGATCCTTGCAGATCTATACATACACATGTGCACAGGAAACAAGCCGTGAGCAATACATATGTAAATACGCATACATCATGTGGTGTGGCTGCGGGGCACACCTGCGCCGCTGGCGGTACCCTATCGACATCACTCTTGCCGAAGCACCGCCTCACCCACATCTTCACGGCAGCGGGCACGGTGCGCGTCTGCGGCGTCTGCGGCGTCGGCGACGCGCCTGCGCCGCTGGCCACCCCCCGTTTCGGGCCCGCCAGGCTCACCGTGCTCTCCGATAGCACCGGCAGCGCCGGTGCGGCAGGCCTGGAGCTCACCCGTACTTGCCTCGTCGCTCCGTCGTACGTGCTGCGCTGCTTGCTGTGCGACTGGACCAGCAAGCGCGTGTGCGCGGCGCCGCCATCGTGCGCGTATGACTTGTGGTCACAGTACCCCCGCGCCACGTTGCGCACATCGCGGCGCAGCTGGTGCACCATCGCCACGGTCTTCGCGATGTCCGCGGCGGCCTCCGAGCCGTCGTCGGGGGCCTCGAGCGCGCCGAGTGACTCCAAGTCTGCCTCCACGCCGCGCAGCACGCCGCGCGCTGAGCCGTAGTTTCCGCCCTCGGCCAACGACATCGCCTGCAGGTGCATCCGTGTTGAGTGCAGGGATGCTGAATCCACCGAGTTGAATGTAGGCAGTAAAGATGCCGTATGTGAATGAACGTGCAATGCCCTCATGGCGCTGTGTGGAGACATGCGCAGCAGGCGCACATCCGCCGGCTCCGGCTGCCGCTTGTGGGCTCGAGTGTCTGATCGGCAACGCCCGCTGTCATGCTCTGCCGGCTGCTGTGGAGCTCCACCCTGCAGCGTTTCCATAACACACGCTGCCGTTCCATGGGGCTGTGGGGCATGCCACGCGTGCGTGCACGCGGCAAGCGGAAATACTATGCCGGCGCACGCAGACCGCAAGCTGAGGCACCTCGCATACACGCACGCATACCGTCATGCAGACAGGCAGCAGGCAAGAGGGCACACCCGCCGCATCGCCTCCGTCGCATCAAGCCGCGCCACCTGACCGCGCACTCGTGCGTCTGGCTCACTCTGCGCCGCCTCCGCTGCGCGCCGCACACGCATCTCCCCCGTCAGCACCGCCGGCGCGCCGCGCACCGTGTCAATGTATTCCACGCGCACCTCCGCGGCGACAAACTCTTCCTCTTCCGCGCCCAGCACACCCTCTGCCCCCTCAGCGTCGCCACCATGCATCGCCGGCAGATCAAACGCGACCACCATGTCCCTAACCTCCTGCGCGTACAGGTCCGTCAGCCGCACGACGTAGCCTGTGCCCTCCGTGGCCACGTCAAATCCGCAGCGCACGCGCGCTATGCGTGCTCCGTTGACCGGGGAGATGCGCAGCACAACGTTTTGCGCCGCGACGGACAGCATGCCCCCGAGGGCGTCCGCAAACGCGGGCGGAATGTCGTCAGGGTTGTCGATGTAGTAGTATGTTCCGGAGCTCTTCTCCGCGATCGCGGAGAGTATGCGCGAGTCCGCGTCCTTGCCAAAGCCAAACGTGTGCACCCTGATGCGCGGGGGCGTGCCGCGCGTGCTGGGCGACGCGCTCTGCGGCTGTGCTGCGCTGAGCTCCGGATTCTCAGCCGTTCGTCCCGCAAGCATGTTCTCCATGATATACAGCATCTGCCCGCAGTTCCGGAGGCCCGCGGTCGCTTGGCCGTCGGTAAAAAGGAAAACGCTGCGAATTGGGTCCGCTGGCGCTGCCGCCTGGGCCTCCGGGGGCTTCGTGTCGGGCTCGGGGAGTCTCGGGGGTGTTCGCGGGGGTGTTCCGGGGGCATCGCAGAGGTCCTCTGGAGTTGCGCCGCTGCCAGGATCATGTGGGCCGTCGGCCGCTGGTGCTGCATGCCTGCGCAAGCGCGCGGCAGAGAGCTGCTGCGTGATGCCTTCGAAGAGCCCCCCCGCAAGGTTGGTCAGGGACGTGGTGGCCAGTTTCTCGAGTTCGAGGCTGGCAGAGGCGCGGTGCTCCTGGGTGATGGGGCGCACGGGCGCCAGAGTTTTCACCTGCATGGCCGACGCTGGTGTACCGCGGCAAGGCTGCGGTGGTCCAGCATGCAGGTGATCATTCATGAAGCATGACATCGGGACTTGCCGAG
>JALKAD010000217.1:22310-35554 GCA_024500015.1 Ulva compressa | reverse complement strand
TTGCGCGTTACTTTCGTTGGCGCTGAGGTCGCTGAGGCCCGGCCCAGTACTACTGTGTCACCGTGCATTCGAATTCACTCGCGTGCACAGCATCAGTGATCTCTCGAGAGTGCGGCTTGCCCGGCTGAGCAGCCCTCACTCTGCTGTGCACATGACAGCACACTCTGTCTTCCTGCATAAGCACAGAGTCTAGCTGGTGCCCTCCACCCTCAGCCGATGAATCAGCGCTGAGAAGCCGTCCCGATCGGGGTGTCCAGCCTGCAGGCTCTTCTACGTCAGCCTGGCCCGGATTGTGTGCCACCTGTCCGTGGCCACGCATGCCCATGCACACTCATCCCAATCCATCTCGCGAGGCCTCGTGTTGAAACAGCCGTAATGGATGTGGAGCTCGTGTAATGCCAACCTGAGCGCAACAAGCTTGTTGCCGCTCGCTTCCGGCAGGCCTGATCAAGTTGCGCAGGTTGCATATGTAAATCTGTGCATTGCGCCGCACTGCAACATAGTTTCCGTGCATGCGGGCTGAAGTGCAATACGCCATGGCGCCGGCACTCTGCCGGACTAACGACGTACGCGTTTAAATTTCGGCCGCTGAGCACTCGTTCTGCCATATGGCGCGCCATGGCGCCCCAGACAGGCTGTTCGGGCAGACATAGCTAGGTAGAGCCTAGGTAGGACCTGATCATCAAAATGCATAAGCGCATGCGTTGTTTTCTTCTAGGATTATAAGGCACGCACGGCTGCAGGCCTGCCTCATGAGCCTGATGGGCGTCTACTATAGTAGATCTGGCTATAGCTATCTGGCTACGAGAGTCGCAGCAGCGCTGCTAGCTGATTGCATGGCCTTAGTCATGTGTTGCAACGTCACACCGAGAACTGAATCGAGTTCACGCGAAGCTGACCATCGCGATGCATCGTGTGGATGCAGAGCTCTGAGAAAATTCTGTGAACAATTCGCAAGCGCCGCCTGGTGGTTCACGGTCCCCGGGTCGATCTGTCCGTCCAGAGCCGGCACTCGCCCAGCTCGCCAGCGCTGCATGCCGTCTTGCCACCATCGTTCTTGCCTGTCTACGTGCCTGCTTGCTTGTTCTGCTGGCTGCTGGGCTGATGGTTGATATCGATTTGCATGCAAACAAACATTTGTGCCACACATGCATGGCGTTGTTTGTGTGTGTATGTGTGTGTGTGTGTGCATGCTTTATGTGTGTGTTTGCTTTCATGACAGCGCAAGTTTGAACGAAATGGTTCTGGCATTTGCTCGTGCGGAGAGTAGCCTGGGTACTTGCGATGGGCTGTCTGTCTTTTTGCGTGTTGCCTGGTCTGTTGCCTCGGCGCTGCTGGGTCCTAGATCTATCACTGTGTAACACATGCATGGTACCATTCCAGGCAAGCACGTTACCTTGACCACCATGCCATGCAGTGGGCTGGCAGGCACAGTACTGTGGCTACATCCGCCACCCAGGCCACCACCTGACTGACACATTGCAGCTTGCCAGCTGCAGTGCGCGCATGCGCAGCTGCACAGCCGAATCACTGGTCACCCCCCGGGGTCACCCCGGGCCCAGTCACCCCGGGCCCAGCTGGAGGACTGGTCACACGTACACACAATCCGTGGCAAACCCAAAATGAACCAGTGCAGGCAAGCACGAGCACATCCGAAAAGTACTATCCACATAGCACAGTGAAAGAGAAAGAGATTACATGCATGCAAGATGTGTGCTGAGATGGTACATGATGTGCTGTAAACGTACATGTGCTCCGGCGTGTCCTTTGCTGTGCCCTGTGCTGCGACCGCACTGATCCTCGGCGCCGGGCTCTTGTGATGATCTCCCTGTGAATGCACTGATCCTCGGAGCGTGTCTCGGTGCAGCTACTGCAGTGCACAGCTCGGCTCCTTGGACCCGGTTCGGACCCGGTTTGCCGGAGATGTCAATGGCCTAATCGGCTACGGCAAGTAATCAGTTACATTTACAGCTCCTATCCCACGTGATCTATCTCCAGTGTAAGCCATGCATGCAGACTTCAAGTGCCAGGACGACTGCTGCATCACGGGCACCTCCTGCTGCGGCGCCGGCTGCATCCCCACCAACCAGCTGCCCTTCACGCTCTGTGAGAACATCCCGAACGGCTGCTGCAAGGACCCTGAGAACGAGTGCGCCCCGGAGAACCGGCCCTCCATCCCCCTCCCCCCCGCCGACGACCCCAACGACGACAGCAAGTGCTGCGGCAGCGGCGAGGAGTGCTGCAATGGCGAGTGCAAGCCCAAGCGCGAGCAGACGGCCGGCGGAGTCATCGCCGTCTGTTTCAGCAACCGCGGCTGCTGCCCGCCGCCGCCGCCGTCCGACGAGTGCGGCCCGAACTGCTGCCAGCCGGGACTCGACTGCGTCTGCGGCGGCTGCACGGTGTGGGACGGTTTTCCCGTGCTGTGTGCTGCGGGGTCTGGCACATGCTGCGAGGACCCGAAGAACCCCTGCGCGACGGACGTCCTCTCTGGCTCGTTGACGTTCTAGGCATGCATGCGCGCACGGGGGGGTGGCGTGCTGGGTGCTGGGTGCTGGGTGCGGGGAAGGTGGGACGGCGTAGCTGGTGCTCGAGCCCCGATGGTGACTGCTCTGCCGTGCTTGGGTGCAGGGCGGAGTTCCAAGGCGTTGGTGCATGCGGGTGGTGGTGGCTTGCAATTTGGATCCGGAGACCGGTGTTCAGTTGTACGTTCAGGTTTTGACAGGGCTGGATTTGTGGTGTGCGGTCTTCGGCTCTGGCTGATCTTGAACTGGTGCCACTGGCAGGCTCACTTTTTTTGAGTCGTCGGTTCAATAATAGTCTTGTGTTATGGGGCGCCTTGGCTTGTGGGCATGGCTGTCAGGCTGGTCGGCATCTGCTGTGCGGCATCTGCTGCGCGGCTGGTAGTCGTGTGCGACAGACACGCACCAGCACTTGCCAGCACGCAGCACGCAGCACTCTTGGCAGCGTGTGCACCGGTGTTGCGAAGAGTTTGTTGCGTTTAGCAAGAGCAGTACTTTGTGAACTAGATAGGAGGCTTGCGTGGTGATAGCAGATTTACTTGTCCTGTGGGCTGGAACGTGCTGCCTGCCGTCACCTCATCTGTCACGGCACTGCCATGGCTGTGCTGGGAGTCGTTTCTGTAAGCCTGATTCTTTCCAGCTGCAACGTGACTGACTGGAACGTGAGCACAGGCGCGCCACACCAAACGTGACGCTGAGGCCTTGACGGTGACATAGCCAACATTGCTCACACGCCACTGTGAAATGCCATGTACAGTGATCACAGCACAGCACTGGCTGTGCTACCAACAAACATGGCCGCTACACCTGGGGGTCACACCTGGGGGTGGGCGTCCCCGAAGTAGCTGCGTGCAGGCCAGTGCTGTTGGAATGGTTTCACGGCACACACCTGGGGGTGCGAGGTACGGCAGCGAGAGGCGCAGCACCTCCTGTGGCTCCAGTGCAGGCATGACTCACTGCCTCTGCAGTGTACATACTATAGCATTGGGATACCTAATATTATATTATGACGTTTCTGGGATGCTGGTACATCCGGTCGTCGGATGTGTGCTCCAACTGCACTAGAAAGTTCTGAGCCAGCACTTGTGCATGACGGATGAAGTCCATGATCGCATCCTGGATTCTACTCCTGGAATCAAAGATCTCGCTGCACTAGGTCAGACCTGGAGCCCGCCTGTGTTTGCACAGCAACCTGAAGTGGCACAAAACGCAAAGACAGCACATTGCCAGGCTCCAATCAGCTCGGTGACTTGATCGAGTGAGGTCAATTTGTACGTGTGTGGGCAGCGCCATGACTTGGCACTGTTGGCCTGACCTGTGCAACAGAAGACATGCTGCACTCTCGCGGCACTTGTGGCGTCCATCACAATGAAGACTCTCGGAGTGCATTGCAATTGAAACTGACATCTCACATGAGAGGTCATGGGACAGGCTAGGTTGCTTGCATGTTGCAGAAATGCATCATTGTCCCGTTTGTGCCCAGAGCTGCACACAGAGCTCGGGGTCACCTTGCAGTGAGTCACGCAATGGCATGTTCAGTGCTGCTGACCACACTCAAGCACAGCATGATCCTTCTGTGCTCCATCATGGACTGTTGTTGGCCACGAGCTTTGTGGCCGGTTGTAGTTGAGTTCCGTCAAACAGAATCGCCCCAACGGACCATATGAATGGGTTGCCACTGTGTTGAAGCTTCTGAGGCTTTCACATGCAAGATGAGATCTGACGCAAGAGACATGACCACCTCACATCTAGAGGAGAGCGCATCACGTATGTTTGACGTAGTATCAGTCACTGCGCCTGCCTGCATCTTACATACTCACAGCTCGTGTCTTGGTGCACATACGAGAAGTGTGTGATCTAAGCACGCAGGCGAGGCGCAACCTTCACAAAACACACACTGAGCAGGGACTGCGCATGCACTGGTGTGCCATGGCTCTTTTGATTTGCCAACAGCGGCTCGGATCGGATCGACACTTCACGGAACAGGGAGCTTGTGAAACTGGAGTCCCACGCACCGTGTAAGCTTGCAGAACGTGTTGCAGCACTATTTGCACAAGAGAGGCGGATCTGTAGCCTCGAGAGTTCATGATGATGCTCCCAACGCGGTGCAACTGGATCTGAGATCGCGCCATAGCGCGCTAGAGGCTGCGCCAGTGCGGGTTGGGCCCGAAAGGCCCGTCCGATAACATACTTCGTACAGACGAGACAGGGCATACTCAGCAGATATTAATATGACACACGCTGTTGCGTGGCCATTGCTGTCTTTGCTCAACTATTTGCGCCATGAAGGCTTGCGTGTTCAAAGTTATCTTGGTGGTCATGCTCAGAGATCAATAGCATGTAATTCCGTAGCTGACTAGTACCAGGCAACTGAGTACGACGTGAGACTAGCTGGTCGCTCTGTAATTGGAACAGCGCCTCATCACGTGCAGAGAGCCTGCATGCAGGCTCTCTGCTAAACTAGCAGTGTCTACAGGAGCGTTATCAACACCACTGCGTGGGCAGATACGAACACTGGGTTGGCACCTGGTGGTGCATCCGCTCCTCTACACTGTTGTTGTGCGGCCATATAAAGCAACCACCCGCCTGTCTTCTCTACACACAGAATAGCTCTGCATCCTGCCACCTTCCACGACATCGCGACGTTACATCCGCGGAGCCCAGGCCTGTTAGCATTGCCACTTGGTTACATACGCTGCAAGTCCATCACCAACGCTAGCTATGGCATTCTCAAAGGTTTTTGCAGTGCTCATGGCCTTGCTGGCAACTGCGGCCATGACATCTGTGGGCGCCTCGCGTGTCCCTGTCCCAGGTGTGTATCTGCACATCTCGCAGCACAGATAATCTCCCTGCGCAGATCAGAGTCCATGCGCAACCTGCCACAAACAGCAGACCCCAATGCAGCCTGATCGCTATATGCAGTGACCACCAGATAATCACTCGATACTCCAGATGCAATGTGGCACGTAACTCCATGCACACTCTACAACTGACATTCCAGTGAATTACACTACATATTTACATGTGCACGTTGCCGAGCAGGCCGAGTGTGCAAGCCTGACTGCTGCAAGAACGGCTTCGACTGCTGCAACAGCCAGTGCGTGCGCAACGACGCGTTCCCCCGCCCGGGCCCCATCTGCGCCCGCCCCGGCGACTGCTGCAGCAACCCCAAGAACGAATGCGCCGATCTGCCCCCCCCTCCCACCCCCGACGACGACCCCAACGACGACAGCGAGTGCTGCGCGGCCGGCGAGGAGTGCTGCAACGGCGGCTGCGTGGCCAAGCTCGACGGCGACGACCCCAGCGGCGTGCAGCGCATCTGCCTCGGCCGCCGCGGCTGCTGCCCGCTGCCGCCGCCGAACGGCGAGTGCAAGAAGGACTGCTGCCCTCCTGGCCTCGACTGCATCTGCGGCACGTGCCAGGTGTTCCTCGGCTTCCCCGTGCTGTGTGCTGAGGACTCTGGCACGTGCTGCGGCGACCCCGAGAACCCCTGTGCCACTGATGTCTAGGCGCCCCAAACGGACTCCCCATTGCAGCCACCTCCACCCAGCGGCTGCAGCAGCGTGCTGAGGCCCCCGCAGCAGCGTGCTGTGACGCCTGCCGCAGCGTGCTGTGACGTCTGCCGCAGCGTGCTGAGGGTGCACCACACATGAGTCAGGTCTGCGGTGCCTGACAGTGGGCGCAGGCTGATTACCACTCCCAGAATGGTGGTGTTGCTGGTGTCAGGACCAGCAGCATGCGCTTGCTAGACTTTGTGCAAGTGTTGACCTTGCTTAGTACGCCGGCCGTGCTGCCGCTCACGGTGGTCCGAGTCTTCCCAGACTCGGAGTCTTCCCAACGTCAGGAGTTGTTCAGTAGTTGAGCACCCTGCCAGTAGCCTCCACACAAGTGGACTGATAGACAATCTGCGTATCCAAGTGTAATGTGACCAGTTCCATCAGAGTGAACAAGCATGTTCATGCATGCATTGCACTCTCCTCAGCTGTCCCTGCGAGTGCCTAGGCTCATAGCTCGTGGTGCTGCCTGACAGAACGCATGTCATGCCTCCATGATACGTGTGGCACACGTTTGCATTGGAGTTGGTGGCTATGTAGCCCCGGTGCTCAAACGCTGCTCTGATGTCACGATGCATGCTGCGCCCCCTCAAGCATCAGCTCGGCCCACCCTTTATCAATTTATCCCAACCACCCCGGGCCTGGAGCTCATGTTATCCCTTGCTTGTTTGGCGACTCTGATAAAAAATAGCGGTGTAGCGAGGGGGCTGCGCCGCCCTGGCCACCTTGTTGAGCATGCACGCTTAAGAACGGCTGCCAGTGTCCATCCGCGATGTCAGCCCTGCGTCACTAGTCCAGGGAGAACTCCCTGAATGGCTTCAGATGCGCAGCTGCGTGCTCGCGCGGTGGCATCACTGAACAGTAGCGCGCCATCTCGAATTGCAGTTACGTGTGTGCACAACTCGGTGACCTTTTGGTTACAGCGACAGACTGGACTTTCCTGTAAATGGGATTTCCTGTGCATGGGCTTTCCCACATGTTGTACAGCTGTATACACTGCATGTATACTATACAGCACAGCGGACGGAAGCACCACAGGTGCCCGTAGGACGGCCCCGGACGAAGGGGCATCACCCTGCTCATGGCTCATGAGTCATGACGGTCCGATGGCCAGGAGCATAGGTGGGGCGGGTTGGCTATGTGTTACACAGTGATAGATCTAGGACCCAGCAGCGCCGAGGCAACAGACCAGGTAACACGCAAACAGACAGACAGCCCACCGCAAGCACCAAGGCTACTCTCCGCACGAGCAAATGCCAGAACGAATTCGTTCAAACTTGCGCCGGCATGAAAGCAAACACACATATGTGCATGCACACACACACACACACACACACACACACATACACACCCAAACAACGCAGGAACCGAGCGCAGCACCGCGCAGTACCACACAGTCCATGCGCACACCAAACACATTCAGCATGGTCAGGGCCCAAACACTGGCGGGCGCCGACTTCACACTAGCAGTCTACACGGGCGCGCAGCCGCGCGCTACGGCCATCTCCGAGGCCGCGAGGCATCGGTCCCAGGGGCTGCAGCCACAGCCAGCCCGGCCGTACCAGCGGTGTCCGGGAAAGGGGGCAGAGGAGAAATGGGTTGGCTATGTAGGTGTGCGAGGTTGATGGCTACACGATTGTTGGTGTGGAGCAGATGTCGGGAAGTGTCCGGTTGCCAGATCTTGCGTTTGATCCGCGGACTGTGCTCGTGCTGGGCAATGAGATTAAGGGTGCCGGGTCAACCACCGCGTCATGTTAAGCTGTTGTGCGCGTCTTGCCATGCTGTCGTGTCCACAGGCGTGCAGTGTCTAGATCTCGTGGTGCTCTGGGGACGATGTGATGCTCTCCAGGCAGCACGTCCACGCAGGCGCGTCAGAATAACGCGGTAAAACAACTTCCGAGTGCGCACTGTGCAGGCATCCCTGCAGCTAGAGATTCTGCGTCTTGTACATGTGGACGTGTGTGTTGAGATTCCGCAGCTAGGAACTCTGCGATCGCTCAGTTCAGGTGTCGGGAGCGATCTCAGTGTAAGAAGGTATGAACACCACTTGAACACCACTATCGCCCAGTCGAGCGTGCTTCCGCCCTGTCATGGTTCTGAGTCACCAGAAGACCAATCGCAAGGACCAAGAAGACCAAGCACCCATCTGGAAGACCTACAGATCATTTGGAAACCATCGATGATCACCCCATATGCCATCCCATGCAACGTCGAAAGGGTACTAGTATTCAAATGTCCGGCTCTGAGTAGCTGTGGGTGTTCGAATCAGTGTTGTGCGCTGTTCGATTCGAAATGGTTCAGTTCAGTACCCGGTAGCCACTTCGGCCTTCCGAACGGTGCACCGCAACGCGCGGTTCTAAGCGCAAAAAAATGAATTCCACACGGCACAGGGTATTTAAGCTACATGCAACGGCATATGGGGTTATCATCGATGGTTTCCAAATGATATGTAGGTCTTCTGGGTCCTTGGTCTTCTGTGTCCTTGGTCTTCTGGTGACTCAGAACCATGACAGGGCGGAAGCGCGCTCGACTGGGCGACCATGGTGTTCATACCTTCTCAGCGAATGGAATCTTTGTACAATTCGAGTCTACAGTGGTTGCTGAAGAGGCGGAAGGTTTTAGGAAGGCTCCCAAGCGCAATTATTGGTGCTCTTGTGGATACAACAAGCCGCTCTGTACTCCCAAAGCCTGCCAGAAGCACATAAAAGATGCACATGCGGACCAAGGGCAGCAGCAAATCGAAGACGGAGACTCTGACAGTGAGTGCGATGAAGGCGTACAGGACATGTCGGACGCACTGGCCGGCCGTGTACATGTGCAGAGGTCACCGCCTGCTTCATCGCCACTGCCAGATCTACATGCTAGGCCTCGACTGGTGGGCACATCACATGAGGCAGGCTCAGATGCGGAGGTCAAACGTCCTACAAATCCCGGGGGAGCCCCAACGAGGAAAGGGAAACGAGGCAGACAGCCAACGGCGGCGGCAGCAGCAGCCCACGAGCTTGAGAAGACAGCTGTGAAGGACACGCCGAGTTCAGCAAGGGACAAAAAAGGACCCAAGGTAAAGGTGTGTCACAGCCATGTGCAGTTGCTGCAGTTCGGGGAACATATTCATCACTTAAGTGATGATTACCCACCATGCAGGCCTCAGGTGCTCAGAGCAAACGGTGCAAGGTGAGCAAGGAGAGCAAGGAAGCGGTTGCTAGCTATAGTGAGGCGAGTAAGTATGGGCTGACTGAAGCACAGTTGGCTGCTGCAATTGCGAATTATCTCAAGGACTGTGAGCAGTAAGAGAAGCACGATTTCAACTTATGCTCTCAGGTGTAGCACAAGATGACCTGGGCAGAGGGGTATGTGTGTGCTGTCACTTGTATGTGCATCCAGACTCTGCAGTCTGGACCAATCAATGTCTGCTTTGCTTGTGTGTGTATGTGTTGTGGCTGTCTTGTTCTCAGCAGCAGGCTGCATTGTATGTGTGCTGAGACAGCTGCAGTGGGCAGGCTGTGGGGCTGCAGGTAGCTGGTTTGTGGCCGGCCCTGGGGGCCACTGCAGCTGGTTGTATGCAGGCTGCGGGGCTGCGTTAGCTGGCTTTACGCAGGCTGTGGACTAGCTGTTGTGGGCTGTGAGGATGTAGCTGCACCTGTGAGGTGGCTGTAGGAGAGCTGTTTGTGGATACAAATGTTCTCAGATTTGGCCTGTAAATAACCGGCCAGTGTGCCAAGTACTTCATGCATATGGTTTTGCCTGTGGGTGGCCTCTTAGCGCACCTGTATGCTCTTGCACAGATAGCTGGCAAGCCCGGGCGGCCGCGCCACTCCGCGCTAGACTCGTCGGGCGCGCGCTGCTGGCGGGCCTTCCTGTCCCCACGGACGGCCTGCCGGCGCTGACGGGCCATCGCGCGTAGGCTTGCGTCGTGGCCTCCCCCCGCCTCCCGCCCGTTAAGCTCTGATCCCCCCCCCCCCCCCCCCCCCCCCACCCCCCCCCCCCCCCCCCCACCCCACCCCCCCCCCCCACCACCCCAACACACCCCCACACCCCCCCCCCCCCCCCCCCCACCCCCCCCCCCCTGAAGTGACCCCCCAACCCCCCCCCACCCCACCACGTCCACTCCTCCTCCCTCCCCTCCCCTCCCTCCCTCTTCCCTCCTGCCGCGCACACCGCACACCGCCATTTCTCCTCTGCCCCCCTTCCCGGCCACCGCTCGTACAGCCTGGCTGGCTGTGGCTGCGGCCCCTGGGACCGGTGCCTCGCGGCTTCGGAGATGGCCGTAGCGCGCGGCTGCGCGCCCGTGTAGCCTGATGGTGTCGGGTAGGCGCCCGCCAGTGGGCCTGGAGCGTGCTGACTGTGTTTGGGGTGCGCATGGAGTGTGTGGTACTGCGCGGTGCTGCGCTCGGTTCATGCGTTGTTTGTGTGTGTCTGTGTGTGTATGTGTGTGTGTGTGTGCATGCGCGTGTGTGTGTTCGCTTTCATGGCAGCGCAAGTTTGAGCGAAATCGTTCTGGCATTAGCTCGTGCGGAGAGTAGCCTTGGTACTTGCGATGGGCTGTCTGCCTTTTTGCGTGTTGCCTGGTCTGTTGCCTCGGCGCTGCTGGGTCCTAGATTTATCACCGTGTAACACAGATAGCTGGGAGAGTGCGTACATTTCTTTCCAGCTGTCCTTACACGAAATTGCATGCTTCTAGTGGACATGCGCGCAAGCGGGTTCAGCGCGCTCTGACATCGATAGCAGCACATGGCATAGTTGCCTGTGGACAAAAGCCAGCATACGCTGTCGGTATCGAGGCTGCTCAATTCGGAGACGCTGTGCACGGTCATGGAACATAAGAGCGCTCGTTCGAGTACTGATGATGCATATGATACGCGTATACCAGTGCTCGCAGGCTCACGTCGACGTCGACCAGTGGCTGACCTGATCATGCACAGCAACCTAGATGTAGCACCTGGGGTTATTTTTCCATGCACGGGTGGATGTAAAAATAGTCACTACCCGGTGCGCAGCTCATGCACGCTGTCGAGAATTCACCATGATGCCTTGCACGCGGTGCATGCCTGACATGACTGAACATTGTCGGTGCAGCGATCGGCAGCGCACGCAGCACGCAGCGGCAATTCAACAGTCGCTTCAACAGCATGACGGTGCAGCGGTCCACAAGCTATGCTCCATTGTTTGGAGCGAGGGACTACCGTTTCCCAAGCGTCCGTGGCGTAGAGATCTATGCACAGGCATCTTCGCGTGGGCACGCGTCGGTGTGAATACGATATAACAATGTCAACAGAACCAGCAAACAAATGTGGCACAGGTGTGCATTCCGCAGACTCACGGCCTGAAGTTCATTCTTGCCAGCGAGTTCATGCTATGCATGCGCCGCGCGTTGTGTCTACGTACGTACACAGGCGCCTGCAGGCTCCACCGTCGCACTGCGTGGGCGTATACGAATTCGTGTACTGACCGGGCCACCCCGGTGCACTTTTTGCGCAAGGTTGACCACATATACAGGCCTGCCAAGCACATGCTCCGCACATACCTGACAGCTTGCCTGTACATATATATCCTCCTCTTCATGTTGTGCACAGAGCTCTGAGTCAACAACTTCGAGTCACCTGAAGCCTGACATCGCTGCTGCTACTAAGACCTCCAGTCAGACTTGAGCCAGCCTCGCGCAGTCTCCGCTCTTGACCATGGCTATCATGAAGATCCTTGCACTGCTTGTGGCGCTGCTAGCGTCTGCATGTCTGGCAATGGCGGACTCCCCAAGCGTGCCAAGCCGTCCAGGTATGCATGCCCCGATCTGAAACGGGGCTGACCTCTGAAGCTCAAGCTGGACCATTATTACTGTCAATGCTGTCGATACCACTTTTCAGATGCATGAACATATGGCATATATACTTGTGCCGCTGTGCAGAGAACTGCGGGAGCAACTGCTGCCGGCGCGGCTTCCGGTGCTGTAGGTCTCCCTCCGGTGGCAGCCGCTGCCAGTCCCGCTTCGCACTCATCCGCTGCATCAGCAGCTCGGGCTGCTGCGGCAATCCGAACAACGCGTGCGCGCCTCAGCCAACCCCACCCGCGCCCGAGCCCCCCGCCCCGGAGCCCTCCGTGCCGGAGGTCGAGCCCTCCCGGCCGGAGCCCTCCCCCTCCCCCCCCCCCCCCCCCCCCTCCCCCTCCCCCTCCCCCCTCCCCCCCCCCCCCCCCCCCCCCCCCCCCCCCAGCCCCCCCCCACCCCCCCCCCCCCCCCCCCCCCCCCCTGCACGGAGCCCTCCCCCTCCCAGCCGGAGCCCTCCCCCTCCCAGCCGGAGCCCTCCCCTCCCTGCCTCCCTCCCCCACCCCCTCCCCCCCCCCCCACCCTCCCCCTGCGAGCCCTCCCCCTCCCACGGAGCCCTCCCCCTCCTGCCATCCCCTCCCCCCTGCCCTCCCCCTCCCCGGAGCCTCCCCTCCCAGCCGGAGCCCCCCCTCCCCCCCCCCCCCCCCGCCACCCCCCCCCCCCCCCTCCCCCCCTGCCGGAGCCCTCCCCCACCCAGCCGGCGCCCTCCCTGCCGGGGGACGTCCCCAGTAAGGGGTGCGAGGCGGATTGCTGCCCCCCCGGACTCGACTGCGTCTGCGGCAGGTGCCAGGTGTTCCTGGGCTTCCCCGTGCTGTGCGCTGCGGACTCCGGCACGTGCTGCGGCGACCCCGAGAACCCCTGCGCCACTGATGTCTAAGCGTCCCAAACGGACACCTCATCGCAGCCACCTCTACCCAGCTGCAGCAGCGTGCTGTGAGCCCTGCCGCAGCGTGCTGAGGGTACATGAGGTTGTCCCACACATGATTCAGGTCTGCGGTGCCTGAGAGTGGGCGCGGGCTGATTTCCAGAATCGTGGTGTTGCTGGTATAAGCACCAGCAGCATGCGCTTCCTTGATTTTGCGCAAGTTTTGACCTTGCTTGGTACGTGGGCCGTGGTGCCGCTCACGGTTGTCTGAGTGTTCCCACCGTCAGGAGCAAAGCTGTTCAGTAGGTGGGCATCCTGACAGTAGCGAACCTCCGCACAAGTGGATTGATAGAAAATTTGCAGACCCAAGTGTAATGTGACCAGTTCCAACAGAGTGAACATGCATGACCATGCATTTGCATCTCGGCACATGGCCATGCATGCATTGGACTCTCGTTTTAGCTCTTCCTGTGAGTGCCTGTCAGCAT
>JALKAD010002159.1:0-17506 GCA_024500015.1 Ulva compressa | reverse complement strand
TCTTTACCACTGCCCTCGCCCTGCAAATTTTCACAGTGCAAGAGGAGGTAGAATACGTGAGAAAAATCGTCCCTGCAGCAAATGCGTTTTATGATGTAATGCGTCACCGAAAGACAGCAAGGCGAGCCTGCTTGCTGCCTGGCAGTGCACAACTTTCCATGCAATACTGTTTACCCTTATCCCCCCGGTACCTTGACCATGCCCCATGATCAGCTCGGAGCCGCAAACGAATCACAGCGTGTCTGCCAGATATACACTCACGTGCAACCACTGAAACTGGTGAGCGCAGTCCACCACTGCAAGGCCACTTTGGAACAGCACTCAGACAAGATAACACCTGGTGGTAATTGGTACCACCAGAGCACCCATTACATGCGAGCTATCATATGCACACATGCTAATATCTGTTCTTCCTCGACACTGTGACCCTGTGTTCATGCGGTCGCAATTCCTGCCAACACGCGATCGCAAAAAGTTGGCGTTAGTGGAAGGAGGCTCGGCAACGAAGCTTGTGTTGTCCGTTCACGGATACAGAACTTGGTCAGAAGTCACATCTGGTGCAGCGAAATCATCGTTTAGCGCCGGCGACTCCATTGCCACTTCCATTTCCTGCAGACGTGCTGCTGATAGTTTATTGCCTTGGTGCTGGCACAAGAGAACTATTTTGGCGCACACACAACTTCCTAGAAAATGCAAAGGTAATGGTCATGCGACCGAAAGTATGGCATGGTTGCCAGGAGCGTGCATGATTGCAATGTTCCACGATGTAGCAACTTATAATTCCACGAGATAACAGCTTTCTGCATACAGAAGGACAAGAGATGTCAAAAGTCAGACAGCCAAACAACAAATAAAAACGTACTTTGACAGATCAGCAAGCAGACGGCCCTGGCATGCAACCGCTGAGCGTGAGCTCGGCGGAGTGCCCATCAGTGAGGCGCACACGTGAACAAAACAGTACAAAAAGACACAGCTCCTAGGTAAGCCATATGCAAACATCAATGATCATTTGCGTTTTGACATCAGCCATCCGTTATACAGTATGGTAACTTACCTCACCACACACCATGCTCGAACACGACAGCTTATCATGTTGTTGCAGTAGTGGCACCGTGAACGATACAGTGCAAGGTGTGCCGTGTGAGGGGCAGGCGGTTGGTGAGGTTGTCACACCTGGATCGGTCATCATGAACTCGACATGGGTGACCAGCCACATGCTCAGTATGGGACAAAGGTGAACGCAATTGTGTGGGCAGATGCCGCCATGGCTCAGCAAACAAGGCAACAAGGGATACAAGAGTAAGTGCAGTTGGCATCAAGACATTTGGGGAAACTGCACACTGGCAAATATTTATCGTTTAATACAAATACAGACATGTGAGGCAAGTGTGATACTGTTGCATTTTCTGCGGAGGTAAACGTTCCGGGACCAACCGGGCAGGCGAGATACAACTTGGTTTGTTACTGAATAAACAGGACCAAGCGAATGTGTGTGGCCGAGATTAATCACAAATTGAGAAACCGGGCGATCGGGCGTGCTAGTGGCAGAAGTGTTTGGTCTTGCATCAGTTTACACTGCAGTAGGCAGGCAAACATGCATGCCTGAGCCAGGCAGCAGCATAGAAAAACCACAGATCACCAGTGTCCATTTTATACAACAGCCACAAACATAAGGCTGCATAGATTTGATCCTGGTGTTTGGGTTATGCCATTTGTTTTCGGGTTGAGCCAGCCTTGCAAAACAAAATGTGTGGTGAAAACCAAACTACTGTTCAGAATGCACAGCGAACACTTGCTATAGCCTATGTATTATATAAGGAACAATATAGCATGCTCAGAAATGTGTTGATGGGCACGGAGGGTCGCTTGGTTGCGTCTGGGGGTCTCTGGTCCGTGTCTGGTCTAGAGCTGTATTTTAGTGGAGCACTCGAACAGCTTTAGCAATAAACCAATTTTCTAAAAATTTCTAAACTTAAAATTGGAGTGCCAAAAGCATGTTTAAGTTTATTTAGAATGACCCAGAACCACGCTTTAGCGATTATTTAGATAAAGTTTGCACACAAGTCCGAATGAGTCATGTGCGCCTGTATGTGCCACTTTGGGCTGCTCTCTGAAGCTGTGAGGCTATTGGGAATTTGAGTTTTCAACCTGCAAGGCCCTGGCTTGCACTGATATGTCAAAATGGTAGAGTGACACCAGCTGAATAACACCGTATAACAGATTGACACCAGCACTGTCCATGATTGCGCACGCCTACCAATCTCCATCCACACTTTCATCACAGCCTGAGGCACCCTCATCCTCACTCATGCTGTCATTCATTGGCTGGCTTGGGCCAGCTAGTAGGCGTGCAATCTCAAGCTTATTCCCTTCATCCGCTCTACGCATGACAGAATGTCTATGGGTGCATCACTGACAGCTGCAGCATGCTGCACAAACTGTGCGACTGTGCAACATATGCATTCTTCAACAGATCGTTTGGCGCCATGTCACACGGTGTGCATTCACTTTGAGGGCAGTGTGTCTGATATTATTATTAAATGCGTGGAGCTGGGTTATTTGCATGTTGCCTTGCATTGCAGGAAGGGCACTCCACAGCCTCATCCAACTGCGCCTCATTGATTCCCAGATCAGATATTGTTACAGTGGTCCATGGTGGACCACGGCGGTCCCACAGGATGCTCGGTTCCTCCCGAAATATACTTAAATGTTTGCTTTAAGGTGACCTAAACTTCGATTGGGACTTTAACATTGTTTAGCATGGTGGTGCTAAAAATTTTTAAGGCTCGGACTTTAACCAAGCAATATCCGCTTTAGGGCTTATTAAAGGGCCTATTTTAAGGGCATTAAAATTGACTTTAGGGGCCCTAAACTGTAAAATACAGCTCTAGTCTGGTCGGAACTCCACACAAGCCACCGCCCACACGTTTGCAACGGTCCGTTTGAACAGCCCTCAACAGGCACCACAGCCGTCCTTCCACATCAAAGTACAGCTGATAAGCTACATTAAGCGCACTACATACACATAGTATTTACTGCACACCAATGCGTGCTTCGTATATCGCCCAGCGAACATGGATCGCACGCTAATTCTCAGCGCGTATTCGTGCAGCGGCGAGGTGATCGTCAAGCAGCGTGTCGAGCTGAACGTCGAATGTGCTAGTACTCTCTCTGACATATACAGTTTGCTGGGCATCGACAATCGTGACGCGATCTCGTGCAGTCTCCTCCAGAATTCTTGCACTTCCGTCGAGCAGTCCATCTAGAGAATGGACGAAGCTCTCGAGCACTATGCAAGAAGTAGACACACAGTGCACACAGCTTTCGTATCAGATATGTTCCGTTCTTCGATTCAGAGTGAGCACAGCTCAGCACTCTGTGGCACTAGTGCCTAGTGCTTCCGAATGTAGATCTTCCAATGCAATAGCAGCTATGATGATGAGCGGACAGGCTCTACACCAGAGAAATCTGGTGTTGTCGGATGAAGAAGTTGCTGGCTGGCTGAAACCGGAGTCGGCAAAAGAAGCACTCGCAAGAGAACTGTGCCGCCACCTACAGCTGGAACGCACTGGCTTTCTGGCCTCAGAGAACAGTGCATTCAAACAAATGCATTTTCTTGCTGTCAACAATGTGCTTTGGACAGTGTGTGCTCGTCTCAAGGACTCACTTGGGTGTTGATGAAGGGACTGCTGGACCTCGGCAGCGGCTTCGCCGGGCATGCGTGGCCAGTAGTAGTGGCTGGCATTGGCAGACGGGCATGTCTTGGCTCAATGCTCATTTAATCTAACAGCAGTCACTGAACGTCCACAGCCTGGCCTGTTTCGTCAGGTGCACACCGAGACAGGCAGTGTCACTCTATACATGCATCACACATGCACTACACTATGGCACCAGACATCACAAAGACACATTTGGTGACATACAAAAATGCTGCATGATCAAGAATGACCTTATGAGTGCTGTGTAGCGATTGCTGGTTCGTTTGGCCAGTAAACACATTCTCCTATTACTTTTGTTTAAACGGGGTTTTTTTGGTGCATCCAATCAACGCAAACACGAGGATCAAATCAATGCAGCCTAAAATGTATATTTCTTAGTTGACAGTGCGGGCCGATTTAGCAGGCGCTGCTGGTAATTGGCCGGCGTGATGTAGCTGCCTTGCACAGGAAGCCTGCATGCTTGACTAATGCGTTACACAGATGTAAGACCAACAACTTCGTAACAATTAAGCCCCGCTCATCTGGCACTGTAATGTGTGAAATGTTACTGTCACACAAATTCGCCTGGTCCTGTTGATCGAGTCTTCAAACAAGTTGAGATTTCACGCCCGCCAGGTTTGGTCCTGGAAATTGCCCTCCAGACCAAATACATAGGTGTCATACTTGCCTCGGATGGTACTCTTGTGGTATCATGACAGTTCTTAAGAGCAGCGCGTACTTTGTGCAGCACCCTCATATTATATATATTAAATATATATATCTTGTACCTTATACTTAAGCTGACCACCCGCAATTTGCATGTCATTAATCAACTTCGTAAAGGCCGTGCTCGCTCTCACGTTGACTCATCAGCTTTGCAAGCATCCAGCTACGGCTGTGACTTTTGAGGCAGTCCAAACCACTTCACATTCCAGTGCTTTGCCTCCAGTGCTTTGCCTACATCCGGCATAAGCAGCAGCATCAAACAGGAGTGCAAATCAAGCAGACAAACAACAACGATAAAAAAATCCATTGCAACCCAGGCAAGTTCATCTTGACTTGTTGCCTGCCATGCTGTGTCCATGACATATGCTGCGTAGATTATCGACAGTGGAGCTGATCCCATGACACAAACCTTTGTTGCGTTGTCAGACGTTATTCACATGGAGGGTGAGTGCCTTCTTGCCACCAAACAGAATTCTGGCTCGAGGCAATGTCGTCATCTGAAGTTGTTTGAGGGATTGAGTACACACTCCGGAATGTGCTCTATGTTCTGACTTGCATGTGAACCTGCTGTCCAAGGCTCTCACTTCGGGTTTCAAACTGTCTGATACGAAGAGAGGACTACGATCGCACAATTCCGCAAGGGCGTTCCATGCCGTCTTCATAGACTACCTTTTTGTGGTGGACCGTATGTTTGCCGAGCAGTCATCATGCCATTCCCCCCACCAAGGGGAAGGTAGCTCACACAACCCAAGCAGTCCCACCTCCTACTGCCTCAACTGCTGCCCAAATTTCCCAAGTGCAACTCAGGCACAAGCGAATGGGTCAACATGTCAACACTTGCGAACGTGTGTGAATAATCAGCATTCGTCTTAGTTGAGTCCGCAACATTGTCCGTAATCATAAGACACCTGCATCGTCGCTTATGTTCAGCCATAGAGACAGGGCTAAACTCAGACACAAGATAAACAACCCATCATGCACAGACTGCTGACATACGTGTGCTGATAGTATCGAATGCATCCAAACAAGATGCCTGATACTACCCAGCACGGCGTTGATATACCTATCAGCCATGCAACCTCAAAGTAAGGTTCATGGTCTCTCCCTAGAGGTTCCTAAAGGATCTCACACAGCCTGTGTACATGGCACAACCATTGCCACACTTGTACACTGCAATTGTGTACAGAAGTACACAATGCACTCTAAAATGTCCTAGTGTGCGCATAAAGATGCACTCACTGTGCTCCTTGTGCACGCGCTCACGCCTGGTGCAGGGGGGTGTGCACTCAGCTCTATAGCATGTCCAGTGTTCACGCAGACACCCGGGACCCCCCCAAGCAAGTTTGGGACGTCCATGGGGCATATCTTCATGCTCCGGGACTGCCTGTAGCCTTGTTTTGTGATATTGGGAAAACGGGCCTTTTCGGGCCAAATGGACCCTGATCTCCGTGAAAATGGAGCTTCCGTTCCCAAACATCCCCAAACCGTTCCCAAACCTATTCAGGCGTTCCCAATGGCCCCCAATTGGTCTGGAGGAGCTCCGCAAGTCTCAAAGTGGTCTTCCGGGTTGCTTCCCAACCATCGCCACTTGTAGCCAATGTGCTGGCCACTGGGTGCCTGTGGTCACTCCAGGCCACTTATAGGTTCCAGGCCA
Organism: Ulva compressa; assembly: GCA_024500015.1. Taxonomy (NCBI): domain Eukaryota; kingdom Viridiplantae; phylum Chlorophyta; class Ulvophyceae; order Ulvales; family Ulvaceae; genus Ulva; species Ulva compressa. Next base: position 11,428 of record JALKAD010002159.1, on the reverse strand, counting down.
CTGATAGGTACCTATGCTCCTACTTGGCACAATGCCATATTCCCTCATGCACGCAGATCATGTACACGTGTGTCACGGTCTGTGGAGCAAGGGGGAAGAGCCTACAATGGCTTTAGTCATGACTGTTTGTATTGCATGCTGCATTGATTAATTCTCATGCACATGGCCGTGCGAGTCTAAAACCTTCCTCCAGTACACATGACATAGCAGATGATGCAGTGTGAGCAAGATTGACTGCGTTCCCCAAGAACTGCTGCCACAGACACCTTGGGCAATATGCAATGGCTGAAAATGAACACTCCCAGCTAAATTAAATAACAATCAAATAATTATGAAACCATGGGGCAGGGAAGTTGAGGTCAGCACTGTGGCCTCCAGTGTGGAGCGGTGTTGTGTTTTCCTGCGCAAGCCTGCATGTTGCCCAGTTGGACAGGTCAACGATACATCTCATGGCCACGCACGGGTATCGCGTCATGGCGCCTCTGCGACGCGTCGCGTTGCTAGCGCCTATAACCAGCAAGCGCTGACGAGGCAGAGCAAGGTGTCACCCACAGTACACCAAAGGGGGTCAAAGTATAGTGTTTCTGAGGTGTTGTGTGTGCTTTGGGACCATCGGGAGTGGTTTGGGATCGAAATGACGGCCCGTTGACGACTGTCGGGGAAATGAGCACTTGTCGCATAGAAAACTTGCCCCATTGTTGGGGAAATCGACACACTTTCCCCAAATCCCCACAGGCAGTCCCGGAGCATGTATATATGCCCTATGGACGTCCCGAAATTGTTTGGGGCCGTCCCGGGTGTCCGCGTGAACACTGGACATGCCATAGGGCTGAGTGCACACCCCCCTATCCTAGGCGTGCATATTCCAAGGGATAATCCAAAGCAGATTCCAGAGCAGTCGACACAGGTCCTTGCGTATGGCTTGCGCTGCTTGGTGATGTACGTGGAGCTTCGTCACTGCAACTACCGCCACCAAAAAGAAACGCATACCAGCTACAAATCACGTTCACGCTGCAGCCAAAAAGCGCTCGAGCAGCTTTCGAAGCGTTCTGAGCTAGTGCGAGCCCGTTGTCACTGTGTAGCTGTATGGAACAAGTAGTTCACAATCCCCCTGCGGGGGTGACGCCCTACTTGGTCCGGGGGGCACTTAAGGCAGGGCAGCTTCCGCACGGCAGGTGTGACGTAGGTGCAGCACCTGCAGGTGCCGAGCGACTGTGTGGGAACCCGAGTGCTCACTCGGCATCCAGCGGATCGCACCGAGCTAATTGAAACGTACGACGTCCAGCATGCGGGCTACATGCGTGAGAAGCTTGTGAGTTAAACAGTAATCACAACGTACGCACATAAAGATTCGCTTGCGGCTATGTGTGCGTGGGATGGTGCATGCATCGGCAGCCGTCCGTGTGCATAGATATACAAGACTCGGCTCCCTCTTCGGAGGAGCTGTGCTGGCCACAGTCACGGTGGCACGGGCATGCATTCCATGTATTCATGGTATGTGCGAGGGACCGTAGCGTCGGTACGCAATGCATGATGGACATGAAAGCTTGCGAAAACCAAACTCTACCAGTGTGTCCCTCGCGCGGAACGGATGTCATGAGCTGAGGTGGCGCTGACGTGTACATCATTGAACACCATGCTGTGCGCGCGCAGCGTCGACCATTTGACACAGAGTCGACTCGGAACACCTGTTAGCGCATGCATTCTCGACATGCATGTACGCATCGTAGGTGGCCTTGTGGACACTACAGAAGACATGTGAAACACATAAATTCTAGTGCGTCGTAAGCTGTGATGCCTAGCCGCTCATGAAGGGGGTGCGAGCGCACGACGTGCGTGCAGTCCCGTGTGAGACGTCTCTGTGCAGTAGCGGAGATGAGACGGTAGCATGCCGTAGCACCCAAAAGAAAGAAACACGAACATGTCAAGAAGGACTTGGAACGGAAGGTACCGCTCTCGAAGGTTCGAGGGGATAAGCGACAGATACATGCATACACGGCTGCGCCTGTCGTGCTGCCTCACTGTTCCTGGATTCCCTCCTAACCAACTGCATGCTGACTCTGAATGATTGGGAATTTTGTGCATGGGATGCGGTTCAGGGGCGGACTTCCCCCCTGCCACCATTAGATGGGGAAGTTATACGTGATTGCAATGCTCGGGCGAAGCCCGGCGACGTAGATCATGCCATGACATGTCGACACAATACCGACTGCTGGACGTTGCGCCACAACATTGCCATCATGGCTTGGCGCCGTCCAGTAAGAGCGGCAGGGTGTGCCACATCGAGTGAGCCTGTGCGCTGCCTGGACAGACGCTATAGGGATGACAGTAGGGGGGACATCCTAGCGCATGGTCCAGGCACCAATGTGTATGTGATGGATATCAGCTTCGACCACCCGTCCGGGGTGTTGGTGGGACAGGCGACAAACGGTCACGCTGCGCAGGTTCGCGAAAAGTTCAAATTCAATAAGTACAAAGAGAGTGTTCAGGGATCGTACAAGGTGGTGCCGGTTGTGCATGAGAAATATGGCAGACTAGGGTCGCATGCCAAGCAGTACTCAACACGCTGGCAGAGTCGGTGGTTGGGCCGTTCAACAAGCGGGCACAGTGTCGCTAGATTGAGAATTCCTTGCGGGAGCTCGGTGTGGCGACAGTGAAAGGAAACGGATTTGTGATCAGAAAGACCATGTCCAGTGCAGCACGGCTCATGGGTGCGCAGTTCGAGCCAGATGACCGCCTGGCCGGCTGGCACCTGCTGGGTAGCATGTATGTCTAGCATCTAGTTGTACATTCGCTTGGTGCACTGGCTCGGAGCCCCTCGATGTAAGAGTACATACACGCGCGCCCCTCGATGTAAGAATACAAACACGTGCGCTGTTACTGTTAAGGAGATATGATGTTTCATGGATAGTGGTGGCCTTTGTTTTTGACACTTGACTCTGATAGTCTGCAAACTCATTGTCGATTTGTCGCAGCGTCTGTCCGTCAGTATTGCTCACCCCTCCATGTGTACACTTACATTGAGGGGCTCCGAGCCAGTGCACCAAGCGTGTGTGTATGCAACTAGGTCCTACATGTGTGGCCAAGTGCCAACACTATGTAAAGTTCACGGTGTCAATTGCGCGTGTACAGAGAGAGTAATAGCCTCCATTGTACACTATCACTCAAGCATCACATGACCTGGCTCTTGCCACACCGTACTACATGCGAATCACCATGACGTGCGTGATGGTGTTTGACAATCACGCAGCGGCATCCAGCATCCATTGCATAGGTATATCGGGAAGCAGTCAGACAGTCAGGCATGTAGTAGTTTGCAGGTCAACCTGGGATGGGGCCACCCCGATTTCCCGACATCGGGATTTCCGGAATCGGGTCCGATAAATCGGGATGTTTTTGGTAGATCGGGAGTTTCCTAACCGCCCAGGCCTGCTTGGGGAAAATGAATGGAGGGAGTGGGGTATCAATACCGCGATTACACACCAACACATTCAAACAGAACTAGAGTGGTACGGACAAGTTAGAAGCACGTCATACTCGGAATTATTGCTTCCAGACCTACGTCGACTTCCATTGAATTGGGCACTGTCAGCATCGTGAGCGTCAAACGCATCTTCAGCAGCACCTCCGTCCCGCGACCACGAACGACAATCACGAGGTTGTGGCGCACCAAGGCACTTGCTAGCTACAGAACACCTCCTCGGACACGTTGTAGCTGCTAGAGCAGCCGTCAGTAAGAATGTTGGAAAACGAGAAAGTGCCTACATCCCCACTGACAATTTCTGATCGTTTGGCACCATAAAAAGCTGAATCAGAGGTGTATCTGCGTCAGAGCCTAGCTGATCGGGGGATACATCGGGATTTTTGAATTCGGGCTCGATAAATCGGGATTTTTGGCTGATCGGGCCCGATGCCCCATCCCAGAGGTCAACTATACAGTACGCACGTTACATACATAGTAAAACCTGTGGATGCTGATGTGAGCCTCGCCTTGATGCAGACCTTGCAAAGTACCATTGTAGCGTGTGATGCTGCAGTCGGTCATGCATAACAGAGTTTTCGACAGATTTGAGATATCGCCATTGTCTTGCTAGCGTCATCCAAGGCGTGATGAGATGCTGCACGTACAAAACTCACCTGATGATTTGCAGGTGCACGCCCAGACCCTTGAGCAATCGCGTGTTGCTGGTATGGATCCTTCATAATGTACGTCGCATGCCTGTAGACCCCTGATGGTTGAGCATCTTGTTGATCGACCTCCATATCTTTGTAGCAAGTATACGTGTTGTACTGCGGCTTGAACTGCAGAACAGTGACTTGAACTGGATGAGATCAAACAGGAGATAGTACCAGCAGACACCGTTTAAGAGCACCAGCTCACACCTGGTGGTTCAGGTCTGTGACAAGGTCTGAAAAAATTGCAACTCTTCCTACGTTTTGCACGGCCATCATTATGCCTCCTTCCTCTCGGCTTCTCACAGCATTGATGTACTGAGTTGCAGGAAAAGCAAACCACATTGCACATGCAGCTGGAAGCATTTCAATACACAAGACCCATGTTTGCAGTAGTCTGGCATCCTCCGCCTCATTCCTTAAAATGAATGAGATCATCAGTCCCTGCCAAAATGTGCTAAACACGACAGCCTTAATTGTTGCAAACTTCCAGACTGGCTGGTATGGCTTGAGTAATTCCTTGGTCCCAGACCAGAAATGGATCAATCCCAGAAGTGCAGCAGCATAGCAAATATTGTACACTACCTGAAGATATGGGTACCTGAGAGACGACATCACGTTCAGGCAGGGTAATGCGTGTCAAGAAAACAAATTCAGTGAATAAAACGCTCACACCATCCGCTCAGAGACCAGCTTCCATCATGATACTTCCCTTGTGAATACAGAACAAGAGTCAATATGACAATAATTGGCTTCAAAATGACAAATTGCAACACCAATCGCTTGCACAACTTCACAAACTGGCCATCAACCTGCATAAGCTGCCATTAAACAAACGTTCTTGCGAAATTTTGCGTAGCATACGAAGAAAGGGAACCCAAGACATGAGTCGATTTGATTTTTTGTGCACACTGTGAATTGTTTGCACTGCATAGCAGATGAACGTCCTGACGATGATGCACACATGCGATTTAAGTTTTGGGTCACAAGGTAGCTGTTGTCAACGGCTGCGAAGCAGGTCACATAGGCTGTCATACGCTCTGTATGCTTAACTGTGTTTCACTCACTTGTGTCACTCACTTGTGATTCACTGAATCGTGACTCTATCACAACCACATAACATGAATAAACTTGTCAAAGCGTAAATCAAGAGACAAAGGCGCACATAGTGAGCATGCATTAAGTGTGGCAGCCACCTAACAAATGCAAACATGCATGCGGCACACCCAGCCTGGATCCCAACAGTGGTCTGGCCTGTAGCTGACAGCGAGATCAATGTCGCAGCCGTATTTTAAGGCTGCAAACTCGCCTGCCACGGTATTGTCAACATCGTAGAAAGGTGTGCTGCCACTGTCCAGTAACAATGTTGCAATGCAAACTCCATCAGTCTAAATGTCACAGACGATGCCCAGCATCTCAAATCACGCCACCGTTTCGTTCGGGCAGCGTGTGCATTCGCAGTTATGTCACATCTGGTGCACTTCGCCTTTCTTGTAGGTTGGCATCAAATTAGTTCACTTCCATGCATATGAACCACGGTGGAATCAGCAACTTCCATGCATATGAACCACGGTGGACCCAGCACAACAATCCAATTGGTGTATGTGGCTATGGCTCGACGTAGCACACATTCACTTACGCCGATCCCCGTTTTGGCCTATCATATCCAACTGTCGCCAATCCAAGTCTTTGCCAATTCGAGTCACCCCTGTCTAGAAGGATGCAAGTGCCGTACCAGGCACAAAATGCCACCCATTGCACAGAAAATCAGTGTGTCCTGACATTCTGGCGACTTTGGGCTAATCGCTAGGGAGACCATGCATTGCCTTGGCAAAGCGCAAGTACGTGCCAAGTCATATTCAATCGGACCCGGGAACCACCCAGCAATGCTGCATGTCACTTGTGAAGCTTAATGAGCTTTGGAACCGACTACGCGAGGTGGACCACGGTATCTTGCAGCAGCCTGCAACGTACGATGGACAGAACATTTTTTTACCGCATCAGTAACTGATTGTCTCCTACACAGTGTTATGTGCATTGTTGCTGTTGATGAGCTGTGTGCCATCAGAAGTATTTGGCTCGGCGTTACCAGGCATGAATGAGGTTCAGTCAGTGTCTGGTAATGTCGGCAGTTGCAGCATCCACATGGCAAACGCACATCATGTGCAGCATACCGTTTGTAACACACAATCAAACGGCCATTGCCCGCATTGAGCCCCAAATCCCAATGTGCTCATCTTGCCCAAGTGCACCAGCCCAGCACTACATATGAACCATTCTTCATCTGGCATGGCCTGCAGAGCCTTCAACGCCACCTCAGGCTCTCAAATCTAATTCTGAGGTTAGCTCGATACCTCAACACTCACCTGCTTCACCATTCTTGTCGCAGAAAGCTGTGTGCTCACAAACACATTTCAATAGCATCTACTGATGCGAAGTCGCCTTGAGACGCCTTTCGTGTCGGCATCGACAGATAACTATCCTGTGAACATGGTTGCGTGGTTGTGGCGTACGTGGTGACGCGCGATGCACATAAAACGAGTTGCGCGCTTGTCCCGAGAGTGGATGGAAACCAGTGTATTGGCCAACGATACCTTCGCAAAGATGAGCTGAATAAGAGATGACCCCATGATCTGGTCAAGACTAGCACACGATGCATGGCCCATTGGTAGATCCGAATGCACCCAGTACTTTGGGGGCAGCTGTAGGACCCCATGTACATACGAAGCTCCAGACATGATTGCAGCCACAGTCACACATGCTGCCATTCACCAGAAGAGCCGCCTGACCAGCACCAGCACGCGTAGGGCAGCGTCTGCACAACCACATGGCAGAATTTCATTGGTAGTGCACCAGTGGGTTGCACGCCACTATGTGTGCTTGGCCTTGCCATGGCGGTCTTCATGCATAGAGCAGTTACACAGCATGTCAAACTGAAAACCCCCACACTGAGGAAGCCGTAAGCAGCATATGAACCATAAAACCAGCCATGTGACAGCATGATTACTCCTAGGCAGTAAACGTATACCTCAGACAGTAATTGTGCTGTGTCACCACGGTCTTGTGCAGCATGCCAGTATGATTGTGCCGTATGTGCGCCAGGGGCTCGTGCGATAGATCAACCTTGATGCGAAGCCCAACGTATAGCGATTTGTTGCTTACAATCAGTCCTGCTCTACAAGTACATCATGTGCATACGTTCACGATCTTCATCAAATCTCTCGATTCTCGATATGGCATCTCTGTTTTGTGCGTGTGTAGACTTCTTCAACCATGTCTTGCCGGACGAGATGCCAGCAGCCACACATGCAGTGAATGCATTCCTTGGCACGCATACGACAGCATGCCCAGCTCCGCGGAACTGGAGGAAGTGGGGTGCAAGTTTTGTGCCACGATGCTATCCGTGGGGCTTGCGCACCTCACAGCAGTTTGATACGGCAGATTATCCTGTCACCTGGCATGTGCGTGACCCTTCTTGCCCTTAAGTCCACGGAAGGTCGCTGCTGCTTCAATAGCTATGTACATGCCTGTCAAGTTTATGCTGCTGCACGGTTTCTTAAACCTGCTCCAACACGTTCTTATTATGGGACCGTGAGTCGCCCAATATGATGTCCGTAGACGCCTGGGCAGCGGCACCTGCGGTAGTTCTGAGCTATGTGTATGGAAATACACGCGAAACTGTGTGGATGTGGCTACAGGATTCCTGTCTCCCTTGTTACGCAGCTCGTCCACCCAATCAGACTGTTCATCGTCATACATACCATCGCCATACGTGCCAAGAGTCATCGTCATGTAAGGTACTGACTACGCAATAGCAATAGTAAATCGCAATTGCTTTGCGGTGCACTGGAGAGGTATATATAGCGTATCAAGTCCCGCATAGCAAGATTCGCATGCCATCTTTGAAATCAGGCGTGTGGCAAAGGGCCTTTGGCTGTCTCAATGCAAGGTGACTGTGTATGATCCAAAGTAAGCATGCCGTGGTCACCGTTTCAAAACTGGCTGATTGTCCGGTTATGCAAGTACTCTTAATCATGCAGTATGGTCATACTCATACATGTTGTGACTGTTTGAAGCATGGATCATGATCACCGCACTCTGTCATCACATACCGTACGAAACCTAAAGGTTCATTCATGTCCTAGGCAAAATGCTTCGAATTCGAAGAATATTTAATTTTTGTCCCCTCGCTGCGCTCAGGAAAACGGCGAATAACAAAACAATTAAAAAAGGCTTTTGTCCCTGTCTACGAGGGTACAATTCGACAAAATATACATTATACTAGTTCCAAGTGTCTCTGTCACCTGCAGTAGCGGTGGGAATCGCAGAGCTAGTGATCATGAGGGCTGTGTGTTATCGTGTTACTCCGTGCACTGTCACCCCAAGGACACACGCACTTGTAACACGCTCCAATACCTACAGGTCAACTTGTTCAACGAATGTTTAAATATTCAAACAGTTCGGTGTGCAGGTCCCAGCGTCCATATTCGACGACCTGAAACAAATTAAAAAAAGGCGTGTCGCTGCCAAAAAACGGCGACCCACAAAGAGAAAAAAATTTATCTTTGTCCATTCTAAAAATCCACTTGAACGAACCTTTAGGTTTCGTACGGTACGGCATCTATCACATACTTCAAGTTCTCACCAATCAGAGGGGGGGATTTGGTAGAAGCAAAGAGCTGCCGCAATTGGCCGAAACAGAACATGATATTCTTTTGTTGATTATAAGTGCGGCCAGCACATTGTCGCCTGACCTGATGTCTGTGTTGCTGTTGCAAGCAGCCCAGTCTTTGACCATTGCAACTCTCCTGGTCACTGCTGTGAAAATCGTTGAAATAGGTCTTGCGGATCCACAACAGTGCTGCTATTAGACATTATATGAAGCATCTACATGCATGATACACGCTGGCCTGACCCTGTTTTTATGGGATCGCGCATATGCGCTGGAAGACAGGGTTGGCACGTCTGAACATGTGCTAGGCAGCGGATGCTTTGAATTGCCCTAAAGCACAGCTGCAATGTCATCAACCGCATGGTGATTCTGGGAGGGCTTCTATCACTGTAGTCAGGATTCGTGGCTAGCGTGCCAGTCGACTGCGAAGCGTCGAGCCAAGGTAATATCAGCATTGACCAAAGCGAGACCAGTCGTCAGTGTGTTCAAGGTGTTGTGTATGGATTGTGAAATATGGCAGTGGTTTACGAAGAGTTTGTGGTCGTGTTCAAGGTGTTTGGGCAAATGCGGCTTTTTCGGCTGCTCAAGCCCGTTATTTGGGAAATTTGACACATTCCCAAACTGCCTGCAGTCCTTCCCAAAGCACCTGCTTATGGCCTGCAGCGTTCCCAAACTCGGTTTGGGATGTTCCTAGTGTCTGCGACCTGCCTGGACGTCCCATAGGGCTGAGTTAGGGCTCCCCTCCAATCAGTAGCGTGTAAAGTGACTGCCTGCGACAGCCTTCGGTCAGACCCATATGCAATTTACCTTCCATGAATGCCTGCATGCCTTATGTTGTTTGAAAATGTTAGTACGGTACCAATGTCACAACTACTGCCCCGTGCAGGGTGAAATGTAGTCAAACGTGCGAAATCATAGCAACGCGTAGCCGATTGGGCTGCAATTAGGTGTATGTGTGCAAGTGAGATGCAAACAGCACGTGATGCAGCCAAATTTTGCTTGTGCAGAGTCATTTCACCACCTTCCAGGCAAGAAAAGGCATCCTGCAACGGCATGCTGCAGATCTCTACATCTACAAACGAGCTCACACGTTGGTGTGACCATTGGCGGCACCGTTGTTAAGAAATTCTTGTTTCCTGTCTCTCAGTTGCCCAGTCCAACTTGACAAAACGGTCAACTTGCCAATGAGAGACAAGTGCAGGCGGAGTGTGTTGCTCAGCAGTCACACAGACTGCTCAATCATGTTTTACGGGATTTCACAACATCACAAGATGGTCCCCTATGCAGTTGCGGGATGACAGGACTGTTGGTTTCCTGTCCACGGCAAGGCCATTTGGTCACAAAATAAAGTATCACAAACGCAGGTATCGTGAGTTTGCACCGCTCCAGGCATCTGGATGCATGCCGATACACCCCACACCGCGACAGCCTACACAGCGACAGCCTACACATTTGAGATACGCACATGCAAAGCAACTCAGCTTAAGTCTAGCAGCGATCATTTCACACAACCTGCTGCCCTTGCTTGCCGTGCGCATGCTGCCTGTGTAGCATACATGTGATCTACGATCGGTACGCGACTTTGGTGTATCGGATTGGGCAACAAATTTCACACTTACCTGCCTGGCACGACAAGTTTATGATGGATCAGTATTTCTGAAACTTGTGTCTCAACTGCATCATTTATTGTTTCTACCCCGACGCACATGGATGGCTACTGAATACCTGTCCCAGCATATCTGAAGCAGCGCTGTTCCGCCGTGACATTCCAAAGCCAGGGAGGAATCGCATGATACTGGATAAGTCACTGTACATCTAAACTGTGGATCTGGGTGACATTATGAGGTCGGATGAGCACATTGAACGGAGTTGGGAGCTGCACCTGCATCGCTGGAAAGCAGCAGGTTCCATACAACCATGACCCCTTAATGATTCTGTCTCTGGCAATGGCTTCCACACGCCCTGGACCACCGATGTACTCAAGCAGTAATGACATGAACGAGTAAATAACAAACGCTTCGTACCTGCAAAGGCAATGTTTGGCCATGATGTGGTCACTCAACACATCGCATTTGATAGCTGCAGCACAAGCACTGCAGAGATGACACTGTAGCCGCAGTTCGTACATGTCTCGAACAGTCTCGATGTAAAGAGCATACGCCCTGAAAAAAAGTGAAAGGAAAGAGCTAATGGCATAGTTCGGTATCAGGAAGATGATGCGGATATAAAGCCTCTGCATTGCAAACCGCCGTGAAAGCGCAGCCGCTCTTCCAAATGAACACCTTGTAATTGCTGCAGGCCCATTGCTAATCCTTGTGCAACACGACCATTCAGCTGGGGCTCGGAAGCCCACACGATGTAACCCCCGCAAAGCAAGAGCTCCCTTACCTTTGCCACAACCTCGCACGAACGTTGCGTGTGACGTACCTGGACGACCGCATCTTCATAATTTGTGCCGTGCAAGAGGATCTGCAGATTGCCAAGGTTCACGAGCGTGCAGGATAAAAGCAACTCCGGCGTAACGTTGGCGTCGCACACCTGTAGAGTCGAAGCAATCGTGGCAGCAAAGGCGAACGTTCCAGC
>JALKAD010000216.1:328554-341220 GCA_024500015.1 Ulva compressa | reverse complement strand
TGCGCAAACGCGGTGAGCGCGCCGTAGACAATCGCTGAAACGTGACAGACTAGACATGATATTAACGCTGCCAGCCCCGCAGCAATCCATCGCAACAGTTTCTGTGAGCCCTCGCGTGCTTCCCGCGAGGCCTTGCTCCGCCATTCAAACAAGCTTGCGTGAGTGTGCCATCGCGTGCCACCAGTGCGTTCGGGCGTTGCGGAGCCGGTAATTGCTGTTCACCAGGTCACAAGTCTAGATGAAGTGGTAATACTGACGTTTCAGGGATGTTTCTGGGTTTTCGATTCCGCTGATCGTCCGGACAGTCACCTCACGTTGTGGCAAAGGGGCTGCAGTGCTGTGTACCTTTTCGTTGTTCTCCAGGCCGGGCGCGTGCTTAGCTGTACATGCCAAGCAGCTGGGCCCACATGGGCTCAGCTGCGCAGAGTCGTGTTTAAAAGAGTTGTGGGCACCTGCGTTGATGCACCCTGGATCGAATGAGCTTAGATGGTCAACCGCGCGCCTCGTCCATCAAACAAAGTCGTCCACTCACCTGCGCACCGACACAGGCTTGTGACCGCCCGCTCGCACGCCAAGTGACACATTTCCACCTTCTCCAACAGTTTGTATTGTGTAGACAGCACGCCAAGGTAATGCATCAAGTAGTGAAGGACCTCTTGACAGCACTCGATCCTCTGCACAAAAGAGTGTGCAGCCACAAATTTCAGGTGTGTGGGACAAGCCACATCTCTCACCTCTGGTCAAGAAATGGCTGCTATATCAGCGCGTGATGGCGGCCCATGTATCCATGCACAGGTGGCGATGGGTTTCTTCAAGGGCAGCTGAAGACCAGACTGTGTGGCAGTCTGGCATATAGCCATAATGTCAGCTGCAGAGCCACGCCGGTGCAGTCATCCGCTTCCATTGTACCCGGTCGCACTTGTGAGCTACATAAATCTTAGTACAAATCTTAGCTCTGAAACACGCCGAGCTGCGGTGCTACCTCACCCTGCCGGGTACCTGCAAACACCCAGCCCAGTTCTCCTCCGTCCAGGTGCAGGTGCGATGCAGCGACAGCCATGGCCAGGGCCACTCCCACGGTTTGTCTACGCACCCCCGCTTATTGACAGTGTGCATTCCCGTCCGCGTCCTCCATGTCCGCGAGGACAGCGAATCTTGTCCCATAGTGCATGCGATGCCCTCCACCACGAGCTGACGTGGTGGCTGGTCGCCGCGGTGAGCCTCTACCGCACTCGATGGGTGGCGGCCGGGGCGACCCGCTGCAGGGGTGTTATGCCCCCGCCGCCCAGGCCTACAGATGAGCGGGTTGGGGACACTTGCAGCGCCTCTCGTGGTGTGCAGCCGTCCGGCGTGCGCGGTGTTGCCGCATTGCGGGCCGGCTCGTGGCGGACTCCGGCCGTCTGGACTCGGAGTATGTGCTTCGTATGGCGTCGTGGGAGTTGCTGCGCGCCTCTCGCCTGGGCATGGCATGGGCAATCTACACCAACGTGTACCCGCTTCGGGCTGTGGCACGGCGGCTGAGCTGTTGTGCCCTTGCAGCCGCTCTGATGATGAGCCTTGTGCTGCCGGTGCTTCTTTGCCTTCCCGACAGTGCAAGACGGCTGCGCCGGCCGCTGAACGCCTTTGGCGTAGCGGCAGGCCGCCTTTTCAAAACTGCGCCGGCCTTCTCGTATCAGTCTGTGTACGTGCTTCAGATTCGCGCGTTGCCCTGGACGCGGGCGGGTCGCGGCGTAGATGATGCGCCGCATGGCGTCATCGCAGTCAAGCCGGCCGGCCATGCGTTGCTCCAGCTCTGCTATGGTCAGGCCCGTCTCCTCTGGATCCAGGGTTTGCGGGGGCGTGACCATTACCAGAAGAAGCATCCCCAGGGCAAAGACATCGCGTTTGCCGTTGGCCATGCAAGGCATACCAATCTTGCACGCATGGAGCACCTCCGGCGCTATATGGCCCGTTGTGCCATACACTCTATTAATGAGTGTTCCAATTTTTGCTGCTAGACCGAGATCGCCCAGGATGGCTGACCCATCCGCACGCAAGAATACGTTCTGCGCCTTCAGATCCGCATGGATGTAGCCCGCTTTTGGCATGTGCATCAAACCGGTGATTACATCCGCTGCAATTGACCACTGTAGCTTGAGGGGCAGCAGAGGCCTGGGCTGGGCCTGCTCTGCGAGGATGCGCTTGCGGCCCTGGAGAATGTCAAAGAGGCTGCCCGATTCGGCAACACCCATCAGCAGCTCTGGAACGACACACTGCTTCTTTGGCTCACCTGCCCCTAGGGAGGTCAGCATCAAATCTTCACACTTGGCAGCGATCAGGCGTGGCAGGTTGCTACATCCCCTCCCAGATGGATGCAGCTGCGGAGTCTGCATTCGGAGCATCAAATACGCCTCCTTGGTTTGATCTAATAAGGCGTTTCTGACGCGAACCTTCCGCATTCCGGGCAAGACAGCCTTGTGTGCGGCCTCAACTTGCTGTCCGTTTGATATTGCCGCTGATATCTTGGTCACCTGCAGCCACGTGTCGTGGTGCTGCTATGCCACCGCACGCCATGGCCCCCTTTATCAATCAGGCGACAAACAAGGAATATGATACATTGATACTATAGTAGTACATGCAATTAGAATCTCGTGCTTTTCCGTACCCGCCACAGCCCAGCTCTTTGATCGGATTTGCCCGTGCAAAGCTAGGCACGCTGAACGTGTGGGCTCCCAAGACCAATGTCCGAGAAAATGGGTGATCATGCTCCATGCATTTTTCGATACTTATGCTCCATGCATGTTTGTTTATCAGGCTATCAGAGTCCGGCGCTTGCGCCGCTGGGCCCGCGCGCCCTGCTGCCATGGGCATGGAGCGGCGTGGCTTGTGTACAGCAAGAGTTCACGCCGCCTCGACGCCGAGCGTGCGCAGGGAGCGTGTGTCTAGGGTCCAACGATCGATCCCTGCAGCTGGAGGCGGTTCAGCTGTGGTGCACGACATCGTTGTGATCGGCAGTATGCATTTCATGTACGACAGGTCCAGGTGTTTTGGTTAGGCATTTCTTGAGCAACGCATTATAATTATCGAATCGTTGGGGTACCTTGCAAGGCCTTGCTACGAACTTGCTAACGCTAGGCGATCACATGCACATTGTCCTCGAATCCGATGCGGCCGCATGCATTTGCGGCCGCGCGGGGGCTGCCGGATATCGGAATATTAATAAGTGACCTCGTGAGCTCGAGGCCCCGAGCTCGCTCGGAGGAGCGTACCCCTCGAGTAAAAAGAAAAGGACAACCGGAAACTCGCTATAACTCGCCAAATCAAATCTGCACGGACTGTCTGCGGTTGCAGGCGTGAGCAAACGTGCAAGCACAACCCCGCACGCGTGTAAATTTACGGGCAAGATCGACATCTTCAGCTGTAGGTTTTGCGTACTCAATGCCAGATGTTGTACACGACAGGCCGGCAAATCTGATTCACAGGCATCATCACTCCAGTATAATTCACTCATGCCCATGGGTCGAAGATGCATCTGACGGACGCGTTAGCCTGTGACCACCGGGACGTCGTTGTCGTGAACCTGCGACCTCTTGCTGATCTGTAATCCTCAAGTGGTCCAATGCACTTCTACTGTTAGTATAGTGCATGTAGCGATCAGGCCTTGCGTTGCTGGCCTTGCTTCACGGGTACGGCTTGTAGGCCACTACCATGCGGCGACCGGCTGACGTATGCAGGTCGGCATGCGGCATCCTGTTCATGCTCAGCTGAGCTCAGGCGGGACAGGTTCTCTCGCGATAACGGCAAGCATGTAACGGCCCAGGTCACCTACCCGTCACATCGATTGCAAGGCGCTATCTGCACACTGTCGCGAGGCGTTCCGTGCCACTGCCGACTGTGTGTCCGTTGACGAAACAGAGTAGTGTAGGCATGACGTCGACGGCATTGTGACAATGCGAACTTCAGCCTTGAATGCGCAACCAGTGGTGCTGCAACCAACGTTGCTGAGAAGCTGCGCAATGCATATCAGACAACAGTAGCTATAAGCTCTACAACCAAAAAAAAAAACTCGGGAATCACGCCACACCCAAACGGGCATCGGCCACCGCACCCCTGCGAGCAGGGGCGGACGAACGAACAACATGCCCAACCGCAGCAGGCACAGCAACACCAGATCCAGCACACGAGCCCCCCCCTAACAACCACGCCCGCAACCGGGTCCCAGGAGGCAGCCACACTGCACCCACCGTCACCGGTTCGTACGCACAGACAGCACAGACCCGCGCAGCAACCCCCGCCACAAACGCAGCCACCAACCGCGTGCACAGGGTGCGGGCAGTACGGGAAACAGACGCCGGAAGCGCAGCCGACGGGTCCAGAAGGAAAGGCACGAGGCACACAGCCGCAGCCAGGTCGGAGTCCGGGGCTGACGGAAAGGTGTCGCACACCACGGCACGCGCAGCCGCATCACCGGCGACGGCGTGCAACAGGTCCACCCGCAAGGAAGCAAGTCCCGTCAAGCCTGTCGCGGCGGAAAGGCAGGGGCAGAACAGCAGGAGATGTTCAATATGCAACCACCTATGCTCTCGTGGGTGATCCCCGAGCAGATCGCTATGTTCGTCGTACACGTCACACTGACAGAGGAAGCACGCATGAGGGCGCCGTAGAGTCCCATACGTCACAGCATAGTCACCCGGCAGGTGCGACGACCGCAACGCCATGAGGGGATAGACCACGTCGGACGGGGACCGAGTGTACGGTGCGACACCCGCGCCCGGGAGACACAGACCACGCGCAAGAGGGTTGCGAGCAGCAGGCCACGGCCGGGCGCGCTTCCGCAGGCGCAGTGGGCCTGCCGCTGCGCCGGTGCCCGCAACGCCAACTCCGCGTTGCCTGTGTGCCCAGAGTGTGATACCCGCCCGGAGGTCTGCGTTCCCAAGCGCGCCTTCATGACCAATAGCACCGGACCGCCTGCCCGCCGCGCGCGGGCGCACCGGCAAACCGCCCAGGGTGGGCTCCTGGTGGTCCGAGGCAAGGTCGTACGCGGCCGTCGCCCGCCGCAACCAGGCGTCCCGCGTAGGCATAGACGCCCGGACAGCCGCGCCCATGTAGTCCGGCGAAAGCCCAGCCGGGAGACCGGCGAAGAACAAGACAGAAAGAGGGTCATGGCCGCGGAGGGACGCTGCTTCGGCATCCGAGGCTCGATCACGGGCCAGTTGCCGAGCATGTGCGACGCGACCTTGGTCGGCCGAGCCAAGCAGGTCAAGGTCCGTAAGGAGGACGTCATTCGAAACGCTGCGGTTTTTCACCCATGACGGTGACAGCGTGGACACGCGAATACCAGCGGCCATCTTGGCGGCCGCCAACAGAACCGCATCCATGGCAGTAGCAGGCTGCACGACTGGCCACAACACGCCATGTTGGGGCCTCAGCAGGTCAGTCTGCAGACACAGCCCAGACCCAATCATGCGAACAGAGCTTCAGCTCCCCACACACTCCACAGGCGGCATCCGGCATCCACAGCCGGTTTGACACGACAGTAATGCATAATTGGCATCTGGCATTTACACAGACACCGGATAGCACAGCTCCATCATCGAGTTGACCTCAACATGGGTTCAGCCGCTTTATCCGGGTTTCCTTGGCATCAGTACATCCTGCCGGGCTGCTCACCACACCCGCCAGCCGGGCCCGCCTGCTGTGCATAGTGGTAAATGGCAGCCTGGCCTCCCAGGTACTGCTGCCCCGCATACGGCATACCCTGGGCCTGCTGCATGTACTGCTGCCCCCCATACACAGGACCTCCGCCAGCGTACTGCATGCCCGGCTGCGCGTACACAACCTGCTGTCCAGGGGCCAGCTGCTGCACATACTGCGCCCCCGGTGCAGGCCCCATGCCCGGTGCCACATGCCCCGGCTGCTCGTACTGCACGGCTTGCACCACGCCGTAGCCACCCGCGCCACCCTGGTACACCTGCGGCTGCATGTGCATCAGCATCGGCGCCGCAGGCGGGGGGTGGTATGGCTGGTACTCGTGCTGCGGCGGTGGCCCGGGCGGAGCGGCAGGGTACAGCGGCTGATGGTGCGGCGGCGCGGGCGCGTGCACAGCAGGTGTGGCGGCAGGGGCCACCGGCTGGGCAGCGGCTGGGATCGGAGGTTCTGCATCCTCTGAAAGGGTGCCATCACACCTCCTGCACACACATGACCACTCACATGCACCAGTGCCCCAAACATGCTCAGACAGCGCAATGCCAATCGTGAAAAGACATGCCTAGATCTCAGGATGCGATCATGTTGCCAAGTCAGGGAACAAGCCGGCCATCTGATGATTTTTGGGGGCACCCCAGCAGCACCACACAGGTATGACTGGTCAGCCCGCGGCACAGTCTCAGCCACGACGGCCACAAGGCAAGAATGTCCACCAGGACGGCCGCTGTGAACAAGCGTGCAACAGATCGTGCCGAGCGAGCTGCACACCGAGCCGCGGCGTCGTCAGCAGCAGAGATCCCAGACGGCGGTATCCCCGGCTCACCGAGAAGAAAACGCAGGCCCGCCCGCCACGCCTGCGCGGCACCGACCATGTGCGTGCGCCCATCAAAATGCCGCCACTCGTCCGCGCCGGCGTCTTCGGGTGGCTGCAGCCAGAACGGCACACGCTGCGCCTTGTCTGCTGCAGCGGCAGCCTCGTCCACGTCAGGCGCATCATCAGGGTCCCGCACCGCCACCGGCTCTGGCCCCGGCGGTACCGCGGCGGCCAAATACTCACGCCTGCATTCGCACCATGTCGGAACATCCGCAATCTGCAAATGCCCATCTTGGGCCCAGTCCTATGGCTCTCATGAGCGTGCTGTGACAGGCTATGCTTATGAGAGGGCAAGGCATGTGCGGCACGTGAGAGGAGGGTCGGCGGCCACGCACTCCCGCTGCACAGCTCGCTCCTTGCTGTCTGCTGCCCACGACGCGCAGATCTGCATCAACTGCTCGGACAGCGCCGTCAGCGCCTCGGGTGTCGTCCACGTTTCGTCCCCATCGCTCAGCTCCTCCAGAGCGCCCTTGTCCAGCGAACTTGCATTGCCGCTGGCATGCGCCGCCCACCGTGCCTGAGACGCAGCTTCCCCCTACATGTCAGCGGCCTGAGCACCCGCGGTGGGAATTACACACTGAACTGCAACGGCACAGCTGACACAGAACAATGGTCGCCGGATGCTCAAGTACTTTGCAGAACATGTCAACACGCATGAGATCAGAGGGAGCGCACCTGTGCCACCGCTGTCTGGAGCGCAGCCCTGACTTCCGGGTGCCACCGCGAACCCCCTCGCTTTGCCGCTGCCAGCCTCTGCTTTGCCTCGTCCAGGCAGACCTCAGCCACCTGCCACGGCACCGGCAGAGTTTCCCGCCGCTTCTGCACCTGCTGCTCAGCTGCATGCTGTGTGATCTGCAGCAGAGTGGACAGGCCACGTTGGTCGTCCATGTCTGCCGACACCTGCCCTCCCGGTGAAGGCGCCGCGCAAGCCGGGCTGCCAGGGTCTAGTCCCGGGCTGCCTGGCACTGACACCTGCCTGCCCTCTTGACTCTGCGGACGCCGCTGTGCAAGATCCCCCTGGGGCGAACGGATGGCTGTGTTGGCGGCAAATGGGCTGCCCCCTGGTGCTGAGGCGGCACGTGCGAGCGGCGGCTTTGCAGCAGGAGCCTGACGGTTGTCCGCGCCTGTCGGTCGGACAGTTGCATGAACAGCGCCGTGCAACGCATTGCCGCGGGCATTCGGCACTGGTGCCTTTGAAGGGCTACGGAGCGTGGCAGCCGCAGCAGTGGCCGCAGCATGGGGCCGCACGTCCGCGCTGGACGTGCCTGGCAGCGAGCGCTGCTTCTTGCCAAGCTTCTGCATGAGCTGCTGCTGCTGCTTTCGCTTCTTAATGTCTGACACCGAGAGCGGGCCGCTGGAGACGTGCGCCCGCCTCTGCGCCGCCTGCACCACACGCGATCATTCCACGAGCGTTTCGGTGGACCACGGTCAAAGATGCACGAGCATGCACGCAACCGGACAGTCGTTCAGGCTGGCATACACCATCAGCACGAGTCAAACAGCACACGTGGCACACACCGCCTTGCTCATGTTTGATGAGTTGCTCTTTGCCAGCTCAACGCTGCCGCGGCCGTCCCGGTGCAGAGCAATCGGCTGCGGCGCCTTCATGCGGCGGTCGTTGGGAAACACTTGCGGCCGCAGCGGTTCCGCCGGTGGCCCCTTTGCGCCCTTCTGCCTCCCGGAATTGGCAGGCCGCCGCTGCTGTTGCGCACCCGACAGGATCACATGGTCCGACTCCAGGTCCACGCGGCCCCACTTGTCCAGGAGGGCCTGGGCGGCCTGCTGCACCGCTGGCGGCCGGCCGGCCTCCGTCAGGCGGCGCACGTAGTCGAGGATGGTGGGGTTGTTCGCGGCGGTGGGCACCCCGGCGGCGGGCTCAGTGCCGGAGATCATGTGGTGGCGGGCGAAGCAGATGATATGCACCTCTGTGAACGGGATCTTTCGCAGAGCTCCCAGGCATAGCTGCACAAGAGGCTCGTTGTGCTGATGCACCGCATCCTGCATGCCAGGCCCACACGTGTGGTTATGGCAAATGGCAACCATCTGGTCGGGAGAGCACAGCTGTGCCAGGAGCGAAAAGAAGAAACCCACGTGTGTGGACGACTGGCATTGCAGCGCACCAACATGCTGGAGGAAGCACAGAGGATGTGTATGTGAGGTGACCAGAATCAGGAGGGTATGCTACATTGTGTGATGTAACGACGGCCGCAGCTGACATTCACATGTTGCCAGCAATGAGCTATGTGAACGCGGATGAGCAGCCAGCGCATACGCACAGATTCATCTGGCACAGGCGGGCTAGTGCACTCGGGTGATGTTGCATGTGGGTCGCACTTGTAGCCACTGGGCAATCACAGTATAGCTCTCCGTCCGGTCCAAGGCTGTCAGCTGCACTCCGCTGGTGTTTGTGACGGCCCTGAGGAACATGGACTGCAGCATGACAGCGGGGCACTTCGAGACGAGTGCAAACGCTCGCGAAGCGCAGTTGTCTTTCAAGCCAGGCTTGCTGGGGTCATTGCTCTTGAGCAGGGACATCAGCTTCATGCTAGTCTCGAGGGCGCTCATAGGGGACAAACATGCTGCCAGCGCACTGGCTGCATCATGCACCACCTCTGCAAGCCGACAATCTGGCTCAGATTTCGTGTCTCAGTCACATTCTGTTTGTCCACATCTATTGGATATGGCATGCGATCTTGTAAATTGGTCTGAGTGCAGTCCACACAGTGTCCTGGACCGGTGACATACCTTCTGGCTGAGATGCAATGCTGCGGATGACAGCATTACCCCGCATGGATACCGATGCTGATGCGGTCGAGCCATGCTTCTTGCGTATACGAGAACAAGCCTTTGACATAGCATCGTTCCTCTCCTCAAACCACCGGTGGACAGCCTGTGGCTTGCAGGTTTCCTCATCAAATGATGCGGCAATATCCTGCTCCAAGACAGGTGGCAGCTTTGTCGTCAACGAGTGGACCACGTTCAGCTCTTCGCCTACGGCAGGGTCGAGAACTACTCCATCGGCATCTGCTGGCTTCACTGCAACCGCTTCTTCTGCTCTTTCAAGTACTATGCCCTTTGTGTGCAACACATGTGCTTGATACAGAGCCGCTCTCCTGAGAAAGCTCGCTTGGTGCAGGAACTCCTCCACCTGATCACATATAATTTCTTGAAGGTCATCTGGAAGGCGCCCGAATGTGGTGAAAAGGGATGAGGCGTCGTCCATGCCTTGGCTTGGTTGCAGATCCATGGTCAGTGCTTGCGCTGCTGCAACACAACTGCACTACAAGCCGCGGAGTGTGCCGGAAACCCTCATGAGATAGATTTATTGTCAACTTGTGCCGCTGTTGCACATGATCGGTGGGGTGGTGTCAGTACTGTCGCAGCATCGTTCGAGTGCGCTGCAGACGTGACGATCAACGCGCATGAGCTCATATAATCTCTATGATCCGGTCTCATGGCTGCTGCTTGAAGGTGACGCATGCTCCAAGACTGCCCGAGTCCGTGTCGTTCGTTCGGCCCGCTTCCTGGTTCAAAGAGGTGTACACCCAATCACCCGTTTCCATTGTAGCCACGAAATAGCTCTTCCTTCATCAAGAAGCGAAACACAGGCGTGCAGGAACAGTAAAGACGTTCGTCCAATCCGGCCGCGTGTCGGACACCATGGTGCACCATGCAGGCCACCACTAACCACGCGTGTGTCAGCATGCAGCAATTCGAAAACACCAAAGGCGGAGCAGCAAAGCGTGCAAACAAACCACGACGGCATGCCGGTGTGTCTTCCCAAGATCCAACACGTGAAGGCTTACTCTCATCGACCATGCTCCCGGCCTGTCACCCTAACATCTAGAGCATCTCCAAGTCGGTCTTTGTCATGAACACGTACAAGAAGCTGTCTTGTGCGTTGCAGAGGGGGAACGCCAACATGTATGCTCAGTCGCTGTCGGCCATTGCGCGAGTGACTGGCAAGCACTTCATGCCGGGCCCCCGGGCCTGGACGTGCCTGTGGAGCAGTTCTGAGTGTGTAGTGAGCCGTGCTGTGTGCAGCACTAGAGAATAGTGTGAGAGAACGTTTCGAGGAAACTGTAGCGCAATACAGAAGCTGCTGTGTTTCTGTTTGTGTACGGCATTCGGCCATGGTGAATGTGTTTGATGCATTGCCATGAATCGTACCTGTGTGTTCTACCACCTTGTGGAGCATAACTCTGTAACGTATCTCACAGCATGCTGCAATTGCAGTGCGCCAGCCCATGCCAGAACCTTCAACGCCAAATCACTCGCTCGTCCGTTCCAAGCCGCGATGCAGCGTGTGCACGTACGTTAGGCTAGAGTGCAGCCCTGTGCTCTCTCAAACGCATGCAGAGAAGAGGGCAGACTCATGTGATGACCCTGCATAGACCAGCCTGGCGCAATGAACCTGCTCCGCACCTTCTATCGCTGGGCTTCTCATGATGCTGGTACAGCTCTCGTGGCCAGATAGCCTGCCTTTCACCCGTGGCTAGGCTGAGCGTGGCGTAAGCGTGGCTCCTATCAGACACCGGTCAATTGCTGTGCGTTGGAACGCAGCCATGGCGGCGGTCACTGTTGCCGTCACCCGCAGGACCCCTTTAAGCGATGTAGCCATCCCAGGTGCACCTACTCCCCGAGAGTACACGGTGGTTCAGTTGACGGCATACAGAGCTCTGCAGAGAACTAGAGCTCTCTAGAGACCCATATGTGCGCTTTCGCATGCATGCACTCAAAACTATCACTGAAGCGCGCCCCTTAAGCGATGCAGCTCCTCCAGCACATTGCCCGCGGAGCATAGCAGCCTGCTATGCATGGGGGCCCGACAAGAGGGCTCCGATCTGTACATATGTGTAGGCTTGGTACTCTAATGATGACCCGAATGGGCGCAAGATGTGCACTGCCTCCAGGGGTGTGCGTGCTGAGCATAGCATTATGCGCAACTTGTACATCTGTCGGATACGCTTGTGGCGAAGGGGCAACCAGTGCCCGTTGTATGGGAATGGCCAATTCCGCGGGACAGACCACGCCTCTGTAGACACAGGCGACAACGGCATTCGCGGCATTCCGCGTTACCAGTGTGGATTAGTCACGACGATCGTGATGTAAACCTATCTGTTTGCTTGTTTCGAGAACACTGATTGCCTACGTATCGACAGTTCGCGTAGGCTTCGCTCGTGTTGTGATCGCAACAGGCGCTCTAATCGGTGACGGACACATTATCTTACGTTCTGGTTGAAAACTGCAGTTGGATTACGGTATCTCGAGATAGGTGCGTGGACGAAGGCCGCATAGTGCTTGTCGCAAGATTTGCACAGGCTATTGATAGTGATCGTCAGTCCAGTTCTTGTACCCGCGCCCGCTACAGCTGCTCTAAAATGCTAGTTGTTACCGGTGACCTTCTGATCCAGGATGCATTCAGAATGACGCCTTGCTCCCGCGTTCCGTGTATGAGGTAGTCGCCGCGGCAAATTTATTGACGTCATTGCGGCACATGAGGGTTCCGCACTACATGTATAGTCCTCTGAAGTGCTCATCAACCGATGCTGTGCGTCACAGAGTATGATCGGGAGCGGTCAGCGGTCATGGAGATCGCAAGCACATGGCGGTGGGGCCCATAGACACCCGAACGGTCAGCCAGTGGCTGTCCTCCGCAGCAGGACGATAGCAGCAGCAGTGGAAGCAGACGAACACTGCTTAGCAACTGGTCCTGATGGCATATGGAGCTTCAGCGCCGGCTGTGAACCAGGCGCTGCACTGATGACAGTCGCACGAGCGGCATGGCTCACAACAGGAGTTGTTGATGAGTCCAGCATCGGCTCTGCTACGAAGGGTGTGCCCCGCAAACCCAATGTGTCACCTGTAATGCTACGCTAGCAGTCTCACAGGCATCAGGGCTTGCCTGACGCATGTTTCCTGCGTGCCTGCCATACCCTCTGAACTGTTGGAAGCATCTCCACATGCCTTTGCATAGTAACGCATGCCACATTGTGTTCCATTTTGCCGGTTACTGTGCCTTCACTCGTCATCTGTCCCGTGAAACATGCCAAGAAGGAAGCTGTGACCACTGTACAGGCTGTGCACCATGGATGCGGCTTGCACTG
>JALKAD010000216.1:274391-288458 GCA_024500015.1 Ulva compressa | reverse complement strand
GTGTCCTTGATGAAGAGCTCGACGCCAAACCCAGCAAGAACAGGCGATGGGTCCATGCCAAGTACCAAGCATTTCGTTCCTAGGTCAGCGCAGCCGTCCAGCAACACAGGTCGGAGAGCGTAAGACAGCACTGCACCAGCCTGTGTTGCTTCTGTGATGGCCTGCTCCATGGCTGCAAAGCTTGCAGTCATTGGTGCAGCATATAGCACGACATGGCATTCTGGCCGATATGGTCTGTACAAGATGTGATCGATCGATAATGGTGGACTGGACCTGGCCGCGTGTTTGCCTGCATGCCCAGTGCAATCCACAAGAGCTTTGCTTAGGCTCAGTGGATCATCAAAACGCTGGCCATGCAAGTGCGCAACAGCGCACGTGCTGGAATTGTTGTCAGGGGGCTCATGCTGCAAGTGCATATTTCGAAATGCCTCAATCCGTGCAGAGAAATGTCTTGTTGACATTTGCAAGTAGAAGATCGGTTGCAAAGCAGGTGGGAGGAGCTGCTTGACGATTTCCCATACGTTCGGCCAGCATTCAGCCTGGTCACTGTCTTTTGGAATTTGTTGAACCAGCTGGCAACCTCGCCTGAACAGGTCGCTGTCCACATCCTCCTGCACCCTTGGTTGATAACCGCAGCATAGAATAAGTGATGCTTGACAAGGGCAATGTCGGTGACTGCATCATCAAGAGGGGCGTACAAGGAACTCAAGAGCTTCGAAGATTAAGGGTGTGTGGCTCCACGAGGCGGTCAAGGATGCATCAACCTGTTTGTGCTTGGCGTCAACACAACGATGGAGATGACACCAGACCAGACAAAGAGCAAGAAGCAGCTGAATTCTAAACATCGAGCCGTTTCAATGCACGGGCTGACTGCTACGTGAAGTGCACATTCATTACCACGGTCTTGACACTGACTAGATGCCCGGAAGACAGGATTTCGAGGAGTACAAATCGACAACTCTCTACCAGATCTGGCCAGAGCAAAGCTTGAGATTTGGTCGTTACATGTTTCTTATTGCACCAACCCAATGTGATCGTGCGTCTGATCTAGGCGCCGGTGCGGCGCTCACCACATCGTCATCAATACAGGACGCCGAGACAACTGGCCATTTGTCGACGTACTTCCTACGCACATGCGCCAACGTTCCACTGTGTTGATGGTGGCAAGGAAGCGCATAGCAGATCGACCACCAGGACTGCTTTGCATGTGCTCGGTTCCGGGAACGTTCCCTCCTCTTCAAGAAAACGGGCGGCGTACAGGACCTGTACACAACCGAGGTCTATCCGCGGTGGACATTGTATGGCGGAGCAACGTGAACCATTAGCCGCCACCTTGATGGTTTCAAAGACCCTGCCATTGGCCTCCCCTGCAGGGCCCTGGTGACGGTTGTACTCACAGCCAGCAACATCGATACAAAAACGTCAGGATTGAGCTAGACTGACAAGTGAACATAGCGCTGCAATACACGCATTCGAAGCAGCTGCCCAAACAGCCTTTCATACACATTTCGGAACACCTGCTGTCGCACATTATCCGCGCATCTACCAAAACAAGCGAGTCCGGATCCGGTGGCTGTATCCACGAATCACACACCCCACCATGCCCCCCTTTTGGGACCCAGGTTACTTCGCCGTAGCTCGCTACACTGGGCGCCTAGTGTGGCAACAGGATGCCAGGCGAAAACGCAAATCTGCCTCCCCCGCCTTGCCTCTCTGAGCACACATAGAGACATAGACAGTACTCTGCTTGTTGCCTCACTGTATCCCTGATTGCCTGCGTCTCGACATCATGCATAGCTGCAGCTAGGTTGTGCCGCCATCCTATAACTTACACAGCGAAGTGCCAGTGCACTTTCGTGACAAGCTTTGGCATCACGATGCCACAGTTGGTGTGTCTGGACGTCTGGTGGTGTATGATCCCTCCTCGATCTGTCATAGACCCTTCTGCACAATGCACAAGTATGCAGTACTAGTCAGGGTCGCGGTGTATGATCCTGTGACCTGTGGCCCTGGCTGATCCATGGCTTGAGGCCACTCCTGGCAGCCCAAGCGAAATGCAGACACTCGTTGCACCCCTTATGCAGGCTATCAACAGACAAGCAAAGGTCAGATTGCTACCTTCCCAGCTGCTCGCCCTGAATCGATGAGCTGCATCGTCATCATGTGCTCGAGCCGGTGTTAGCGCCACGAGGCGGATCAATTGTTACCCGGCAGCTGTCACTTTCCATAGCACGACAGGCTCACCATCAGCTGTCAACGAGGCAAACGCTGGCATAGGGGTGACGGTGCAGCTTGCGGCCCTGAATGACTGCCGAACTCTTGACTCATCTGTGAAAACTGTGGACCGCTCCGTACCACGGACAGTGTAAGACATGTAGCACACAGGACGATTCTCGCAGTGCAGTAGATATGCCAGCGTCTTCACATAGGGCTGAAGCAGTTCCTGTAGCCAGATTACTTCACAGGCAATTATGAAGGCTGTGTTTGACAGATCTTGGCCGTTGCTATTCGCCTGCTTGTGAGCATCTTTCCACCAGTTTAGGTCCATGCACGCAGCTGAGCCACGCCCTACACGATCTGCATCACGCCAGGGGCTGACCATCACATCCACCGAGTTTCCTGCTGCATGCCTGTTCGCCTGTATGTTCCGCTTGGTCATCGCAGTCACGGATGACACATCTGTCAACAGGACGTGGCAGCCCCTAAAAGCTGCACAGATTCCGACGAGCCCCAGGCCAGCTCCCAACTCCAGAACAGCACGCCCCTCCATGTGCGCACTCTCTGTCGACTGAAGGAATCTCAGGAGAGCATGTGTACCTCCCCAGACCTGCAATTTGCAGCTACGCTGCATTCCTGTCGGGAGCCATACTACACAGCACCGCTGCAGAGGGGTATATACCTTACTTAGACCCGTCGACACCGCCGGGCTGAAGTCTTCATCAAACAAGTGTGGATTGACTCCGTCTTCATCCACATGCCGGAATTGAATGCACACGAGCTCGGCACCGAACTGATGTCGCTCAACGCACAAAGAAGAGCTCGATGACAATGTTCGTATATGCTTGCATAGCCAGTGCCAGATTACATTTTAGAACTATATAGGCTCTTGACTAATGCAGCATTTGGCCTCGTGCGGACAGGAGCGGGGTTCCAGCGCCTGGAGCGGTTTACCGTGCAAGCCTGGCTGCGGCGACCACGCGCAGGTTAGGGACACCTTCACAGTTAAGTTATGAAAGCTTCACATTCGTGCCTGTCACTTGTGTTGAAGTCAGCATCTGAATCTTCCAGGCTTTGGATGCTGTAGCATGCTCCTCCCTGTAGAGCTCGAGAGCGATCGCGCATGCTCGATCGATAGCGCTCGAGCGCTCCGCGGAGAGCTCCGGTGCGCGCTCGGCAAGGAGGTGGCGACAAGTGATGCGTGGGGATGTGATGACATGTAATTGCCGCCAGGACATGTCCGACAATGCCATCAGTGACGTGCATTGATGCAAGATAGACAAGTTTGACGCAATTTGTGTGCAATGGGCTCGAACATGGCCACTGTCCGACAAACGACAAGATAATCACGACAAATCTTGGAAGAGCGTCGGATCGAAAAGAGCTTCCTGTGGTGAGCAAAATACGTATCAGCATCGAGAAGTTTGGCGTCCAGCTACAAGTTTGGCGTCCAGCTACATATCCACTTCGTCGCCTCAGCAGGGCTTGATGTAGTGCAGCTTCATGCCGTTAGTGCGTACGCGGACACACAAGCGATGATGTAACGTTCAAAGGCATATGTATAGCGAGTTTGTCCTATCAGAAGCAAGTACATCATCATGGAGAGCACAGATCCGCGAGAATACCAAGTATCTCCTGGAGCCGATGTCGAAGCGTCGATCAGCTCGGGGCCTGCGAGCGGGAAGGCCGGCAAGATGCCCGGTCAGGAAGGGGAGATTATGGATATCGAGTACTTTAGTGAGCAAGATGAAGGCAAGAAGAAGCGTAGAAGAGGGCGACTTATCATCTTTGGTGCGTGCTCTGCGTGGCATGTGCCAGTGTATGCAAGCAAACGGCACGGCGTCACTGCGGCGCATAAGCATGATCACCGTGCTTCCCCGGGTGATGCACTGGACGTGCGCTGCATAAGTGACAGATCTTGCTTAGCATGCTAAATGGTGTGAATGTGTGCTTGTAGTGGACGAGAGTGAGGAAAGGACGCGATGGGTGCCGTGGGTTCTGCTTGCAGCAGTGATTGTAGGCGCTGTTGTTGCTGCTGTAGTAATCATCAGATTTGCTGTGAACAATGATGATGGCACACAGAGCAGTGCTGCAAAGCGTGTCGATCTCAGTGGTGGGCAGTACACAAGTTACCAGGAATGTGCCAGTATGATGGCAAGATTGAGGTCGACATCTCAGACGCACGAATTCAGCTCTAGCGCAACACTGTCTGGGCATCAGACACGTTGGAACAAGGGCATACCTGTGGACGAAGCGCTAGACGATGTCAGCACAGCTGATGGACAGGTTCGACCCCGCGGGCCCCACCACTGCAGTGCACTGTGTTCTTTCCGGACGCTTCAATCGGTGATACCCCTGACTGGCTTGCAGCACGACGTTCTGGCGCCAGCAGTTGATGATATCATCTACCTGGGAGATACACTGACTGTATCTGACAATTATGGTTTAATTTACACTAGCGCCGGAACACAGCTCAAGATCCTATCTGCTGGCTATAGCAGCCAGGCTGCTGACGCATCGTCCAATGCCACAAGTGTTGTCGCAACTCTTGACTTTGCGAATATAGGTGTATTCCAGCATCGTGAAACCCTGGAAGTCTCGAATGGCCAGCGCTCCCTGGCGGTCCCTTATGGGCTGGGTAACACTTTCCAGGTAGAGCAACTCTTCTTACCTCCTCCTTCTCCTGGCAGCACAGGGCTGCTGGCTGTTGTCGGGTCCGCTACAAATGCGGCTCCGAACCCAGGGGCTTCACCGAAACTAACATTTGAGTCACAAGGCATCGATGAGTTCCTATCTTCAGATCTTCGCCCATTCAACACTACAGTCCTGGTCCTCGTCAACATAGCTAATCCTGTCAGGCCGACAGTAGTCAGCATTTCAGAGTTTGAAGGGGAGTTTGTGACAATCGATCGAGAGCAATCCCATTATTGGTTGTTTGTGCGGAGCTCTGCTCATGTGCCGGACGACCACAGTAGTGGAGATGACTCCAAACTGGACATGGGCATCATGCCGTTGTTCCGGAATCTCCCTGTCGCAGGGGAAACCATTGGGGTTCTTGAGCAGCAGTGGCAGCACATGGGCGACTGCTCCGACGTGTCGCGCTTGGAACTAGGCGTGCCTCGAGTCGGCAACAACCACCTGTTGGCGGCTATCCCAGTGCTGATACAGCCAATCCAGCCGGATCACCAGGTTGGCTTTGTTCAGGCAGAAGACATCAGTCTGTCAGTACAAGGCTGGGAAGTTGGGGTGTGCGCCCATGTCGTCCTTCCATGGCCTGCATATACTGGCCTGTGCGCAGGCGCTGCGTTGCCACTGGATTGAATACACAGGCATCCATGCGAACCTTATGGCAGGATGCATGCAAGTGCATTGGAAGCACGGCCTCCTCCCCGCTGCACATTGCTATGAGAACCACAAAGTTGTGACGCCTGCGACCTGCCAAGCATACCTTTGATGCTTTGATTATGGCCGACATGTGCATGCAGATGGTCCCAGTGCTGATTGCACGCACCCCAGACCGGCTCAACATGTATGTTGCGGAGTCTATCCGGTACACTGCTCAGGTGTCGAGCTCCACGGCTGAGAGCGAGTCATCTGTCATCACTGCGGTTAGCCACTTCCGCCTGAGTGGGGGCAACATGACGTACACCAACTACACCATCAACGCCGGCCAGGTGCCTTTCCAGGGCGCCATGCAGTTTCTTCAGGACCCGCCTCGCTTGAGCCTCCTTACGAGCCAGTATGGTGACAGCACTGGCGGCGTTCTCCGGAGCTCACTCACTATTTACAGCCCAACCCTGAGCCAAGTATGAACTGCATTCTTTGGCCTCTATGTTGCAGGCCATGCGCAGGCCGCCCCACGTTTGATGTTGGCTTGAGGCTGACTGCTACGGCGTATACAGGAGTCTCAGAGCGTTGGTCAGTTCCGAGAGCGACAGCCTGTAGGAGCGATATACCCATCCAATGACCATGTGTTCATCAGTTTCACTGTGCAATCGCGCCCACTGGTGCAAGTGCTTCCAACGCAGGCAGGCATAGCTGCTTCCAGAAATCAAAACGGTGGTAGTGGTGGGCCACTCGAACTACCACAGCAGAGTGTACAGCGGCGGTTTTTGCTCGAGTCAGCAGATCTGATGAAAGCGATTGTGATGAGCGAGAACGACACAAGCCTGGCATACATCCTGCTTGTTGCTGGCTACAGAGTGCCTGTGGTGGAGGACGACAGCAGCGTCACGGGTGATCGGGCCGATTCACCGACTCAGCTGCAAGACGACGAGGATGACCATCTCCAATTTTCGCTGTATGCATACACATCTGGCGCTTCGTCCAGCATTGAGGTGCGTCCGACTAATGTGGCATGTAGATGTCCAGGTGCACAGCAATCCACTACCACCAGCTCCTTAATTTTGTCAGACTCCTGAACTCATTCAACCTCTCAATATACAAGTACATGCAGCTGGCCGGTGTCTCAACAATGTGACATGAAATCAATGTTGTGGCGATGTATGCATGCACTTGACCATTGTGATGTCAACAGGAGCCGAATCCTGTAACTGTCGGTTTTCGCACATGTGAGACGCCCTGTTCCATACACAGTGATTAATGCGTGGACTGCAGGTTCCGGCAACATTCGACATCGCCACATCCGCTCTGGACAGTGAGGCATTCCGGGATCCGCGCGCAGCACTGCTTTTCCAGGTCCCAGATGATGTAGAAGGTCATGCATACTTTGCCCTGCCGATCATGATCACAAAACCAACTACCCTGCTGGCTGATCTTGACTGCTTGGAGCCATCAGGTTTCAGTGGCATACTGATCTGGCGGCTGGCTTTCGCATATACGGCCAGGGATGGCTTCCAGGGCGGCGTTACTGTGCAGCGCTCAGCAGCTGTTCCAGCATCGTACGCTCCCGACTGTGCTGTCCGATCCCTTCGTGTGCCTGTCTGGCATATCATTTGAGCAGGTGGACTGCCACGTTGGTGGTGCTTTTGGTCACTGGCTGTGCGGGTAAGCACCGCAATGTTGCAGGGGAAGCTGTGGATATGGAAGCGGTGCCGGGTATAAGGATGTGGCAGTCCGGCGCATTCGTACGTTCAAGTCTGATGGTGACCTACACCTGGCCGTGCTCTCGAGATGCAATGTCGCCACAGTACCATGGGCGAGCATCATGAACGCTGCCAGCGCCCATGCTTCGGAGGACACATGGCGAAAGGTGGAGGCGCAATCTGAGCCACTGTTCGTGGACAGCTGTCCAGACAGCCCAATATAAATGAGAGGCAAATGGAAAGAGATTGATGGTCAAGTTGAGGCAAAAATGGCTGGACCGGCTTCGAGAATGCTAGTTCTGGATATGCATGCATGAGGATGACGTCTGTGGTGGGGGTTGTGCGTATGTGCACAAATTGGTTGAGGAAATGAGCAGCCCTGGAGAGGCATGGGGTCTTTGCAGGTGCACGCAGTTGCGATACAAGGCAATTGATTTGACGTTTTTGTTCTTGGCATCACATTCTATTTCATGGGTTCCCACAGGGGAAACTACAAAAGAGAGTTTCGTACCCCACTTTCAGTACAAATGTGATTGGATTATTCAAGACTCTGAAATGCTGTACTGAAAGGAATACAGAGCTACATTCAGTGTTACAAAAAGATCGATTGTGACTGTATGCAGCTACGTGCTGAGTATGTACAGCAGGGTCAAAGACATGTATGTATACACTACCTGCACTCTACGTGCTGGCCAAGCAAGCTGAGGTGGGCCCGCCAAGCCTACACATTAGCCTTGACATTTCCAGAAATCTCCTCAGCAAAGGTGTAACCATACTCAATGCACTTGCCCAGGGCCACGCCACTGACGTAGTTGCCTCCCAGCCGGATGCCATCCATGCCAGCATCATCAAGTGCCCGACGAGCCTTCTCAAGCACGACCCCATGGCCGACATTGAATTGAGGGATTGCCTTGGCCCATGTGCGAACCCCGACCACCACAGGCTTGGGAGCATCCCCCTTCAAAGGCATGCCTTCCATTCGCAGGTCTTTGTCCACCTGCGCCACGATTGCTTCATCTGTCTGCTCAAGGATGCCTCGGTTGGTCGCCCCCCCAATGTAGTTTAGCATCAGGAACATGCCCTCTGGAGCACGCCCTGGAAAAAGCGATGACGAGTAAATCGTCCCGAGCGTTGTTACACCTTGGGTGCGAGGGTGCAGCTGCCCGAATCCTGGGATCTTGCCATCAGCTGTCTTCCGCTCATCCTGCAGGCCACAGCCACTGTGTTGTGCATGGATCTCTGCATATCCGCCATAGCTGTCGTGACATGTGGAACATGCCCACAGCCTTACAGGTGGACAGCCTTACGTGCTGACCACGGGCTGACAGCCTGAACGAGGGTACTGAAAACAGAACACAGGAACGTGGCTGCGGATGGGGAGGGCCTAGGCACTCCTTCTCAAGCACTCATGCATACACTCTTGTTGCTAGATCGATGGAGCAGCAGCTTGATGCTGCCAGAGACAGTACAGCGACTCGCACCTTAACAGCAGCTTCAGGGTACGCCAGAGTCACGGCGCAGACGGGTGGGTAGTCTATGCTGTTGAGCGCGTCAGCCAGCGCAGGCACCTGCTCGCCGAGGAGGTCTGCAACGACATACGATGGTGCCGTGAGAGCTACATTGCGTGTGCGCACAACCTGAGCACCTTCCGGTGTGCTGTATTCAAGCTCGTAGATGCCATCGGAGCCTTTCCTCACAGCAGTAAGCTTCCATTCACAGCGGATGCTGCCATCTAGTTCCTTTGCAATCGCTTCTGGCAGAGTTTGCAGACCCTCACGGAAGCTGCCGACTGTCTGGCCAGCAGGCTTCGGGGGCAACTTCTCCGGGCGGGGGGGGCCAGGGTTGGCCTTCCGCTCCTCTGCCAGCTTGAGCCCACCGCCGACCAGAGAGCCTGCCTTCTCTTCCAGCACTTGAATCTTGCCAAATGCAGCCTTCATTGACAGCTTAGTGGGATCACCAGCATACACACCTGAGCAGAAGGGCTCGATCAGGCGGTAGAACACCTCCTCACCGAGGTTACGGGAGATGAACTCCTTCACACTCTCCTCCTTGCCAGGAGGCGGAGCTTTGAAGAGCCCTACAGCGCCCAGGCCGGCGCGTATCTTGCCTGGGAACGACAGAAAGTCTCCGAAGACGGCTGAGACTGGCCCGGATGGGGTGGCCCTGAGCTTCTGCTTCCAATAAACGAAGCGAGGTGCAGTAGGATCGCCGAGAACAAGCTCATCCTCAACTCCGGTGTCGACCTAAACAAACATGCATGGATTGACATCCTATGGTCAACGAGGACAGCTCCATGCATTGCCTATGATCTACAGAGCTGAGGCTGCTGAAGACAACAGACAGGGGAACCGTGCAACATGCACGTGAATTATATCACACTGTGTTGATGCGCTTATGCTTGAACAACAGCGTGCTGCACGTGGTATGGGTGATGGCTGCTCAGGTGACGTGGGTGCCGTTGTAACGCTTGATCCGTCCCACAGGAGTGACATACCGCTGCCTCAAGAACGCTGTCGCTGGGCTGGAAAGAGTTGGGGCCTTCTTCCCATATGTAGTCATCGTTCTTACGTGATGTGATATTGCCGCCTACTCGTTCGCGTGCCTCGGTAATGAGAAAAGATGCAACAGATTCAGAATGTTTGGTTTGCAGCGCGAGCCCGGTCACCAGCCCAGAGATACCGGCGCCCACGATAACAGAATCGTAGACTTGATTGCTTCTTGATTCCACAGCTGGAGGCGACACTGACGTGGAGGATGCCTTGCAACGCAATTTGCGAGGGCATCGTGCCGCAGTGACCCTGCGGGCCGATACGGTATTCAGGCAGAAAGTCATTGTGAGCGGCCTGAATACTTACGAACCAAGTATTCACTGATTAGATATCAATGTGTGCTTGGCGGACGACATTAGTGCTGGGATTCAGCACCAGCCTGGTCATCTGCGACTCGCTTCACTCGTGCAATCGACAAACTTCGCACAGATCTTCACCCCCAATAACTCAGAAGAGTTATGGGTGTAGGAAAGCGTGATCTCACATATGTCCGCACCTTACAATTATCTCAATTTTACTCCTGCGCCTCGTGCTGAAGGGACGCGCATGCATGAGGCACGGCGGGGACGGGGCCTCGAGGCGCCTCGCGAGGAGACTGTGGCCGAACACCCAATGGGAGACAGCTCGCAACATCGGGATGCGGAGGTTTGCACAGGCATCCCTCGAATGTATGGGATGTGTTTATCGTCTCTTGCCCGACGACAGGGTGTGCCAAGTCGCGATCACGAGTCCCGCGTCCTTTATTTCAGGCGATCTGGCCTGCGACTCAAATTCTTAAACAGTTAACAGAA
Organism: Ulva compressa; assembly: GCA_024500015.1. Classification (NCBI taxonomy): domain Eukaryota; kingdom Viridiplantae; phylum Chlorophyta; class Ulvophyceae; order Ulvales; family Ulvaceae; genus Ulva; species Ulva compressa. The sequence continues at coordinate 277,856 of JALKAD010000216.1, read as the reverse complement.
TTTGACCTACTGGTCATGTGACGTTTATACCTACCGATCGTCTCCGAAACGGTTGAACTCAAGCTGTTGCGTGCTTGCTGCTGGTTCCTTCCTTGACCCGCGGGGCTTGCCTACACCATGTCAAATCTAACAGACATTTTAGCACGTACAAAAGTTTTGGAGAAGAAGTGCGGCTTCTGCCCATGTCTGCACTTGATCAGTACGCATATATGCTCGGCATGTCGTACAAGTACGACCTGCCGGGCCGTGAGCGCAGCTTCATTGGATCTGAAGTTTGCTGCAGATACGATAAGTACCTAGTACAAGATAAGCCCAAGGCTAAGGCCCTGGCCAAGAAGGGCGACCGCTTTGATCAACAGATTGAGGAACTTGAACACGATGCCCAAGACATTGCCGAGGTGCGGTAGATTTCCGGCCCGTTATATCAAATCTTTGCATTGCATTTGTTTCACCATGGAGCCTGTCTGAGGAGCCACGGTTCAGTGGAAAGTGATGCATACTCACCCCAACACTCACACGCGGATCGCTCACCCGAGCTGTTGTACATGACCACGTTTGCGTAAGAGCTGCCGTGAGACGAACAACATGTACCGGACGCTGTCAAAAATCTCTGTATCTTCCAGGAGGCCATGGGTGTGCCGCAACTCAAAGACAGGGCCCTAGTTGCACAAAAGAATGCAGACATTCGTAAAAGGAAGCAAGCCCTTCTGGCTGAGCTGCCACAGCTGAAGACCATCATCAAGAAGGGCAAAGTCACTCAAGAGATGGTGGTCGCTCGGCAAGAGCGAGTGCGTTCCATGGATATGGTTGTTTACTTGCTTTCCCGATCACATTTGATCCATGCGCTACGTACACGTCAGAGCCTTTGACAATACGAGCTGCCACGTTCAGATCAGACTTCTCGAAGAGGGCGTTGTTGTAATTCCAGACGGCCTGAACATTGCCAGAAAGAAGGTATGGCAATAATGAATGCTTCTTGCAGCGTTCAAGCGATGCAGCTTTTGTTACCACATGGCACTGTACTCGGTTGCTACTGCAAGCAGTGTGATTTGAAGTGGTCCTTGTTTGGCTGGCAGTGTGGGCCACCATGGCTTACATTCTGCTGACACCTGAAACGCGTGCAGCCTGGCGCCCTACAACCAAAGCGACCAATGTTTGGTGGTCTTGGCAGTACGTCCCGGCAACATACGGACGTACAGGTGGACCTTTCTCAAGTCAATGGAGATGGCGAGCACTACATGGAAACGGAGGAGAACAGGCAGTTTCGGCAAGAATTTGAGCAACGAAAGGCAGCACAAGATGAACATTTGGAGTTCATTGAAAAGGGCCTCGGGAATCTCCAAAATATTGCCCAAGACATGGGTACCGAGGTCAGCAAGCAAGATGTACTTATCGATGAAATTGAGAAAGGGGTACGTCCACCCCTGACAAAGCTGTGCATAACCAGTGCCTCGGCATAGACATTGCCATGAACAGAGGCTGAGAAACATGGGTGCTGCAGCTTGATAAGGGTACCAAGTCAGTGGAGACAAACAACCAGAAGCTGGCGGGAGTTCTGACCAGGGTTCGATCGCAACGAAACTTCTGCATAGATATCATATTGGTCATCATCCTCCTTGCTGTAGCTGGATATATCTATACGCTGTTTGCCTAGGTGTCGCCAGCTGGGATTCATTTAGATTAGGCAGCAGCTGCAATGGATTGTGGAGCGATTGCCCTCCACGTGCTGGCACATACTGCTAGATGGAGCCGTGACCATACGTAGCATGGCTAAGTTCTAGCTGTGCCCCGTAAGTTGCTTCTTAGCATGAACGTTTCCCAATTGCGCTGGTAGAGATCGCTATGAATCAAGTCTTGCGAAGCGTCAGGATTGTGTAAAGGCCAGTCTGGATGCTGTGTGAGTAGGAGGTCACGAGCGAAACTGATCGAGTTGTTATTCCATTTCATTGATGTAGCTGAGAACAATGCAGCTGCTTCGCTAAGATTTCTGCCCAGCCTCATTGCTGCGGTATGGAGTGCTATCATGATGTTATGTGTGTGAATGTGGGCATTTGATGTGGCCACCAGTGCCTCTGCACAGTGCAGATTGCAGATTGGCACCTGAAGCTTGGATTAGATCGCTGCATAGCGGAGATCTTTGGTGGATTATGTACTTCGGCAGACGTGCGAAAAGTGTAGCAACGTGATTTTCCGTTCGCATGACTTGATTATCATTTCACTCGGATTCCTCTCGGAATGTGACGAACACTCGCGAGCATAGCGCCAGCCAGGAACACGGCAGAGCCTTTCAGACAGTCTGACTATGGCCGGCGCTGCTTCTCGATGTGATGATTTTGTCGAATTCGACAATCTCCTGCGCCAGTGTCATGCCAAAGTACACGACCAGTTTGACGTTCCCATCGCAGGCACGCTGCAGAACTGCCTACCCATCAGCGGGCCACAATGTATCAATACATAGTGAAGGTACTTTGACTCAGCAACAGTGTCCATCTTCACAGATGGGTCAGAGCGAACGGCACGTGACGGGAATGCCCACGAGACGACAAGCGCTTCCTTGTTAGCCAATGACACACGCTTCATCAAGCTTCGCCCATTCACCCCTGCACATGTCTCTTGTGCATCATATGGCCATGGCCCACGCTTCTGCAATTCTGGGGACCCGACGCAGGGTATGGGCCAGAGGATGCTACTACAATTGGACATGACAAGGAAAATGCAATATATATGCCGTGGTTGCGACGAAGATGATACAGGCAGGCAGATGATCTGCCACAAAAATTCATCAAGCAACCCGAACAATGAGATTGGTTCAGTCCGGGGCGGTTACTGGTATCGCACCCACATGAACGTGGGTGTTCGTGCTCGACGGGTACTTTTCGCTGGATTGTAGAAGTCAGGCGTCTGCACGATTTGGCACCAGCCATTCCTCTTGACAGACCCACCTCGGCCCATTGCAACAGTCTGGCCCATACCCTGCGTCGGGTCCCCAGAATTGCAGAAGCGTGGGCCATGGCCATATGATGCACAAGAGACATGTGCAGGGGTGAATGGGCGAAGCTTGATGAAGCGTGTGTCATTGGCTAACAAGGAAGCGCTTGTCGTCTCGTGGGCATTCCCGTCACGTGCCGTTCGCTCTGACCCATCTGTGAAGATGGACACTGTTGCTGAGTCAAAGTACCTTCACTATGTATTGATACATTGTGGCCCGCTGATGGGTAGGCAGTTCTGCAGCGTGCCTGCGATGGGAACGTCAAACTGGTCGTGTACTTTGGCATGACACTGGCGCAGGAGATTGTCGAATTCGACAAAATCATCACATCGAGAAGCAGCGCCGGCCATAGTCAGACTGTCTGAAAGGCTCTGCCGTGTTCCTGGCTGGCGCTATGCTCGCGAGTGTTCGTCACATTCCGAGAGGAATCCGAGTGAAACGATAATCAAGTCATGCGAACGGAAAATCACGTTGCT
>JALKAD010000216.1:238108-252787 GCA_024500015.1 Ulva compressa | reverse complement strand
GATGGTCAGAGCGTAGTCTACAGGCACGCCGCTGGCGTCCATGCACTGGTGGAGCTCCTGCAGCAAGACCGTGGCTGGCTGTTGTTATCCATATCACAGGCAGGAAGCAAACTTTGGGCAATGAAGAGCAGCACGGTATGCGACATGGTGGTATATACCTGCCCCTGGCTCCTGGCATCCACTTGGAAGTCATTGATAGTGTCATTGCCTGCCGGCACATCCAGAAACAGGACAGAAATTTCCCCACTGATTGTGGCCTGAACAGCAACACTGTGTCAGCAGCTGCAGACGGATATCAGAAGGGTGCTCAGGCGCCAGTGTGCTGGCGTATTGCCGTAACGCACCGGGTACCAGTTGTTGTTGTACACAGGCATGCTTACTCCAAGCTGAAGAGTGTATGTCCCGTGATCGCTCTTCTTGTGCCAGTTATGTGGTACAAAGTGGATGGAACCTACGGTCACCCCCCGCGGCACAGCGAAGAAAACTGACGCAATCAGCAGCCCAACCACAATGAAGCTGGCGACCATCCGAGCCCATGTTCGTCGAGGCTGCAGGAGCCGCTCGTCTGCAGCATCACTACCACCCTCACTTGCTACCGTTTGTGCTGATACAACACATCCGGCGTGTCTGGTTTGGGCAGCATCAGCATTATGCATCATCCTGGCTTTCAGACTGGCAGCAAACCAATTGGGCACTGGACAACAAGCGACATCACACCTGTCATCGAGACGATCGTGTACAGACCAGACTGCTGCCGAGGCCGCTGCCGTTGGCATAGCGGCCACAGCTTTTTCCACCACGGGTCCTCTGGCAGTGGCAGTGGTTCGTGACCCATGTCAGAGCTATTGGTCGCAAGGACTTGAACCGGGTACGACGGTCGAGACGAAGAGACGAAGAGCAAGGGAGAATTGAGATCATCTTCAGTATGGTCCGGTATTGCATGTGCAGAAGAGCTGGAAGACGTCGAGTGAATGGAAAGGCCCATACCGTACTCGGGGCTTAAACTGCACGTAAGCACGCTTGAGCTGCAGTAAGGCGTGAGTATGTCTCAGCATAGTCATTCATACCCTTCGACCTGGTCATAGACTTTGGGAAAGGCTGTGTATAGCCAACATCGTGTTGGCTAGGACAACGTTGTACACAATTTCCTAGAAGCACGGAAGCCCCTGATTGTGCAACATGTCCTGAAACATTCACACCAAGACATAGCATAGCTGCAGGGGGTGTAATTCAATTCCTAAAAAGCGTCAAAGCGACGGAGCGACGATCGATCACGGCAGCGCAAACGCAAGTGATGCGTTAGTGGCAGCGATCACGACCAAACAGCTCTCTAACGTCTACTAGTGCATCTAGGACCATCTGAGGAAAAGGGCACGACCTGGGACGCTTACCTGGTACGCTCGTCCGCCCGCCCACAACGCTCAGCCCGCAAACGCACGCTGACGGAGTGTCAGCCCATACGACGACCACATAGGACGCTTTCCAGAACTGTATTACAATGTCGGAGCTCCGACTGCTAGATCAATGGGTATTTTTAAGCCCCTGCGTATTTTTAAGCCCCTGCGAGGCAAGATGCAGCTGACGCCGAAATTCAGGCCAGGTTTCGATGATCATGAGCGTGCCTGACCTATACTGGTGTTTGAGATGCTGCAATTTTGTCCGAACATGTCATCTCAAGCCAGCGAATCCGCAACAAGGCATGCATGTGAGCAACAGCGCGACCCACTGAAGCACCGACCTTATTGCAGAATTGTCGAGTCAACTGCATGCCAAGTACATCCATACAAAGCTATTGATGGCTGAGTGTGAGGTCGCAAGCTGCTTCTTCAAAATGCCCACGTCTGTCAACCCGTCATATGCGTCACTGCCATGTGCTGAGGTCCGACGAATACCGTCCACGTCCTGCGCGAGCACTACCAGTTAGGCGGTCAGTCTTGCGATGCCAGTCATCCATTCTGGACTACTGCACGTGCGGCATTACTGCGCTGTTGACGTAAAACTCGAGGAGAAATCGGGATCGGACCCGGGCAGGTCTGACTCATGGATCGTGTCAAGGCAGTTGCTGAACTAAGCGATACAGTACGCACCCTGCCAACACGACTCACAAATACTGTACTGCTATGTCACTACGTTTGGGTAGGCCAGGTCTGGCCCCGAGTTTGGTACACTTGCTGGCTGCTACGACAGTGCCCAACTTCAACGTATCTTCGAATGCCTTTCCTTGCACCACGCCATAGATCACGCTTGCAATGAATGCATCCCCTGCACCAGTTGTATCAACAATCTCCGCAGATTCCATGGGAGAAGCAGAGCAAACGTACACCTGCGCAGCGAGTTTTGAGTCAGCGGAGCACGGTGCTGAGCGGAATTTGACATCCAGCTTTGGGTCTCCGAAACTACCGATACAATGCAAACGGTTCCGCAGCAGCTGTAAAGGGTGTACCACATTTAGGAGAGGCAGCATGATGCCTGGAGCATGTCAGTGGTGACAGCGTGCATATTCTTGTGGCGTTCAGCATTCATGAGTACCATGGACTCCAATAGCAATTGATGCGCCACGTCCAGCTTATGATCAGACTGCGAAAACAGAGAGACGGAATCTGTACTTGTCATCACGCAAGGGGAACTCAAGGCCAGTGGACCACCATCAAGTGATGTCTGAGCACGTGCGAAGTACGGAAGGTGGCAAATGTGATCACAATCACAGCTGACGTTCAGTCCACACACAAAATCACAGCTTCTGTTTGACAATGCACCAAAACACCTTTCCGGCATGTTTGACTCGGTTGCTCGACATGGAGAATGTTCGCACTGGTAGCCCACACCAGCACCCACTGGGTCGGCCACATGCACCACATGGTAGTCCGGGCGCTTACAAGACAGCAGATTTCAGAATGGTGTTGGAGCGTAACACCTTATCTATCCACACGTCATCACACAAACAAGTGCTCACCTGGCAATGTGCCACAGATTAGCCAGCCACCCAATATGGGCACGTACCTCTGCGGCAATCTTGTGTAGGGCAGCGCTGCTCAGGCTGTCATCATCACTGCTGCCTGTGCCGGAATCTGCCATGTACGCCTCGGGATCTCCCAGGTCAGCGTTGGCTGCTGCCTCTCTCCGGGCAGCCGCCAGGGCTCGCTCTAACGCCTCTTTCTCCTTGGAGGCCTTCCTGCACCTCACGGCACAGGTGCAACCATGTTTGGCCCACAAGCTGCGTCCCTCTAGAGCTCGCATGAGAAATTTTGGTCAGAATTGTTCATGAGAAGAGACCGGACGTGTCACAGCTTCAATCAAGACGTCACATGCACATGCAAGGGGGGATAACGGATGCCTGTGCGTTTGCTCAGCCATGAGGCACGCCTGCAGATCCCTTGCAGGACAGGCCAAAGCAAACGTTCTTGTGGCGAAGCGCAAAACTGCAATCACCGCATCAAAATAACAGCGCTGTGGCAGGCGTGTGAGTCCTGCCTGCAGTAGTGAGTTGCACCTGTCAAACTGCAGCAGGATCGGCTGCTTGGTTTTGATGACATGCCCTGGGAATACTGGAACACCGGTGTCCGTGGTCGCGGCAGGCGTGTCAGTCTCCGGGCTTGGCCGCGGCATCGTTGACACCTGCTCAAACATAGAGTCCAGGACAGGCTGTAACGTGCGTGGTTCACCTGTTGCCGCGTCCCCTTCCACACGCCGCAGCAGCACCGCGCCCGCCTTCCCAAATGTAGTCACCTGCGCACATGCAGCACCTGCAGAGGCTCAAATGCGGCATGCACAGCACTGCAGCTGGCAGCTGGCAGGCGTGAGCAGTGGAAGGAGGAGGCAGCCGGGACCACATAAATCAGTTTGCGCGCAATTGCGCTTGCCTGTGCGCTTGCAATGCATGGCCACAATGGATGAGCAACGATCCGTACCGCAGATCTTGGCATGCGGACAGCTGTTGACAGGCTGAGCCCGTAGCTGCATGCAATAGTGCTGGCGATGCGACGACCGCAAGGCCAATGAATCCCTGACACGTGCACCATGCCTTGCTGCTGCCACACATGGGCCTGTGCATGCGGGCCATTGTTTTGGTGAGAGGTGCTCGTGCTGCAGCTAGACGGCGCAAGCGGAGCTGGGGGGCACACCATCCACTCGATGCCAGGCAGCCGCAACATGGTGGCCAGCATGGCGTCTCCAATGTTCTCCTCGCCTGTCCAGTCCTCTGGGAAGTTACGTGAGGTGACGAGATAGTCTGCTGGAGCCATGAGCATGTCGAGGTCTGGCCTGAGTCGCTCCGCTTCCACAAGGATGGGGATGTTTGCCTGCTTTGCGGCGTGTGCCACAACCAGTGCAGCCTCTGTCAACCGGCCATCGAAGTACACCAGTTTTGCATCACTCAGGAGTTTCTCGCAGAATTCTGCAGTGATGTCGCTCGGCCGTAGCGCAGCTCCAGGGGTGTGTATACATGTGCGAGTGCCACCTGCACAGACAGTGCGTATATAACCCGCTGCATTGTCGACCTCGACGCCCGACAGCGGCCATAAAATGATCTCAGGCATTGAACGTGGAGGAAAGCACATCAATGTGACCACTGCAGGCTACGATTGTCGGTACATGATCTGGGCAGAGTGGGTGCTCAGTGAAATTGCTGCTGCCACTTCAGTGGAATACATTCCAACGGTATGCCGAGCGTCACCTGATTCATCCACGATGATGTACGTGAATGGTGTGGCAGCCCCCTCTTGCCGGGTTAAGAATTGCGTGCTTACTCCGTCAGTCTCAAATTCAGCAACCACCGAATCTCCCAAAGTGTCTGTTCCAACAGTGGAGACTACCCTGCATGACAGCCCCAGGCGGGATGCCGCTGTCAAGCAGTTGCCACAATTCCCACCACCTTGTGCTTCCAGGCGTTCCGTCCTAAGCTTCTGATCAGGTTTTGGGAACGTCAGAACGGACGCAAGGTAATCGATGCCGACGCCCCCAACTCCGATCACAACAGGCCCAGGCTTTAAGCAGGATCGCGAGACGCAGCGGGCAGCTGATGCGTGAGGTCTATGGGACTTGCGACCGAACCGAACTGTTGAAAGCGGGGAAACGGAGGCCATGATCTTGTTCATCTATGTTTGAGCCATCTGTCGGAACTGTCCGATGGATTGAAGAGCGCGACGCTCAACATTCGGAGAGTAAACATGATAAGCTGAACGTAAACGCAGTCGGCTAAATGCGGACTGCAATCCGCGCATGCTGCGGCTGCTGGCAGCGCTGCGGTGCACTGCCATGGTGCACGAACCGCCGGGACAAGTAACCACAGGGGTGCGTAGAAGATAGTGCAGCCGGCAAGGAAGGGCATGAACCAGGTGACAGCGATACTGACAGCATCTTTACTGACAGAGCAACGCTGCACCATGGTTCCTTCGCGCACTCAGATAAAGCCAAGGGTGACGCATAGAATTCAAACGTCCCTGCATGACCGCCCGTCCTTTCGTGACACTCGGTATCAAGAAATTGCAGCTGGCACATCGAACTATCCTATCCTCTCTCGCAGCAGATCTTCCACGCCTCGGCTCCGACGCAATGTCGCAGGTGAGGCCTCTTCCAGCTGCACAATTGTCACCGAGACGGCGTCCAGCATGCAGCACATCCCGTGCAGATAGCATGCCAAAGAGCGCGAGTACCTGCAGAAAGTACCAAGTATCAAAGATGGCTGGTTCACGGAGCTATCCACTCTGTGGCCTGGACAAGGGCTGTCTTTGAAGGTCAAAGAGGTCCTGTACAACCAAAGGTCAAAATTTCAGGAAAGTGAACTCGCGTCAGAGCCGGCCTAGATGAAATGCTGTAGTTCTGACATGGGTGTATCTACCAGTCCTGCATGATTGCCATGATTCCCAAGGATCTCTGTGCAGCACCATACTTATTCAGGTCCAGGTCATCCTGCGAGGCACCCGCGGGCGATCTCACTGTTCGGACTACATGCAGGACGTTATCGTCTTCGATTCAGATTCCAACTACGGCCGGGTGCTGGCACTGGATGGCGTGATTCAAGTCACGGAGTTTGATGAGTTCTCTTACCAAGAGATGATTGTGCACCTGCCCCTGTGTGGCATGGCCCGCGCCCCAGAGCGGGTGCTCATTGTCGGCGGGGGAGACGGCGGCGTGGCTCGAGAGATCGCAAAACACCCCTCAGTCAAGAAGATAGACATGGCGGAAATCGATGGCATGGTCCCTGAGATCTCAAAGAAGTTCTTCCCTCAGCTAGCCGCCGGCTTCGAGGATCCACGGCTGAATCTGCAGATCACCGATGGCGTCAAGTGGCTCGAAGACTGTGAGGAAGGGACGTACGATGCCATCATCGTGGACTCATCTGACCCTGTTGGTCCAGCCGAGGCACTGTTTGAAGAGCCCTTCTTCAGGCTGATACATCGCGCTCTGGCACCGGGGGGTGTGCTCAGCACCCAGGGCGAGAGTATGTGGATTCATCTAGACATCATCGAAAACGTCTCAAAGATGTGCACCGCCGTGTTTGACGGCGGGGCCGTCAACTATGCATACACCACCATCCCCACATACCCCACCGGGCTGATCGGGTTCATGGTCTGTCAGAAGGCCGGCGGCGATACAGCAACCGGAGCCACTGAACCACACCGACAGCTGCCAGCCGGCGCAACAAAGTACTACCATTCGGCTTTGCACCGTGCCGCGTTCGTCCTGCCACAATTTGTCAGGCAGCGGATTGGGCCACACCTGACAGCCCAAGGGAGCGGGTAATCGGTGCGGGGGGGGGGGGGGGGGGCGCTGGACCCTGCATCTGCGGCCATCACATCGCAGCCCGCAGGAGAGCACTGTGATACTGCAATACTGCAATACAATACAGCCATTTCAGCCGCCCTCGCTTTTTGTGTCATTCGAGATCAGGGTGGTCATGGGGGTGGCGTTGGAGAGGGCACCACCAGGTGCACAACTGCCTGTACCCCTTGAAGATGCAAGCCATCGGATGCAAGCATCATATCAAGCAGGTCCACTCTACAAGGCTGGTCGGTCGCGTGGCGGTGGGACATGCGGCTGATGATGAGCGTCTAGGTGATCAGAGCAAGCTCGGCAGGTGTCAGGATTCTGTGTGGCACCTGCGGCTGCGTGTTCTGGAGGCGGGGTAGCTGAGCCTGGTGTGGCCAGCAGGTTGCACAGCGCACTTGCGTGAGTTCCAGAGAATGATGATATATGCGCTTGTCGCAAATGATGAGTTGACAAATCTTTCTTCCAGGCAGTCCATATTGCGTGCTCTACCCAGTATTCAGAGATAGGGTTTTGATCTCCAGTGCAGGGGCATGCACCAAGTGTGGAGGACACATGGTTCGACCCATGGCAAGTGCAAACTCAGCCGGCGTCTGAGTGCTGCCTCCTGAGATGAGGCGTGCACTCTTCCCAATTCGCTTCTGCCTTGTGCCAGGATGGACATGCGCTTGCTTTCAGGGCCCTGCATGGTCACTACGCCATGTTACTGCATGCACTTCAGCTGCTCAGTGACTGTTGCTGCAGCACATGGTAGCATTGATGCATCTGATAGATGCACAGTCCTGGACCTGATGTGCACGGCGACTGGCCTGACTGTGATGCACGCATCAGAGCGTTGGCAGTACGCATCAGTCATGCGGGTTCTGAACACTTCAGACGCTGCTGCAAATGTTGAGTGGGATCTGTTCCTCTTTGCGCTGGTCGGTGTCTGATCATGAGGATCTGGATGTGTTGCACAGTGATAGATCAAGGCCCCAGCAGCGCCGAGGGAAGAAAGCACGGAAAGAAACAAACCATCACAAGCAGCATGGCCACCCTACGCAGCCGCATGCACCGCACTGACAAGTAACACAACCAGCACCGCAAACACAGCACACCACCACAGCGCATCATCGCGCAGTCTGTGCACAGGCCATGCACAGGCACCAGGTGTCGGGGACCGCGGCTCCTAGCTAGCGCAATGCCGGTCGCAGCAGCCAGCACGGTCACGGGGTCCGGATGTGTGGTGTTAGATAGATGAGATGTCTTGAGCCAACTTGACACTCAGCCCATCGGGAGCCCCTGTAAGTGAGTTTTCATCTGTTTACATCGAGGGGCACTGTTCCAATTGTACATGCACAGTCAATCAGCGACTCGACCAGGCAGTGCCCCATGTACAAGTTTTTTGTGTCGCCCTGATGCAAGTAGAATACCCACGCCCGCCCTGTTCATTGTACGCGTGACAGACATCGATCATCACCAGAGGGTGCTGTGGACAATGATCCGTCCACCCGCCGCGGGGTTGCGCACGAGAGACGGGGCACCGGAGAGAGCATTTCTGCTTGCAGGGGTGCCGGTGCCCGTCTGGGTGTGGAGTTATGTCCGATTTTGGGTTTGGTTCCTCGACGCGGCCGCCATACCTCGTCACCTATATTCATGCATAGTTTACTAATCAATGGCATGTGACTGCTACCTTATTTCGTGAATTCAGAATCCTGTGTGAATTGGCTGGGGTTTTAGGCGTTCTGACGAGCGACGCTGCAGCGCTGCCTGTGCTGCCTGTGCTGCCCGCGATCGCGAGAATTGCAATTGCGGGTGACGCATACAGTATTTATACCGCGGTACTCGCCGCCGACGCCGGCAGTCGCTCGCACGGCCGTGCACGCGGGCCTACGTGGCCACGCGTGGCAAGCTGGCGCCAGCTATGTGGCTTCAAGGTACTCCGTGCGTAGCGCATGCAGCCGGAGCGGAGCGTCGAGTCTTGCACATCTACAAGGCGGCCAAGCTTGGCTAAATCACACCGGGAGTGTGTGCCACACTGAGCAAGGTAATCGCACCGCTTCGTCTCGGATTCGTGTGAACCAACCGTCGCTGGGCTCTGCAACAGTGCTCCTTTCTACTTCGCATAGGGAATCTTGTTCAGCGGACACCCGAAACCACTTCTTAACAAACAACATCTGTACGTATATGGGTCGTGTCAAAGTTGCCGAGTCCTCCGGCATGGGCGTGGCTAATGTAGCTGCCGGCAATGATTCCGGCTCAACTGTTGGCCAGCTGACGAGCGGAATCAAGAACAAGATCGCGCGATCTGAGGCCTACCAGAGACTGAAAAAAGCAAAGAAAGTGTGCTGATCAATTTGTTTGCGCTTCCATGCCAGTGTATGCAGCCGGGTTGTGCTCAGGACTGGTGTGTCACAACATGTCTGTTTTCAGAAAGCGCAGAAGAAGGCACAGGACAAACGAAAGCGGGACTGCACCAAAGCTGAGGAGCTCGGCGTGGTCCCAGAGCGAAAGGTTCCAAAGACGCTAGAAAATACGCGAGAGCAGGACTCAACAATCGTACAAGATGGTGATGAGGATGTGGCAGCAGAGCATGACGAGGACGAGTTTGCAGACCACTTCCAGAACATGCGTCCGCCTCATGTCCTGCTTACGACTTCCTACAAGGCCACAGGGATCATGTACAAGTTTTGCAAAGATTTGATGGTGCGATGTGTGCACTGCCCGATAGATAGTCCGCGTGGATTATCAGTGACTCTGTTTCCCGTCATGCGTATCCCGCCTTGCAGTCTGTCTTTCCGAGCGCAGTCTTTCACAAACGAGACGGCCATCCCCTGAAGAAAATCATTGCACATGCCAAATTGCAAGGTTTCACAGACGTGGTGGTCATCAACGAAGATAATAAAGTTGTCAATGGTATGATTGTAAGCCATCTCCCGGATGGGCCGACAGCCATGTTCAAGCTCTCTTCAGTCGTGCTCAATCAGGACATCAAAGGTCATGGCAGGCCAACAGATCACAAGCCTGAGCTAGTGCTCAATAATTTTTCTACCCGGTTGGGCTGCCGAATCGGGCGAATGTTTGGCAGCTTATTCTGCCAAGATCCAAATTTCAGGGGAAGGAGGGTTGTCACTTTTCACAATCAACGAGATTTCATCTTCTTTCGCCATCATCGGTATGCATTTGAGGAAGCAGAGAAAGCACGGTTGAAGGTACAGGTTAGTGCGAAGACGGGGAAGAAGGTCAAGAAGTCCTCGACAGAGTTGGTCGTGCAGCCCCGGCTACAGGTATCCACTTCTTAGGTGACCTGGACACCACCAATTCTGATTTCATATTCAGCAATGCACAAAATAGACAGTGTGTAGGAGCTGGGGCCAAGATTCACGTTGAAGCTGGTCAGCTTGCAAAGAGGGACTTTTGACACCAAGACTGGTGAGTTTGAGTGGTTACACAAGCGCAAAGATATGGACACAAGCCGAAGACGATTCCATTTGTAATTGTGCAAACATGTCTTCAATCAATCTGATGAACATAATTCATCGTTCTGCTTCCCTTGCTGGCTGCTGAAGGTCAAGTTTTCACAGCAACTCAGGCTCAGGCAGCTATTCATGGTAACCCAGCAGTGTTTGTCATACTCGTGCACTGTCCACACATCTGGCTACAAAATCACAGCGCGACTTTGATCATACACTCAACGTGGAGGTGAATAGCCCAAAACGGACACGCAGTATGCCTTGCGCATGGCTTCCGTGTTAATGGGCAAGACCATTGTACGTCATGCAGACACCATGACAAACTTGTTGAATCATCTACCTGCAAGAACTTGGTTCACGAAACAACCGTCTTGTCACGGCCTGCACGCCATGTGATTCTGTCTGCTGAGGTTTCTTTGTCTGAGTGACAAATCATGCTCACGCACGTGGTAGTGACAGTGTCCGCACCCGCTGGGGCGATCTAGTGCTTTCAGAGAAAGTTGTGTTTCTGGGATTTGCAAGCTTCGGCGTGCACGCGTTGAGACCCGCACTCCCGGTGAAGCCAATGTGTGGACGTGCCTGCGGCTTGACACCTCCCACAATCGTAGCGTGCGGGTGACTTGCGTGTGTTGGATCTCTGCATCCCCCCTTAGCCATTGTGCGTCCTTGGTGGCCGGTGTCTGAGTCAGCTATGCTTCGCCCCTGTGCGACTCTGAGACGCTCCACTAGCTTTGTGCCGGCGCTCAGTTGTTCAGATGCACCCAGATGCTGAGTCCGAAAAGGCAGCCATGCGGCATCAGCCCCCCGCACCTCTTGCCGCACTGCAGTCGCCCCCCCAAGTCCCTCCATCACAGCTACAGGAGCAACTCCTCTCGCTGGTGTCCGTGCCGCCGCCCGGGGCGAGTTGCTTGGTGGCGTGCGTGGCCATGACAGTCCCCGAACAACCCCGGGCGCACACTCACGCCTGTGAGATACAAGGTCCAGAAGTGGGCGGGCAGACCGCCCTCGCGCACCGCTGCTGAGCGCACGATCTCCATGTGATTGAGCTCGAAGGCGACCGCTTGCTCCACATGGGCTTTGCTGATGACTCGAGCCCCATGCAGGTACGAGAGCGCCACGTGGCGACGAGACAGCCACCTTCGGCCTGGACAGCTCGTGTGGCAGAGCTGAATGCGCAGTCCGCAGCCGGCCACGGGACGCATCAGCTGAGGGGGAAGACCACGGTACCGCCCTAGTGGCCTGCGCATGTCCTGTGCACGCGCCCACAGACCGAGGCCTCGAGTTCTTCTTAGCCTGACCTGGTGAGGTGCTCGGTTGTGAAGCAGGCCACACAGTGCGTGCACCTGCCATGTGTGCGGCCGGGGTGCTGCTATCAGGCCTGCTCCACCCCGGCCGGCCATGTCGAGGGTCAGGTGGCAGGCTGGCAATCCCATCCTGGTTAGGCTGCTGCCTGCTGGTGGGGACGTGTGCACGAGGCAAGACGCGAGAGGTTGCCAGTGGCTGCTGCAGCATAGCTCCAGCGTATCCCTGCAACGCAGAGAGGAGTGACACAATGAGCGGGTGTGTGCCTGAAGGCAAGGGATGCATGGGCGCGTTTCACTGAGAGACTTACCTCCTGCAGTCTGCGCGGTGCTCCACTCCGGCGACTTGCACTGTTGCTGTGTGTCCTGAGCTCCTGGAGCTTCCGCCGCAACGACTCAGCCCATGGAGCTGTGACAGTAGCTGGGGGCACAGGTGAGGCGATGACGGGGGCGCTGGCACCTCGCACCGGTGACAGCCCTATTTGCATGGGTCTGGGGCGGCTCGGTGATCGGAGTGCTCCACCGTGCAGCTCAGACCTACTGGAGTAGCCTGTACTCGATGGAAAGCACTCATTGTCACCTGGCAGGTTGGACGCTGCCGTAGGTGCGGCCATGCCACTGAAAAGGACCGGCCTCGGCATACTTCGCTTTCGGGCTGCAGTATCTGGCAGACATTTTCTTTGCCCTGGAATCGGGCATGCGGTAGGTGATGTCGCCAGAGTCGCCAAGGATGCATCTTCACATGTAGATGCATCGCAGTTGCGTGCCCGGTAGGAGCGCAGAGACGCGAGCACTTTGTCGGCCTTCAACACTGCGCTACTGATAGCATCCTTGACGTCAGATGTTTGAGAAGTTCGCTTGAGGTTTGTTTGCAGGCTGGGCTTGCTTGCAGTGGGCAGTACCTGCAGCGGTGGTCTCCCCAGCCTTCCAGCCAGTGAGTGATCCCCAGCGACGTGACGACCTGTCTGCTGGACTTGCATGCCTTCGCTACGGTGCGAGCTAACGGCAAGACCAGGCCGGAGCATGTGGCTGGGGAACACGGCTGTGCCATTGCATTCATCAACCTGAGAGCGTTTGGGGGACACGAATGACCTACTGGCTGCAGCACAGATCAGGCTTGAGGAGTCGCCACTATTAGCTCTCATCCTTGCGGAGTCACCGTATGCAAACCTGAGCGATCTTGTGGCCAGAACGATTGATTCAGGTTGTGGGGGCGTGTCCTGCAAGTAGCGATGCTGAACGGGATGTCTGTCGTGGCAACCCTGACTGGCCATACCCCCTGTCGCAGGCATTAGTGTACCGGGGGCATCGAAATCTCGTCGAGTCCTTGTGGGGTTGCATGAAAGGCGAAACTCGCTGGCTTTGCCCTCATTTCGCAGGGTAGCACCTCCCATGGCAGGCCTCACATAGTGGGCCAAATGCTGGAGGCTGGCTTCATTGCATGGCACCATGTCTGGCACTGCTTTTGCAGCATGCCCTGCGACAAAACAGCGCACATGGATTCCGTGGCCTCATTGCATGAATTATAGCATGTGCTGACCATCGCTGCACATTGCCGAGCATACCATCTTGCACAACAGAGGCAGGCGATGTGCTGATCCTGTGATGATCAAAAGGAGCAGTGGCTCCTGTGCCGCCACGAGCTGGGCTGCCAGTGACACACTCATCATCTGAATGTGGATGACGTGAACTGTGGTATACATTCTCGGATTCATGGCCGATGTTCAGGCAAGCTGATGGCTGTGGAAAAGTGAACGATGTCTGCACACTTCTGCACTTGGTTCTGTCCATGCGCCCAGAACCCATGCTCGTACGGCCATGTTCCGCGCTCGAGCTCCTGCATGGCAAGGGGCTTTGCAAAATGCTGAGTTGGTCATAGCTACTCAGGCACAGTAGACGTCATACATGTACACCCCCCCCTTCCATGATTTAGCTGGAATGTCCACTCCATCTGAATTTCCGGCAGTATCTGCTTGCTGCCGTATGGGGATTTCTGCAGCACTACGGCCGCATGTGCACAGAGGGGCACTTGCTGGCAAACTCGGTTACAAGGTGTGGCAGAGCTGCGATTCATCAGTGTCATTCATACACAAGTTGGGCCACACTTGCGCCATGGAGACCATCATATCTGTGATAGCTGCTGTACGACACAGGTGAGCGATTGCTGAGTCTATGCGCGTTCTCCTTGCCAGACGCGTATGGCCGTGTGGACCTTGTAGAGGCATAGCGTTCTGACGTCGCTAGGTATTGTGACGATCCGCTCATACCAGAAGTACCGCCACGGTGGCTGACAGCGTCGGAACTGCGGTGGCGCGTTTGCGAGTGACTACGGAAAGCAGCTTCGCCCACACGATCAGTTCCATTTGAAGCTGTCCTTCATACGTTTGATTTACATATCTAGACGAATTGACGCCGGGCTGACATGCACAGTCTTGCGGCGTTGCTCAGCATGTACCGGACACGTCTTTGACTCGACCCACGCGATCACGGGCTCGCCTACTCAAGGGGCCCCTCGCACTGGCCCTAGAGGAGCTTCAGCCTTCACAGCTCATTATTCTTGTGCAGTTCTGATGTCATAGAATGTTTATGCTAGCACAGTCTTGTCGTGCATCAAGCAGGGGTTCAACGCATTGCAGGATTGTTTCGCTAACAACAGCTCGCTGTCTAGTATTCAGCGATCGGAATGCGGAACGCACGAATAAAGGCATGGCGGCAAAGGGGCGCGCAAAACCTCGCGAGGCCTCGCTGGGTCATTTTTGTTTGCCCGGTTCCCCCAATGCCACTGTGCACTGTGGCATGGCGCGCGGCCATGCCACAGTGGCTTGGGGGTCCCGGGGACTGGTGCATGATGTTCGCAGGTCGTACCAACCGCGGTACCCGCGTTGCAATTGGCATGCAACCCGCGCGGCGACGTTCGCCTTAGTTAACGTTAACGTGAGCCCATTGCGACGGGCGGCACCGGAACACCGAGGCTTCAAGCGTGGCATAGTCTACAGTCTGGGGTAGAGTGTACAGTGGGGCATAGCGTGTGCGTACGAAGCTTTGCAAAGCTTCGGGGGCATTTGCTTTCGCTACAGGTCTGTGGCCGGTTATGCACCGGTGGCCACTTCACAGCAGCCTAGGCTAGGCTAGCCTAACCTAGCGCAGCCGCTCGGGCAGCG
>JALKAD010000216.1:206556-218783 GCA_024500015.1 Ulva compressa | reverse complement strand
GAGCCCAAGGGCGCACGACCTCCTCAGGGCGGAGCGGGGCGTACTGGCCCCGCGACGCCGGCCCGGCAGGGGCGGCAGAGCGAGGCACGCAGAGCACTCGTGAGGCCACATCTCCAACCCCTCGGCAGCCCGCGGCCACACGTGGGGAAGCCGGGTGGAGCGAGCACAGACATACGTGCGGCAGGCCACCGCAGCAGCAACCGCGGGCCCTGTCCCGTCGCAGCGGGGGTGTGTAGGTGCGAGTGGGTGTGTTCTCATTTGTTGGCGGGGATGGCAGTGCTTGTAGGTTCCTGGATTTGCCGTACTCATGCTTGCTTTTGCGTGCTTGCTGGGACGAGCTGCTTCTTGCTTTTGCCCTCGCAGCAGGGTGGCTGCGTTGGTCTCCTACGCCTATCACTGTCGCGACTGCATACCATGCCACGTGCGCTTCCACCAAACTAGCTCTGCTGGTGTGTCATGCAGCTCAACGTTTCAAATTGGCTCCCGATGATTGCACTCTTGAGCTCGGGCGTTGCCTGTAATGAATTCTCACGAACTGGCGCAAAACGTTGCACCAGTAGCTATAGACGGCCGCGGATGCATGACAAGCCAGCCTCGCCTCGAGCTTGTGCACGGAGCGTGCGTGCACGTGAACGTTTCAAGGTTGTGCGCAAGGCTGCATTGCTGCATTGCTCAGCAGTCGCCCACTCTGCTGCACGATTGAACAGGCCAAGATCAGTCAAGCGAGACTTTTTCTCGAGACTTGTTCTTGTTTATCTATCACGGCCCTAATCCTGCAGTGATGCTGTTGATCATGTGTGTCTCTAGCATGCAGTATGTCTCTTCACATGCAACCATCTCGCCACGAGCGATCAATGTGCCCGCGACGTACCCCTGGACACAGGTGGTTAAAACTTGCGTCACGGCCAAGCGCATATGGTACGTGGTTGAAGCTAAGAGATGCGTGAAAGCTGGGGTGGTGTTTGGGTTCCGCGGGGACACAACATGCAATGGAGGTGGGAGCCCCCCCCCACCCCCCCCGCCGGGCGCGGCTCGTACCATGGCGTTCGCGCCGGTAGCTGCGGCTGTGGCACCTGTGAGACATGGCGTTGAGCCGCAGCGGTGGCTGTGGCGCGCGGCTACGAGCGCGTCTGGCCTGCTGTGGCCGGGAGCGGTGGGCCCGGTGCATGCTGCCGGTGTTTGACGTGTGCGTGGACTGCGCGATGCTGCACGCTGCTGTGCTCGCTTCCTGTGTTGTTTGTGTGTGTGTTTGATTTTGTGCCGGCGCTGGTCCGTTCTAGCATTTGCTCGTCCGCAGAGTGGCCTTGGGACTTATGTGCTGCTGCAGCATGCTGGTAACACAGTGGCCTTAGATCTGAGCGGCCTTGGGACTTGTGATGCTTTGTCTGTTTGCCTGTTGACTGCTCTGTGCCTCGGCGCTGCTGGGTCCTAGATCTATCACAGTGTAACACAACATGCAATGGAGGTGGGAGTCGGCCAGGCCTGGCCAGGTTGGTCAAATGAGGCTGCGCTGCAGCGCGCTGCATGCGGCCGCAGGACATCACACAGCTTGTTGACATGTTCCGAAACGAACGCTGCGCCAGGCCTGCAAGGACAATCGTCCAGTCCAGACGGCTTCCAGTCCAAATGTGCTCTTCCGTGGACGAAGGTAGCCACAGGACATTCAGGTGCAGTGCAGATGACTGTGGAATCGTGCAAACCGTATGTGTCCATCAACTGCACCGTCGCTGCCTTCAGCTACTCGGAGCAGCATAGAGCCGGCCTATCTCATACGTGCTGTCGAACTAGCCAAACGTGCAACGCGTTCGGCACTCTCCCTGGCATGCATGCATTCGAGGCGCTCACGTGCGACTGTTGAAGCCCCACCACCTGTCGAAAGGTTCCGCGTAGCCGTCATACTTCCATGACATAGGAAATATTTGTGACAGTCGATTTGCAACACAGGACTATAGAATGACAGCAGCTCGTGTATGGAAGCCATACTTCGCATGGCTGTGTGGCGAACGCGGATGCAAATCCGGCCGCTTGCATGAGAGCTGCATGCAGCGCCGATTGATCCCCGACCCGTATCCGCTGGAGAACCAAGTTTGCGTGCAGCCTTGGGTCAGACACCTCGTGGCAAACGGTCCTGCGCACAGCCACAGGGCACTCGTGTCTTTTGGAGCGAGCCCTGCATGACATTCCAGGACGCTTTGTCACCAACCACGCTCATCCTCTCTGTTGTCTCCGAGCGAAGCCTTCGTTCCACGGGTTGCTAAACAAGGACACTCTTCTTGCTTTGCTGAGCTCTGCGCACGAACCGAGATGACTTTCAAATGAAATTGTGTTTAGTCGCTGTACGTACAAGTGCTTGTGTCTGATCGGCAGGATGCGGAAGAGCCCTTCAGTGGTGTTCCAGGCTCTCCTGAGCGAGAGTGACAGCCAGCACGCGGACCCGGCGGGCAAATCGGCAGAAGTTATAAGAGCGGCTGTCAATGCCGAGGGGCCGTACGCCTCCTTTTGCCAGTGTTGCGGCCTGTGCGTGGGCCTGTTGGTGCGCGCCATGTCATCGTGCGGGTTGCGCGCGGCGAGACACCGACGCCGGCAAAACGGTGCAGGCCCCAAGCGGGACAGCTGGATGAAAGATTTCGTGGAGCAGACCTTGCATCGCTGGCCGCGTTGGGCTCGAAAGTGTGGGAGGGGGATGGTGTGGAGGTGACACCCGAAGTAGTGCTGAAAACACTGCTAGGTGACCTGTTTGTGGAGGACTCACTTCTTAGTGACATGCGAGATCTTGCCGAGGGAGGCTTTGCAGCTGTTTCAAGTGCCCATCTGACTCATCCGAACGGCATGAAACAGCTTGTCGCGATCAAGCGTTTGAAACTGGACCGGCTGGGCAGCGAAGAGTCCCTAACCGAGTTCATTGCCGTACGCACCCTCATCCTTCGCTGCTCCCGCTGTCCCTTCATGCTGTTGCATGGAACATCCTGTGCAGGAGGCCAACCTCTGGCGCAAGCTGCAAAGCAAAGACATTGTCAAGCTCATGGGAGTCGGTGCTTCAGACACCTCATCAGTCAGCAGTATACGGTCCACGTTCTTCATCGTCTGCGAATTCATGGAAGGTGGAACCCTGCGTGCAATCATCCACCGTCAGCAGATGTCAAAGGTCAAGGATGTGTACTCCGCCCATGATGTGTTCAGGCATGGCCCCTTCATTTCCTCAGCCGCCTTGATGGCTCGTGCACTCGCCATTTTCACGCACGTGTCCGCCCCTGAATATCACGCCCTGTTACATCAGAAACTGCACGGCCCGACCCAGCGCTGCTGATGGTCACAGGCGCCGGTGCTGCAGGTGGTTCGTGGCGATCACCCGTGCAGTCAAGTACCTGCACAGCTGCCGACCGGCCATTATACACAGAGATATGAAACCTGAGAATGTGCTCCTCACGTCGACAGATTCCAGCTGCAGCGATGCCAAGGTGCTAGACCTTGGCCTGCACATCCGTGGGCGCGCCTCCAGGCAGTTCGAGCTTGGTAGCACTCGGGATGAGTCATACTATGGAGGCTCCACATACGACGCCGTTGCATTCAATGGCTCTGTCTATGCCGGGAATCGTGCGTGACTCGCCTCGCTCGATGGGCGCCACCATCCCTCGCATCACCATGACGCCCCACCGTTCATCTGCCGCACCAGTGTCAGAGCATCATGTTTCATGCACGCTAGCTGTGCCCTCTGTTGTCATGTGCCTGCAGCGTCTTTGCGTACTTCTTTCCTGGTCGCGGCAGCGCCTTCAATCATTCCAGGGACGCAGATGTGCTGCGCAAGGCGGTCTGCCCCACTGCAGCAAAGCCGGCTGCACAGCCCCAGGATGTAGTCTACTGCCCTGGTCTGCCCCACACGGCGCAGAGTGCGAGAGGCGGGCAAATGGTGCAGTATAGTTGCGCTGCTGCAGGTGGGCGCATGGGGATGTCCCTAGCGGACAAGGTGCGGCAGGTCGAGGCGACATCGCCACTTGTGACCACCATCTCCCCCCCGCACACCAACACCCGCCACGGTAGCGTCACGGGTGAGAACCATCTGATGCCCATCTCAGAGGAGCACCAGGAGGACAGCGCCCTCGACAGCCGGCAGGCCAGCAACCCCGGTGTCCCTGCAGCTGCAGAGGTGTGTGGGCCTGTGGTCGCCTGTGCATGCACCCCTGTTGCTGCTGTCTGCGCTTGTTCCTCAAGCATGTGTCATTGCAGTAACGCTAGCACGTGCATGCATGAATATTCATGCCACATCTGCATTGCAATGCATTGCCGCGCCATGGCCGGCCACCACCGCACATGCCTCAGCCAGCGTTCACAACAATGTGCAGCACAGCCTGTAGAATGGCAGAGCCATGCTCCAGGATTGCTCGTCTCATGCATCACATGCACAATCCGGCGACCGCTCCGTGCTGTCGGCCGCTTTCACTGAGTTGCCTTCGCGCTACGCTCACTGGTGCACCTGCGAAGTCTCGCACGCTCAGAACCTCCACGTGCAACTTCTGCCGCGCCGCAGGCAGCATGTGCTGTTGTGCTGCAGGAAGTAGTGGAGGAGGCAGCCCCACAGCCGGCCGCGCCCGAGGACGACGCAGACACAGGCTCGCTCGCAGTGCAGCGGGCACCGTCAGCAGGTGCGGAGCTGCCAGAACAGCACCAGCTACTACTCACGCAGCGGCCCAGTCTGGCACGGTCGGACGTCTCCGTCGCAAGCAGAGTCAGCCACGCCGAGCTACACACCTCCAAGGTCAGCCCCCCCCCTCCCCCCGCAGAGCAGCTTTGCCTGCACCTGCACCCCCTGCCTAAGATCCTCCCCTCAGCAGTCATGGCCGTGAACCCAGCAGTCTCCCCGTGCACCCTGCATCTTGCGTATGCGCTTCGCGCTGCTGGTGTTCCGCTCAGTCACCATCAGCTGGACATTACCTATGCATGTTTGACATGCATATGGTGCCCATGCCAATGAGGAGCGTGCCTGTGTAGGTGGGCAGCTGGATGTACATGGCTCCGGAGATGGTGACGTCGCATCAGTACACAGAGAAGGTGGACGTGTTTTCCATCGGCGTCATGCTCTTCGAGGCGCTGCGCGGCCGCCTCAACGTCACCAAGCTTGCCGTCACGCACGACCCGGGCTCCCTGCAGGACTACGCGGACAGCGTCGCTGACGGCTTTCGGGAGGACATCCCCTCCAACTGGCCGGAGGAGGTCGCGAGCCTCATCCGCGACAGCTGGCACCAGGTGTGGACCAGCACACAGCCCGTGCGCAAGCATGCATGTGACACTGTCTGCGGCTGGCATCACTCGTGCGCTCTCCGCGCAGTCCACACTGTCAGCTCTGCAGTGCGTGTGGCACATATTGTCAGCGATGTGCGCCTGCCCTGCGCTGCGCCAAGCCCCGCAGCCAAGCCTGCGGTGTGTGCCATCATAACATAGCTATGTGTGCTCCCAGAGAGCTGTTTCTCATTGTCTGGCACGCAGGTGGCAACCTGCAGGCTGCCCGCTGTGGCAGTGTGCGCGCTACTTGTGGTCCCTGGTGGCACAAGCTTTCCAACCAGTGTGACTCAGTGCTGTCGTTGATGTTGCTTTCGTGCTTGGTTCTATGTGTTGTCCGCGTTTCAAATGCCAGGAGTGGATGCAGGACCCGGACATGCGGATCACAGCAGCAGAGTTCTTGACACGTGTGAGCAACCTGATGAATTCGGACATTCCGCAAGTGATGGATGACGTGCGCAAGTCCACGATCTATACTGGGGACTGCAGCTGTTGCTCCGTGATGTAGGCCCCTTTAGAGTCCCGCCTGAGGCGGGACGGGCAGTGCTTGTGTGAAGGGCAGTTTGATGGGTGAGCAGTGACAGGCAGGCCTGTACACCTCGGCCAGCTATGCCACAGTGAGCTGGCTGGAGCAGCTGGCCACGCCCAACACCAGATCTGCAACGGCGCAGGTGCAGTGCCTGCTGTCGCTGCATGGTGGCGCGGAATGGGGGCACATTCCATATGTTTCCAGTTGCGTTTGCTTGGCCCGCCTTGTGGCTTGTGGCTGCGTCCTGAGACACCGTCCTTGTGAGGAATTTGCGTGCCTCTGTTGGTAGCCCCACTCTCGACGATAGTGGTGCGCGCATGGTAGGAGATGTTGGACGAGAAGGCTTGGGCATGAGAGCCCACACTGCAGCGACCGCGCAAAAAGCACTGGCTGCTTTCATAGAGTCCCCGTCATGTAGGCAATGTGGCTCTGTTATGGCGCAGGGCACAATCTGGTATGGTCATGTTGGACAGAAGGTCTAATGCAGGTGCAACATTGGATTTAGGTGTTTTTTGGCGATGAGGTGTCCGGGAAGTATACTCAGGAGGTGGCTGTGCGACAATGAGAATGTTGACCCTCTATGGGAAAAGGTGTTTGTTGCCCAGGCCCGTTATAACATGACGTTTTGCATGTTTGCTGTCGAGCATGTGAACAGCCATGTGTGTTCATCACTTGTTCTCCTCATGAGTGTAATCCCTGGGGTGCACACGTAGCTCATCTGCATGTATGTCGCAGCTGCTCAGGCATTTCCTGGGTTACAGGTCCACTGTCCACGTGTAGACTTCAACCCATGGACGTCCAGACCACCTTCATGACTTCATGCTTTGCGTGCTGCGGGAGTGCCGGCAATCGGAGGCGTTGCGTGTCACCGCCAAGCAGTACTAGAACGTTTGACGGGACCATCACTTCTGCTGCATGATGTTTCAATAGACACTCAGTCAACTCACCTGTGTATCCGGATAGGTTGGGCAGGAGCTACTGGCGACGTAAGCGCGTATAAGTCCCTGCAGCGCTTTTCCGACAGGAACAGTCTCGCAGCATGCCAAAGCGTGTCTGTGCAGTCTGCAACCTGAGAGGCGCAGTTCTGAAGCGGCCCAAAACATTCGAACAGGTGCTCTCGCATATTTTTTACCTGTTGCTTTCCGTGGCTTGCATGCAAGCAAACACTTGCCCATTTGCAGCTATGCAAGGAATGCTTTTACCAGGCACTGGAAGATGAAGTCCACCAGACAATTATCTCTCACAGCTTATTTTTGCGGGGAGAAGTAGTGGCTCTGGGCGCCTCTGGAGGGAAGGACTCGACAGTCCTTGCTCACATTGTCAGCCTTTTAAACAGACGGCATGAGTGTGGACCCCCTCAGTCGATGACCCAACACCGATTCAGCAGATTATGCGGACTAAGAGTTCAATGCACGTGCAGTTACGGGCTGAAGCTGTGGCTTCTGTCCATTGATGAAGGCATCTCAGGGTACCGTGATGACAGCCTGGAGACTGTAAAACGCAATGAAAAGCAGTATGAAGTCCCTCTGAAGATTGTGTCATACAAACAGCTTTATGGATGGACCATGGATGAGATAGTCCAGCAAATTGGCACTAAGAATAACTGTACATTTTGTGGGGTCTTCCGGCGCCAGGCACTGGACCGAGGAGCTGTACTGATTGGAGCAAACAAGATTGCAACTGGCCATAATGCAGACGACATGGCGGAGACAGTAATGCTCAATCTACTACGTGGTGACTTACCCAGGTATGTGGAGGGTAGCTGATGCACTGCTCGCTGTTGTACTAGTTCTCTCCGGGTCTACTTTAAAAGTGGTGGTTTTCATGACATATTCCAACTTCTTCCGTCTTGCAAAAGCAGCGTATTTTTCCGTCCCCGCAGAGCTAATCCTATGCGGACGAGTATTGGTTCGTAATTACAGTATGATGGCTATGACTATGCGTTCATCGAATCTATGGCGGCTGCAGCCGACATTGCTCTACTTCAATTCTTTACTGTGTGTTCTACCACTTTGTGGAGCATATGTCTGTAACTTCTCTCTCGTTTCTATGACAGCAACACTCACCTCTTGCAGGCTGAAGCGATGCACAAGTGTAATCACCGGCGCTGGGTCAGTGCTGCCACGCGTGAAACCGTTCAAGTACACATACGAGAAGGAAATTGTCATGTATGCATACTACAAGAAACTGGACTACTTCAGCACAGAATGTGTATATGCGCCTTACGCAGCACGTGGGCTTGCAAGGGAGTATGTCAAGGATGTAGAGTTGATACGTCCGTCTGCGATTGTGGACATAATTAAGTCTGCAGAGGAGATGAGGCACTCTCAAGGTGTGCAACGACATCGACAACGGCGTGGACCGACCAGTCATACTGGCACACGTGCCAGAGCGTGTGGATGATCGTGTGCTACTCTGCAGAGCCAGGACAGCAAGGCCCCCAGCCTGGCAAGTGTACCCGATGTGCGTACATCAGCAGCCAGCCAATCTGCAAGGCCTGTCTCCTTTTAGAAGGTCTGAACACAGGCGATTACCAGCTGGGCATATCTAAAACCCGGACACGTGTGCCTGATGAGATTGGTGCATCTCTGCCGAAACACGAACCTCCTTCAGACGGGGAAGTGAATTGCAGTAATGAGACCTGCAGGGGTGGCGAGTGCGGGGGCAGCTGATGTCTGCTTCTACCGACGCTGTTACAAGATCGTGGTGGACATGTGATATATGCTATCCTAAAGAGCTCATTATGTAACAGCTAGCTACAAGGGTGTAAAGCTCGGAGCAACTGTGCTACCAACGGCATCCACACGTTCGACTGCTGTGGGAGTTTCAAAATTGCCGGTATGTGATACATCGTGCGGCATCAACATGACCTTGCCTAAGGCAGACAGCCCTGCCGATCCATGCAGAACTAGCCGATCCATGCAGAACTAGCCTAGTGTATTGCCAGGGGCTGGTTAGTAACCTGCCACCTGCGAATTTCTTCGCTGCTGTGCCCGGATGCTGCTGAACTTTTGCAGCATCGCTCGGGCTTGCTCCGGGGTTGCTTGCTGTGCAGCCTGGAGCATATCCCTCGACTTCTCCGCAGTGACTCGCCTTGGGGCAGTGATGGGTACAGGCGTGATGTATGCACTCGGGGTGTGCAACTCAGCCTGTGGTGTCTGCCAGTTCGTGCCTGTGCTGGATGCCGTCCCAGGATATGTAGCCGGGATGAATGGTGCCAGGCCCACACCCTGGCTGTGATGCGCAGGCTGCCCAGCTGTGTCACACATGGCATAACTTGGCCGTCTGTCACTGCCAGATGATTTTTGCGCGCCATGTCGTGTCATAGATGCTGCGTGCCTAGGATTGAAGGATGGCCTCACAATGCCCAGATCCATGCGGCCTCCCTGGCCTGCATCGTCCCTCGGCAGCACAGGCGGCTTCTGCTGCTGCTCTGTCGTGGCTGCCTGGTTGGGTAAATGTGGTGGGGTCGCGTCCTTCCTCTGTGCTGCAAACATTCGCAGGAGAGACCACCGCCTGGGAGCAGAGGACTCAGGTGCAGGAGATGTGGCTGCAGGTGCAGCAGCCGTTGGAGTGGTCTCTGGCCGGGGATATGGGGCCTGGAACATACTGGGCTGCTCTTCTTTGACCTCCTCTAGCGTGAATCGGCCTTGCCTGCCTCCGACCGGTAGCCCTCTGTCATTAGGAAGGGATATTGCTTTTGGCAACACCAAGTTTCCAGTATTGCGTGTGTCCCTAGCATTGTACGAGCTTGCCTTCATCACAAGCTTTTGCACCGGCCGTTGATCCTGGGTTTGCTGCGACTGGTCCGAGGGGTCGTTTTTGTCGTTCATCTTGAGACTGTTGATTTTGAAGGGACCAGCAGTCGAGCTTGCCCGAGAGGGAGCTACCAAATCCCGCTCCCCTTGGTGTCTGCCACTCAGTGCCTTGGACAGCATGTCAAGCATGTCACTGGACTTGCTATCCCGTTCTGGGCGACCTTCTGGAATGCTAGAGGCCACCTGCCTCATGGGTTCGTCCTGCACAATGCCCTTGTTGACACAGATGATTGCAACATATCACATAAACACAGACATCTCCACAACTAAATTGCACCTGTCCAATCCCTATTCTGTCTGAGCCATGAACTGATATGAGAGTGTGAATGAGGCCCTCAAGCGTATCAATCATCTTCTTATGCGTGTCAGCCTCCTGTTGCACCCTCTTCCGGGTCTTTGCGTGACGCAACAGCGGCGCCTCACTGAGCACACCGGTGCTGGAGGACCTGGCACTGTGGACATCTTCCTTGCTATCTCTCCTGCATTGCACCACACATCGGTTTGCTGTCAACTACAAGCGTACCGCCATGCTGGTCATTACCGAGATGAACGCGTGCAGCACCTGTCATCTAGGCATGCGTCCAGGCCTTCCTTCAGCTTTCTCAGCTGTTCCTGCACGAGCCGTGATGCTGATGCCCCAGCCTTGGAGCCTGGTCCATCACTCTCTTGCTTGATCTCTTCCATCAAACGATCCAGCTCTGCAGAGTCGGATCTTCGTACACTCTGGCCTGACATTCTACGAGAGTTGGCATCTCTTCCTAGCGCCATCTGTATACTCTGCTTCAAGCTCCCTGTACCAACCTGCAAGTCTTGTTGAATTTGTGCTTGCGTCTGCAACAACGAGGTCAACGCACTCCAAGATCCCAGGAAGCACAGGTATATGCCACGAGGAATGCAGATGGGTTATCATGTGGGCCTATTTGTGTACACGGCCACTCTGCTACATATATGCGCCAGAGTATGGTGGTCATAACAGCTGATGCCGAGCGCACTTGTACGCCACTAACTTCTGAGCGTGCGCAGGCGGATTCACCCTTGCACGGAGATTGTCGTCCAGAGACCCCTCTGCTGTCGGAAATGGCCTGAGAGTCTACGTCACCATCAGCATGCATGGTAGCTGCATATGCATTTCGAGATGCCTGCAGCGCTCTTATCAGAGCTTCTGCTGCTGTACCTCTATCTTGTTGGTTGCTGGGTCTGTTAGGTGAACTTTGAACCGTTCCAGCAGCTGAAACTGTTGTCCCGTCAGTGCGATGTTTTGCCTCAAACGCGAGTAAACGGTCGTGAAATGGTGTCAAAAGAGCAGCCACATCAGGGCTACTGAGTCGTGTGTTCTTGGGAGGGAGTATTATACCAGGACTTTGGTCATCTTTTGAGTCGTTCAGGTGCACCTGCATTGCTGTCAAACATATTTGGCATCATGTCCACCTTGTGTCAGCAAACGGATGCTGCAGCCCAATAACATCATATCATCTATGTGGGCTCATGAAGATCAGGGTGAAGCATTGCGTCAACGTGGAGCACCTGAGGTGCGCTGTAGAGTCGGTCTTTGTCCTTCAGGGCACCAATTAGCTGCACGGTCTGTTCATCGATGTCAGACTTCAGGTCAACGATCTTCTTCTCTTGGATACTGACCTGCTTCTGAAGCTTACGCTTCTCACTGGATGCTACCCTGAATTGCTGTGTAACAAGATCCCTTGCAACTTGCTCATTTGCTAGCTGCGTCTTCAAAATTTCCACCTGTTGCAGGCGACTGCTGAATGTTGTTTGTGCCTCTCTCATTTTTAAAGCTGCCTCCGTACATTCACATTCGCCGCCCAGGCATGCGTCCACCGCACCTCTTTCTGAGCCGACTTCAGTTTCTGAGACACGTCACTCAGGTCACAGTCAGAAACTGATGCTACAGGCACATACAGGTGCTGGCTAGCAGACACCTCAGCATGCAGCGCTTGTGCAGATGCCTTCTTAATCAAATTGTCACGGTCAGCCTTGGCGTTTGTGAGTTCCAGTTCTATGCATGTTCGCTCCGCCTCTGTTGTTTCAACCCTTTCATGCAGTTGTTTGGTCTCCTCCGCATGGCGCCTTGTATGCTCAGTCAATGTACTGCACCAAGTGGACAGTCACCTCAGGAGGAAGCTTTCGGGGTGTCTGTGAGGGCCATGCTGGTTCACACAAGGCTTGTCCAAGAGGAGAAAGTACTCTTGGAGTTTGAGCAGTGCCGCTTGGCAAGCTGCCCTCTCAGATGCTGTGACTTGCAGCTGTGCAGACATGTCCTTCAATGCAATCTGCCAAACATCATTTTCGGATTTTTCTGCCACACTGTATGCCTCATTTGTTGCCTTCAGAATTTGATTCTCTTTGAAAATCCGTTCCAATTCACGACATGCTTCTTCCAAGGTGTAGTTCTCTCCGTTCACCTGGAGAGCTCAGCCAAGTTGAGTGGATGCTGTTCAACTCAGCTGCTATACGGACGCTACCAGGATCCTGTCCCACAGCTACTGTGCAGCTTGAGCAGCGCAAAGGGGTACCCTGCGTGTGCGCTGCTGCATCAGGGCCTCTTCTGCACGCTTTTGAGAGTCTTTTGCCCACTCCAAGTCCATCCTAGC
>JALKAD010000216.1:195005-206456 GCA_024500015.1 Ulva compressa | reverse complement strand
TTGTGCTAGTTCACATGTGCCTGCGGCGACCTTTCCGTGCAATTCATCAACTTGCTTGTCCTTCTTGTTCAGTTCGCATTCCACATCCTCAGCTGTGAGTCTCCGTTGCCCAACAATCACGCACTGCAGCTCTCCATGTCCAGTTGCAGACTTACGAACCAGTTGAATAGTGAAAAACGATCGAGCATCAGGTTTCTTAAGTAGGACCATAGATAACGCAACCATGTTCTTTTGTATTCAAAAGATTGAGATGCTGCGTTGACGAGGAAGGTGCAGTGATATGTCATCTGATGCATACCTCTGTCGGAGTCCCAGTCGTTTTCAGCGCCTTGCGCATGTCCAAGACTTGGCGCTCCAGCGCAGCCCGTGAAGCCTGGAACATTTCTAACTCTGCTTTCAGCTCCTGGACCTCGACGTCAGCTTCTTTGCTTGTGTCCGCCTGAACATCGGCATCTGATCGCCATGTGATCCAAAGGAGTGCAGCAACGAAAGTTATCATTCCAGTGCCACCAAAAAAAAAGAATTTCAGCTCCAAGTGGAGTAACATCGAAATGTCGCAACCCTGTTCCCCATTGCACAGCACAACACCTGCAAGCGTGATTTCAACTGCCACACTTCACTCTGAGCCTTTGTCAGTTCCAACTCCAGATCACCTTTGAGGCACTCCACATGCTCAAGCTGGACTTCAAGGTCCTCGGCATACTGCCTGGCAGAAGTATGGCTTTTTTGGCCATCAGATTTTTCCAGCTGACACCTCAAGCTCTCAATTTCATGAACCATCACTTGCAGTTGCTCCCGGAGCCTTGAATTCTCAGCAAGCAACGTGGTGGCAGAGTCCGCCTGCAAGAGTTACTTTGTGACATGGCAAGCCTACTATACACTGCACGCATCGGCAAAAGTTGTCTGTGAACCTGCAAACTGCTGTCGTCTTGCAAATCTGTTGCAATTGCTTTAAGTTCATTAATGCTTACTGCATGGAAGTAGCCGTTCCTCGAGCCGGAATGTCTTTGGCCGGAACCGGACTGATTCAAATTGGCATGGTCTGATTCTGCGAGTGTGCCCTTCGATGAATAGCTCTGATGTACATGCAATTGAGGGCCTGTCAACAGCGGTGGCAGAGTCACATCTGCCAGACTCTGCAAAACAGGCAAGCGATCATGTCAAGGCTGCAGTGTAGCCCAATTGACGTCTCCATGTCGGCCACTCCTTGGATACATGCTCACTACCTGCCCATATCAGCAAAAGCGTACATGCTCGACATCCCCCCCCCCCACTGCTGATTTGCTGACCTCACCACTGTGTACGTCCGCGCTGACACGCTTGCGTATTACACCTGGGTTGCTAACGTTGCTGGCCATTCCCGTCTCTGCGACCAGCGGTACAGTCGAGCCCTGGCGCACTGTTAGAAAAGGGGGATTTTTCAATGCGTGCCTGTCACTCGCCGCGCTGTCGTTAAGCTCGCTGGAAGCGGGCGCGTCCTGCGCGTCGCCGTCTTCAACGTCCCTGTGCCGCTTTCTAAAGCTGAAAACTGACTTGATACGCATGGCGCTTGTCTGACACAGAGGTTCACGCAGGCCAGTGGCGCGGGGCGCTGAAACGGGCAGAGCTCAGAACGAAGCGACGCCGAAGGCCTCTCAAGGGCACGTACGACCACAGCTTTCAAGCAATCCCAGAATTTACCAGTTTGATTTGCATTAAGAGCATACATACTGGGGAACCACGTCTTTTCTGGCGCCTATTGCAGGAACGCGTTGTGGCCATCCATGGCCAAGACGTTGCCGCAAGTGGCGGAGGGCACACTAACGCTGATCCATGTGCACACAGCTTGCAAAGGTCGCGACGCATCGATTGACGAGTCGTAATCATACAAACATTGATACGGTATCTTGTAGTGACAACATCGCTGCACGTCTGTGTGTGCCGGTCCGGCGTCACCTTCCGTCCTTTGGTCGTCGTCAGCGCACTTGTCCTGGCTTGGCGTTGCGTCATAGTCATGCCTGGTCCTGCGCTCTCGCGAGGCGCTTGAAAAGCTAACGATGTCCCTACTTTATTACAACCTGCCGTAGAGTGTCTGGACACAGCTTCTACTGCATTGGTCTGTATGGACTGCACTCACTGCGCCGCGTTGCCCGATGGGAGCACTGCAAACCGCTTTGTGGACGAATTGGTTCACGACTGTCTTTACACGTGCGGACGCAAACAATCTACTAGTTTGGTGCTCAAATGTATATGAAGTCTTCCTGCGTCCTGCTGATAACCTCACGTGGGAGGTGCCATGTGCCTGTGCCGTGCGTGAGGACCGCGAACTAGTCGTAATTCATGCAGCCG
Source organism: Ulva compressa (assembly GCA_024500015.1). Classification (NCBI taxonomy): domain Eukaryota; kingdom Viridiplantae; phylum Chlorophyta; class Ulvophyceae; order Ulvales; family Ulvaceae; genus Ulva; species Ulva compressa. The sequence goes on along the minus strand of JALKAD010000216.1, from coordinate 204,128 downwards.
CATCTGCCGATCTCAAGATAAGCAAATCGCTCACAAGTGAAAAAATGCAGGAGCCTTGACTGGGTGGGCTTTATATTGCAGATGATCTCTATTGGAGCGTGGGTTGTTGCACAGGTATGTCCGCACGTACGGGATACTCCTCGCGGCGCCTGCAACATCGACAAACGACTTCGCACCCTTTCACTCTAGAATGCCATATTCTGTATGCACTGGCTTTGGCCTGCCATTTACAATTTGCGTGTACTTTCAGGTTCCACAGTTCATTGACAACTACAAGAATGAGACCGCTGAGGCTTTGAGTCCTTGGTTCCTGGCTGAGTGGCTATTGGTAATCTTCTCGATCGCTGCTGTTCTGAATATGATGTCTGCTTTTGAAGGATCATGCGACATGAGAAACGCCATGTGCTGCAGGGCGATTCTAGCAATCTGGCAGGCTGCTTGCTCACCGGCACGCAGCTGCCATTGACAACCGGCACAGCGTGGTACTACCTTTCTACTGACGTTTTTTGATCGGCCAATATGTATACTACTCTGCAAAACAAGCCCGCAGAACACGACGAGAAGAGCATGCTGCCAAGCGCGCCACTATCTTAGCCGCTGCTCAGTCCACAGACGTCTCGTGGGCACCGGCACACAGCTCGCCATGTGCGGTACTCTATTCCACAGACATGGAACTTCATGCCGTGATCAGCGCCTGAAGTTTATTACACGAGTTGCTATCTGCTTCAGGCACACCTGATTATGCTTTGCTGTGTCGTGGATCCAGGCACTATTCCACCGATGTACCGTTGAGGGTTTTGAGCGTTTGAGCCGCAGCGTTTAGAGGTGATGCCCCTGTTTGCAGTGCTACTGGATGAAGCAGATGCTGCTTGGCATGTTCATTCATTGCCGGTTACCAACAGGGTGTCTGAAGCGTCTGCTGCCGAGGACCGCAGACATTCTGATGCTGTCGCCTCGTCTGGCGAGAATCTTGGTCAGGGAATTGGTGGGACCGTGAATGTGTGCTCTGTAGTGACGGGGCTGGGGCTCGGGCCAGGGATGATGCTGGCATGCGGGTTAACAGCTGCATTGCTCGTGACAATGGCACTGTGGACGTCACCTGAGAGAGGCGTCACCGCATATGTGCTCCGTGGGTCTTCCAAGGTAAGCCGTCTTGACATGCCAGTAATGTATCAGATGTGCTGTATAAGGAAGTCTCACTGAGCACGCTGCCACCGACACAAGTCGCAACTTGTCGCCGTCTCGCAACGACCATGCACATGACACGGTGACATATCCTACAGCAGCCACTGCTACTCAATAACGCATGAATCCCCCAACCGTGTGAGCACCATCGGTTCGAAACAGCTTCTGTCTCATCCTCAGGGTACTGGCAAGATTCATCGCACAATCTTGCATGCGAATCCTCTTTGACAGGCTTACCATCTCCTAGTGGAGATGTGATAGGGGTTCTATTTCAGGACACATGTTCTGTGTGCAACAGCAGCAGTAAGGAAACATCAGCATTAACGCATCATGATGCACCAATCCATCAAAGTATCTGCAACGAGTGCCTGGCAGGTGTCCCCTTTCACGCATGTGTCATAGCAAGAGATGCAAGAGAGGCACAGGTGCATGCAATCTGCCCTTTTGCCACGACACCTATACCACTGACTAAAGCAAATGATGTGGAATCAAATTCGCGAGGACAGCATCACCGGGCATAGTAACTGCCACCTGTGCCAAAATCAATTAGTGAATCATTGGCGGTGCCCGCGCATGGTCTACCGCAAATTACTTTTGAGCCCAGACATGTTCCCCAGGGACGTGAGTCATGCAGGGTCGGTCTGCACAGAAACAATTGTGTGCAAATCACTGTGCAGCGGTGATAATGCTACCTGCACGCACTCCACCTACCGCACATGCTGGAGTTGGGTGTGTCCGACAAGCCAAGCCCATGCCACGTCTGCCAAGCAAGTTTCCATGAGTGTGCCACCCTGCCTCGTTAGCATGCAATCTGGATTGGCTACCACATGGACAGCAGTGCAGACGCGTTGACACGCTTGATTGGACTGGTGTGATCTGTGCTGTTGGCATAGCACATCTCCGCTCCATGGCATCTGAACAGCGTGCTAACAGTGTGCCGGTGCAGGCTTTGCAGGATGGCCGGCTCCCCATGTGCCCAGACCCTCAGCTGCCATCATGGGCCAGAACGTGTGTCCACCATCATCTGCTCTTCTGTTTATTCTTGTGCTGCTCATTCTCAGCCAGATTTTTGCTGCAGGGCTGGTCTCATACTTGGATATGTTTCAGCAACAGCATACCTCAAAAGCCGTGTCTCACAGCTGGTGAAAAACTGCACCCGCGGTGATGCTGAAGGGCTTGCTGCTGGAATGTTCATATGTGCCATTACAGGCAATGTCACATGTGCCACAGGGATCATTGTGCGGTTGCATAGTGCTCAAGAGTTTATGCAACAGCTGCCTTGGCTTATTGGCACGCTTGGGACAGTTGCGATGGATGTCGTCATTGCGTCACAAAGTTGGGCAACTTCCTCCCATGCCAATACTGTGTCAGTCACCATCGACACACAAGGTGATCTAGGGGGAAACACAAGCGCTGGCTGTAGTCAAAACACTGATGCTGCTGTGCCGTTGCTGCAAGCATAGCATAGCTTGCCATTAAACGCACTGGACGATGTGATATGCTTAACAACGGTACTCGCTTTACAAATATTTGAACATTCACGAAACTGAGACACATTCCAAGGCGTGACCAGTTCGGCATCTTCATGAGCACAACACCAGCTGCTGTATGTCACGCAGGACGAAATAGTGAGCAAGCTAACTGCCCACGACAATCCTGCTTATGTGATATCTTCAGATGTAGAATCACCCGTGGCACAGGAGCAGATTGATTCGCAATATGCGAGTGCATATGTTCTAACACTCCCAACGCTTGTGTGTAGCGCATGCCAGCATGGTTCAGGCGCATTGGAGTGCTACTTTTGTCTAGCTTTCCTGCGCTCATGTGACATCTCCACACCACTATTGTGGTACGTCTTGGCTAATCTCCTGTACTCAAGCAACAGCAGGTGACACATTGCGCTACTCACAGCACCTAATAATACGCCAGGTTACCAACACTCTCATGACTTCTGCGGCAATCATGAAGCGGTGGTCACATCCACAAGCATGAAAAAAAGCGCAGCACCTTTGATTTCTTCGGCTTGCTGTGCTTTGCTCCCATCTTCAGGAGGTGCTTGAGGAGTGTCTTCAGCGTCCATTGCCTGGGTTTCATCATTCTCATCGTCGTCAGCTGGGACAGCCCAGTCATCCTGTACACACGGAGAACAGCATCAACATATGCGACGCCCAGCAGCAAGGAAGTAAGGTAGAAATGATGTGCTGGTACTGTAAAAGTATGACAGGTACCACAAGCATGGTCTGGAGAGAAGTACCTCGTTTTCGATTTGAATTTCTTTCGCATCATCCTTGGCTTTCAGAATGGCTGGTGCTGATTTTTCCCCTCCGATGGGGACATTTCGTGACACAACAACAGTTTCCCCGACATCTGCTGAAGTTCGTTCTGCATGAAGCACAGGTGGTACTTGTGCACATGCACTTGTTCGCACAGATTGCAACGGACAGGTGCAGGTGACGCAACGTGAGTAATGTCAGGACAGGTATTGGGGTACAGCCACATTGACCGCAGGTGCCATGGACACTCACTCTCATTGTCTTCTATAGATGCTTTTCCTGATCCCGGACCATGGTTCGATTCACCCTGTTGGCTGTCAGGACTCCCATTCTTTCCTTGACCGGAACTGTTGCTGCTGCGGTCAGACTTTCCATCATCGTCATCTGATGACGATGAGGAGCCACTGCTGGAACTGGATGATTCCCTTGAACCCCCACTCTGCAGAAACAGTTGCAAATCCATTTCGAGCCAGTGCGCCTGACAAGGCAGGTGCTTCCGTCTCAGCTGGTCGACCGAATTCAAGGCAGGAAGCTGCAAGAAATTCTGTTGCAACAGCACTGGCGATACTGCGATACAAAAATACATGCATTTGGACCACGCTGTGCCAAGGTACTCACGGACTCGCACCACCCCTGTGGACGCCTGTGGGTCCGACCTGCCGTTCGCAGCAGGGCCCGCGCTTTCATCCTTACGCTGTTCTGCCTGCCCACCTTCACGTGGCTGTTCGGCTGCCTTCGACCAATCATTGACCTCGACAGGAGCGACTGCAGCAGCAGCATCGCGTTCTGCAGCTGGTGCTGCGGGTGCTGGTGCAGATGCCTCAGCTACCCTGGGCGCCACACGGCTTGAAACAGGTGCCGCTGCAGACACTGGTGGTGCGGCAGGTGCTTCACTTATCACTTGGGTCCTTTCCGAAGGTGCAGCAGCCAAATTGGGCCTCGCATGGACCTCCAGCTTGGGAGCATTGTCCACAAACTTCTGCACACCACATTGATACAGTCACGCAGCCCCAACGAATGCAGCAGATCGGTGTTGCACGTTCTGTTCTGACGACCTAAAGCCGATATCACTATAAAACCGGCTGCGGCCTTGGGAACAGACCTGCATGCTGTAAAGGACGGTGTCTGGCAATGTCCCGATGTCCAGCACTACCTCGCCATCTTGTGCTGGAGGCATGTCCGGGCTCTTGGCGATGATGTCCATAAGTTTCTGACAATGCTCATCGCTCAGCTTGCTGCAAGCCAGAGAAAGTTTTCTCTTCTGTTCCCAGGTGAATGGCTTGCCCGATGTCGGTTCGCCGGTTTGGAGGTCTTGCAATCTCCGCCTGACACAGTTGTCGAAGTAGCGGATTTTGTCTGCTGTTGTACCCTTTGCGGCGGCCTGTAGATCGCTGAGCTCCTACATAGGGTGCGCCTGTCAGATTTGGCTGTCATGTCGTGGCATCCCACATGCTGAATAGAACATGACAGGCTGTCACAGTTCTAGTTGAGGGCACCTCATAATCCATCTGCTCTTGAGCTCGATCCTTCTGCCATCTTTGCTCAAACGCACCATCTCTCCACTTCTTGTCAAACATTTGACTCAGTGTGTCTGCGATTTTGCGCACTGGCTCGTTCTGCGGGTCAGAGTTGAACACCAAGCAGTTGTCAACAATCAACCGCACATCTTCTGCCACTTCGTGTGGAGATTTGTACCGAGGAGGGTTGTCTTCATCCCCCAGCTTCTGCTTGATCGTATTTAAGTCCATCGGTTTGGAAATGACTTTCGTGTACTGTTCCCAGTTCTTTGGAACGCCTCCCCATGGCGTATCCCTGACTGCCACCCCAAATACTGACTTCACAGGTTTGTGGTTCAGCAATGAAGTGATCACCTTGCGTACGTCCGTCCAGAACAGCTTATTTCGGCGCTTGTGTGCTTCTGTGACGTGCTTCAGCTTGAGCTCATAGTCCTTCTCTTCAGCCGTCGGCCTTTCGGTCAAAATGGGAGTACCTACGTCTCCAATCCCTTTGCCGGTGCTTTCATATTCTAGTACGAGTTCAATGGCTCTAACAAGCTCGGCCTCCTGATCCCGCAAATCCGCCAGCTGCGCCTCCAGCTCCGAACGGCGCGACCCTTCGTTGCTACGTTTCTTTCGAATCGCAGCGTCCATTATCAGATTTTTCACTGAACTGGCTTGGACACGCTCAGCTGTACTGGCTCGAAACAAGCCCTACAGCAAGAGCCGCCTAAGCTACGCAATTGCCGACACAGTGATCCGGAAGAATCGATAGAGGGCGGGAATGGATTCGAGGCATTCGCAACCCCCGGACGAGCCATTGCGATCCGTTGTTGCCAACAGCTTGCTGCGAGGAGTCGAGGGAATCCAGTGGCCACGCGGGCGGACCATAGTGTTGCAGATGTATCTTCCATAATACTGCGTCTATTATGCATGCACACTGAGTTGAGTTGCTGATCGCGCCGTGTGATCGCATTAGATGCGGTGCTGCCGTGCATGTCCCCGCCCCAGAAATTGTCGCAAAAGTGGTTTAACCTGTGCCTCCTGTGCATTTTGCTCTTGAACTCTCATACGGACTCGGCGATCTGGTCTTCGGTATTCAAATCCAAACTGGAAGGACAGGTCTCTGGTTTCCAGATTTGTCAGCTGACCGCGGTTGCACCCGCCAACACGGCCGCGACAATGACCCAGGACGATGGCTCCAGCGCAGCCTGGGCAACTTTGGAGGTGTGTAACATAATGTTGTGAGTCGACCTGCGTGCCCTGTCAGTTGACATTAACCAGCTCCCGCGTGTGGCAGGTCAAGGGCCAGAAGCCCTCTGGGCGTGGAGGGCATAGTTTAGCACTCGTTGACGGACAGATATTGCTTCTAGGGGGAACAGACCGTTCAGTGAAACCTTACAGTGACAGCTTTCTGTTAAGCAAGGGTGAGTAGTAAGATATGGCATATTGCTACTCTACTTTCACTCGATCTCAGTTTTAGAGCTTGTGCAATCCGCGCACCACCTGCCTGTGCAGGCAATTGCGGGTCATGGTGTGCTGGTGCAATCAAAACAACGGCTAATTTTGAGTGAGCTCCTAGCCAGCAACACCATGATTTCACAGCTTTTGCAACACAAACCAGAACAATTGCGATACGCAGCAGTGATTGCAACCACACACCGTGATGCGCGTCACGGGACAGGTATTTACAGGCCATCCAAGCTGGTTCGTACAGGCGCAAGTGCTGTTGTTATCGAACATTGTGTGTATGTTTTTGGAGGGCAAGAACCATCAACAGGATTGTGCTGCAATGATGTCCTCAAATTCGATGCCAATTCGGGAACTTGGACAACTGTCAACCCCAAGTCAGGCAAGCCGCCTCCACGCCATGCGCACAGCTCTGGTAAGCTGGGACAGCATAGCTTCTTGATCTTTGGTGGCGCGTCACAGAGTCACGAGTGCGGACTTTTTGGCGGACCCCCTGTGCAGACACTTGCACAGAGCGCGGTGTGAAGGAGTGAAATCTCCAGTCATCTCATGGCATGCAGGGTCATGGATGATGTATGGGTTTTCAATGCCATGACGTTGGAATGGAAGCACGTGGTTCCTCAAGGTTCCCCAGCGGCAGCGAGAGAGATGGCTGCAGGCAGTGCACTGAGTGGGCATCAATTTGTTGTAACAGGGGGACGAGGAGCTGATGGGGCTCTCTTGGACGATGTGGTGATACTGGACATCTCTGGAGACCCAACATGGACGCCCGTGTTGAAACATGACAGCATCCGTCGATGTGCCCACACTGCCATCTGCATGAGCTTGAGTAGAGTCAAGGTGATCTCGAGGCTGGGTGCAAGTGATCCTGATGGTTCACATGCTGAAACTCATCATGTGCAGGAGGAACAGCCCAGCAAGCATGTTGTGATTTTTGGAGGTTTTGTTGGGAGTGGTGTCAGTCAGGAGTTGGTGCGAATCTGACAGCCACTCCCATGGAGAGCCTGTGCCGGTTGTGTTACCATGACTGTACGTCCAGACGCTGCAGATCTACTGCAGGTGCTTCTGGACCTGGAGAAGCATGAGTGCAGTATTGTCAAACCTGACAATGATACTTCCTGGCCATCCCCTAGGTTTGCGCACGCTGCATGCACAATCCCAAACGAGGCCGGTCATGACAGCATGTGCATGTTTGGTGGGCTGGGGGTAGATACAGATTGTTGTGCATGGCATGTCTGGAAACCCAACGAATGATCAGATGGGCTTGCTGAGCATATCTGTCGTCATGGCCCACACTACACTGTGTGTGATGGGGGGGGCAGCCATTCTTTTATGTTGAGACACAGGCTTACACAGGGGCCCATGTATGTACGCAGGATGTCTCAAGCATCCTTATTTGTAAGATTCAAGAGAGTTTGAACTTCTCCCGGCATCAACTCCCCATGCTGCATCTTCTCCACTAGCACACGTGCCTCTGGCTTCCGCAACAGCCCGCGCACATTTCGCAGCCCTGTTCCGAAGCATGTCTTGCAGACGAGAGTGCCGCGCCCATAGCACTGAGGGCACTCAACGAATTCGTATGTGTCCTTCGCACGTTTACGGCTGAGGGCACGCCATTTGCCTGTGCCTCCACACATGTCACCTGCAACAGTACAGACAGCTGTTGCCCACAGTCCAATGACATGGGTATTTTGGTGTGATTCGTCCGCAGTAGCGATGTTGCATGTGAACATGGCAGCTGTACGTAGAGCCATCAACATGGATCATAGAGTCTCAAAGCATGAGCAAGCATCTGACAGGGTCGCACAGCTGATGATGCCAGATCCTGTGCACTCAATGCACTGCTGATTTTCCGGAATCTCATACGCATCCGCTGCAGCTGAGGCTGCTCCAGAATTGACAGTCCCTGACACTGTGACGGCGGAGACGCCTGCGAGCAATGCGGCACGCCTGGATGAGCCTTCATCACAGGATTTTGACGCTGCAACTGCAGCCTCTGCACGCTTGCCGCACTTGCAACACACTGCCTTCTGAGCTGAACTGAGTGGCGGCTTCACTGGCACCTGTAGGGCATAAGCAAATCCATCAATGCACTGGAGATGGGAGTCACACAGCCTCAGGTGGTTAAAAAGGACAACGGGACCCTGAAGCCTGTCAAGCGATGCAGCGTGTGAACTTTCTGTTGTAAGTACACGATTGATCGATATCTGGTTTCATCAAAGGCGAGGTGGTGCAAATATGTTCCGCGTACAGAAGCACCTACACGAATGGCGCTGTTACACAAGGGGGGCATTGCAGACTGACATTCAGATGATGGGTAAACGCAAGCATGCTCAACTGATTTAGAAAATAGATCGGCAGCTTTCCCTACCCTTGCACACGGGATGAGTGTCGCAAATCCCGTGACTGCGTGCGGAGCCACGTCGCTGTCAGCGCAAGTTTAACTCGGCGCCCATGAAGATGATGCACTGCGGACTTCATACAATGCAATGCGTGTGTAAACGCTGGCTAAGCGTTTCCTTTTTTTCATACGTAGCGGTACTGCTCAAGACGCCCGGCACTGCCGTAGCGGATCTGCCCGCAGCAGGATCAACAAACGCACCTTGGCTGATCGAGCGGCAGATGCTGAGGCGGGATTCATCACGACAACTCCGCCGTCCTGATCTCGAACGAGGCTGAACGGTTACGGCGAACTTCGA